>CM077909.1:111762143-112076475 GCA_039720435.1 Amazona ochrocephala
TCATTCGACCCCTATTGACAGTCAAGGAGAACAGGACATCTCCCTCTCCTTTGTGTCTTTGAAAATCTCCTGCTATATTCTATGAAGTTTTTTCTGTCACCAGCTAAATTTCCATAACCTTCAGCAACAAAATGCACAGACCCTCTAGGTGAATGAACTGTGTAAGCAATTTTTTCAACTTTATTTTCAAGCTCCCATGATGGATCCATTAGTTACTTCCTGATGCTAGGTTTATTTACACAGAGATCAAACACAGGCTTTATTGCAAAAAGAGAAAGTGGTGGGAGGAGGGAGGGAGAGAATCCAGAGGTAATCAAGACAAAAGCATCATGATGAAAGAGCCAAGCTCTTTAGAAACATGAGCACTAATTTAGCCTCAGCAGATCCTTTTGTCTCATCTGGGAAGGCATATATACATGCATACGCATACATGTGCACACTTAGATATACACAGAATGACACTTATTGAAGTGTTTTATACTACTGATGCAATCATTTACCCAGCAAAAACTGTCAAAGTCAATATTTTCAAGATTTCTCCAGGGAATTCAGGCTGTGCGAGAGATGTATGTTTTTCATTAGGGTTTACACCAATATTTGGTGTAATTAATCCTAATGTTTCAATCTTCACATAATAGGCTTATTCAGAAGAATAAAGTATTGCAGAGCAATTGAAAGAAAATCCCCACAGTAGAAGCCGGCGCTCATTATACATGAAGGAAGGATATACGATTCTTCAATGGTCATAGGTTTTACTTTTTTTTCATAGTTTTATTCCCACAATTTTAATATCTAAGAACTATCTGAAGGAAATAAAGGCCTGACTGGGCTAGGGCCTGTACAGAAACAAAGTCTGAGGCACTCCCCATTTAAGGAAACGGCAGTATACATAGACAAATGGTGCAGTAGGTAGTAAAGGTGATCAGGGTGCTAACAGAAGGCCACCATGGAGGTCCCAAAAAGAGTTAAAGATGGAAACTGGGACATATTTAGTCTTTCAGAGATGTCTGCACTTTAGTATTCACAGCCATATAGACACAACCAATTTAAGCATATCCTCTGAGGTGATGTAGTTTTGCAGCTGAGGTGGTGAGGAGACCAGTGTGAACCATAAACCCTGTATGGGATGGAAGGCATATTCTTGAGAGACTAATGTGAGCTGTAGGCTGCTGTGCTGGATTGAAGATAACTCAGTTAAACCTTTTTACAAATAATTTATCCACAAAATGAAAGGTTATTCTAGTCTAAGAGCCTTAGAGTAATATTTCTTTCAGCAGCACAACCCTGCTCAAAATCGAAAGGACACAAAACCCTGAAAGTTTAGAATCTGACATCAAATTTACAATGGCTGATACCTCCAAACGTTGATAGCGACGGAATTTAAAAATCTGTCACCTGATTAAAATTCTGCTATCTGTAAGTCAATGAAGGTATGGCTTCAAGGACAGTCACAAAACCTTTCACTTCATTTCTGCAAACATTTCCACTAACTAGAAGCCCATGATGCCTTTTCTTCAGGTTTTCATTCGAAGGAAAACCAGTGAGGGTTGCTGGCTGTCGGTACACATTTTCTGATCTGAATAAGGATGTGTGTGAATGCTGCTCCTTATAAAGGGCATGGTATATTTCTAAGTACAGATGTGGAAAGGGAAAAGAAAATATGGATAAGAGAAAAAAAAGGACAGCATTTTCTACTTTTTTTTTTTTTCCAGACCTCACTGTCAACAACAGGATTTACAGAGTTTGATTCAGCATGCATTTGAACATAGAAATCCATAGAAATTGATTTATTTACTTAAGAAATATTTTTTCCATTGAACTTATCTTTGCTAACTAACTATAAAAAGCAAAATACAAGAGTAAAAATATTTTTCTTTTGTTGGAATTGTGGATCATTTTGTTGAATCAAAACCTTTTCTTCCAGCTTAAACAAAAAAAAAGAAGGGGGGGTAAGGAGGGGAAAGTGAAACAGAGCCATGTTGGTTTCATGGATTTGTGTTAATTAGGGTCACTCTCATCATCTTTACAAGCAGGTTTTTATTCCTATTTTTTTGTGGTTTGTTTGTTTGTGGTTTTTTTTGGTGATTTTTTCTTTTTTCTTCCTTTTTTTTTTTTTTTTTGTGTGTGAGTGTGTTTTCTTTTTCTTTTCTTTCTATTCTCTGATATGAAAGAGACTGTAGTAATGATTCAACCAATCCCCAAAGGTCTTTACAGATAATTTCCAGTTGCATTACTGATTTATTTTTGCCTTGACCAGATGGCTCCAAGTTCATGTGACTATAAGGGAGTGCTTTTGATTACCCTATTTATCTCTCCCAGTGCTCAATTTAAGGGTCAAACCTTGTGTAACACATTTGCCAGATAAACTATTCAGTGCTTCTGCCTTTTGGACACCATACTTCTGACATATGCTCTGTGCCTCATTAAACACAAAAGTTATTAGATTTAATAAATGTTTTTACAAACTCTGTTTGCAACAAAAGATCTAAGTTTAAAATTTTTATATTTTGTTCACATGTGGCTAGTGGATTGGTTTGACTTCATCACCTGGAAAAATAGTTGAAATTGAAAGGAAGCATCCTGAATATGAGAGAGGAGGGGAAAACAGAGAAGCAGAAGCTGGGATGGGTTTTTGTTCCTATTTTTTTTTCCCTTGATACAGGTTATAAATGAAAAGACGAGCAGAATGTTTTTAATGAAACCAATAAAAATGCAAAGGAAGATTTAATGTTTAAAGTAACGATAAATCAAAAGTGACAACAGAAATGCAATACTGCACCATGAGATTGAGGAAATAAATTCATCCATAGGGCAGATGTGCCTGCTGTAAAAAAAAAAAAAATATATATATATATATAAATGGAGAAAAAAAAAAAAAAAGACAAAAAAAATAAAAAGTTTTCACCATTACTGAACAAAAATAAGTCTTATAAAATCAAAATAAACCATAAATGTATCACTGCAAGTCAAATAGAGCTGGTTCACACACATATATGTGGAAACACATACAGATGTACATTCACATGTAAGTGTACACACACGTGTATATAGGAATAAAATATCCAAAAGACCTCAAACTTTAAACAATGTAAGAAGAAAAAGATTCATAAGCATAGTCATAAGTTATTTCTAGAATTTTTATGTTACACTGGACAAAGAGTGGCTGTGTCCCAGAAGCTCAGCAGAAATCTTCAAAATGAGAATTAATTACTTGAGGAATGACTATCTTGTAACAGCATTTGCCTGGGACTAGGATGGACCCCTGTGATCTTAATCCCAACTCTGTCATAAACCTGCTGTGTGACCTTGCAGGATCTGCTCTGGTCTAGATTTTTCCAAGCTAAATTTAGGCAACTAACCAAGGAGCCTAAGTCAGGAGCTAGGCAGGACTGCTAGAGGCACCTTCCATACTCAATTCAGATTTTATACGGACTGATTTGCACTTCACAAATGCCCGGTTTTGAATGATTAATGAGGAATTCTAGTGCTGAAGCATGCTGAAGGTGGCAAGAATTAGGAGTGATATTTGGGTGCAATCTTGACAGTATTATTCAGGCTAAGTAAGATAATTTTGGGGGGGGGGTGGAGAGGAAAGGAGAGGAAAGGAGGGGAGAGGAGAGGAGAGGAGAGGGAGGAGAGGAGAGGAGAGGAGAGGAGAGGAGAGGAGAGGAGAGGAGAGGAGAGGAGAGGAGAGGAGAGGAGAGGAGAGGAGAGGAGGGGAGGGGAGGGGAGGGGAGGGGAGGGGAGGGGAGGGGAGGGGAGGGGAGGGGAGGGGAGGGGAGGGGAGGGGAGGGGAGGGGAGAGGAGGGGAGGGGAGGGGAGGGGAGGGGAGAGGGAAGAGGAGAGGGAAGAGGAGAGGGAAGAGGAGGGGAGAGGGGAGGGGAGAGGGAAGAGGAGAGGGAAGAGGAGAGGGAAGAGGGGAGGGAAGAGGGGAGGGAAGAGGGGAGGGAAGAGGGGAGGGGAGGGAAGAGGGGAGGGGAGGGGAGGGGAGGAGAGGGAGGGGAGGAGAGGGGAGGGAAGAGGGGAGGAAGAGGGGAGGGGAGGGAAGAGGGGAGGGGAGGGGAGGGGAGGAGAGGGGAGGGGAGGAGAGGGGAGGGGAGGGGAGGGGAGGAGGGGAGAGAAGTGGAGGGAAGGGAAGGGAAGGGAAGGGAAGGGAAGGGAAGGGAAGGGAAGGGAAGGGAAGGGAAGGGAAGGGAAGGGAAGGGAAGGGAAGGGAAGGGAAGGGAAGGGAAGGGAAGGGAAGGGAAGGGAAGGGAAGGGAAGGGAAGGGAAGGGAAGGGAAAGGAGGGGGAAAGGGAGGGGGAGAAGGAAAGAGAGAGAGAGAGGAAGAGAGAAAGAGAGAAAGAGAGAAAGAAAGGAAGAGAGAAAGAGATAAGGAAGGAAGGAAGGAAGGAAGGGAGGGAGGGAGGGAGGGAGGGAGGAAGGAAGGAAGGGAGAGAGAAAGAAAGAAAGAAAGAAAGAAAGAAAGAAAGAAAGAAAGAAAGAAAGAAAGAAAGAAAGAAAGAAAGAAAGAAAGAAAGAAAGAAAGAAAGAGAGAGAGAGAGAAAGAAAGAAAGAAAGAAAGAAAGAAAGAAAGAAAGAAAGAAAGAAAGAAAGAAAGAAAGAAAGAAAGAAAGAAAGAAAGAAAAAGAAAGAAAGAAAAGAAAAGAGAAAGAGTGTGGAGGGGGAGAGCAACAAGGAACAGTGGGATATTGGTTATACCAGGCCTTTTATTTCTTAAATAATCTTGTACTCCTTTTCAATTTTCACTTCAGAACTGCTCTCTTTTTTTTTTTTTTTTTTTTCCTTTCCTGCGTTATTTTAATGGCCACGTCCTTGCTCAGATGTGTCAATGGTTGTGGAAAATCCTGTGAAGCAAGGGCTTAATGAAATGGCAGCTGGAACAGAGGGATAAAGTTCCTTTGGAGCAGCTTCAAAAGGGAGAGAGGGGGCAGCATTAGTGATCAGAACAATGATGCAGGGATGCTCATACACAGGCCAAGCACATCCAGCTGGCTGTTTAGACTCAGTACCCTAATGAGGCATGAAGCAAAATGGGTAAGTACACAATAGGGGAGAGAAATCGAGAGGAAGACCAAAAAAAAAAAAAAAAAAAAAACAGGAAAAGAACATTCTTATATTTTACATCAGGTGATTCAGATATTAAACAAGGTGCCAAAAGAAAAAGACTAGGCTGCTATGAAACGCATTTGCTAAATTTTTGATCAAAACATCATAAACTTTAAATTTACTCTTCCCTTTCCTTTCCTTGCCTTACCTTTCTTTTCCCTTTCTCTTTCCCTTTCCCTTTCCTCTTTTTCCTGAGAGAAACAAGTTTACTGCTATGCAAGTAAACAGATACTCATCCTTCTACAATGCTGTAGGCAATCTTTCAAATCACAGAATATCAGCCTGTGATGAATCTCATACTTACAACACCAAAGCTGTGATCTCCACCGCCTGGCTTAACCCTGAAAACAGGAAAAAATAGTAGTCTATAGTCTTCAAAGCTGAGCATGCAGTCATTAAAATGTGGTCCTAACATGTACCTCACAGAGCTACTCATTGTGCAAATATATTTGTGAGCTATTTCTGAAACCTTATAAAATATTTATATTTCAAGGTTTATTAACAATGTGTCCAGAAATCTCCAAGGTTTCAGTTACATTACATCTATAAATGAATCTGGGGAGCCAATTAAAGGCAGTTATCCCAGCAAGATTATAGTATTGTAAAACACTGCAGTCCTTCTTCCTTATTACTCTTACTGGTCTAAAACCCAAAATGAAACTGTTCAGATTCAAAGAAAGGATAGATATTATCTGTGTTGTCAACAGAATTATGTGGACAGAACTATTATCTTTTTTCCTTAACACCTGTGAATACAATTACAATGTTACAGGCAGGGAACCTATATAGCGGCTTTGGTTTAGACTCAAGGGCTGGATTTTAAAAGCATTTCATCACCAAGTCTAAAGCCAAACTTTAGTTATCAATCTCTCATTTCAATTTCTGCTCAGAACAAGCCTAAAGTTCTCTTTAAACTTATTTATTCCCAATATTATCATTGCCTGGACATGTGCCTTGACACAGACCAGATTTGAGCTACCACTCCTATGGTGGACACAAACTTGCTTGTTGCTCTATCTGGCATTCAACTACCCCACGGTTGTGGTCAGCATGGATCAAGTGAAGTCCCAGCTGACTTGCAGCTCTTCAGCTTTCTTCTTCCTGTGTACAGAAGACATTCAACACCAGAGCTACTCACCTATCTTTTTGTATCTACAAATTCAATGCATAACGTAATGTAGTTGAGTAAGTTGTATGGTTAGCTGAGAGAGAAAAGAGATTGATCCTTCTAGTTCGCTGTGCAACTGATTCATTTAAGCATCTTCTTAAGGATGCATGTGATACATAAATGCTTATTTGCCTTCATTGCCTTTAATAGGAATAAAGGGTAACCAATTTAAATGACAATATCTGTGTTGTAAGAATTTACATTTAACTGTAAGAACCCTGACCCTTATGTCATTTCTGATAAAGTTTGTCTTCCCATTTCTGTGTGCTCAAAGGCTTATCCCTAGCCCTAGAAGCAAGAAGTTCATTTACTTTATTTATTTTGGGGCCAAAAAGTTCACCTGCTAATTGTTACTGTGTATCTTGCCGAGAGGTGTCATTTCTTTTATGGATCTGCGTAATGTCTGGAGTTGAAATTTATTAAAAGGTTTCTTTAGTTCTTTCCTCAAGATCTTTCTTTTCTTGCCTTCCTTTCACGGACAAAGGTAAGAGTGAATCTAGCCTTGTTACATGTGACAAAATTTCAACCTCTGTAGGTGGTAAGAAAGGAGATTGAAATGCAGATCCACTTCACCTCAGCCAGGAAAAGGCTGTCTGCAATCCACACATTCAACGTTTTTTTCTTCATACAGCAAGTGTTGTATTAGCAGAAAGAATCAGAGTGATAAAAAACCCTACAGAGTATTTCTCTTCCAGTGACTCCAAACAGCCTTCATAGAGATCTTCTTGTGCTGAACTATTTACACATGATTAATATAAATGTAGATATCAGTTACAGCAGTTAACAGAATTTGCTTACATATAGAGTGTACAGAAAAGCAAGTTTATAAAAGCAGTAAAGATTGCTAAATGGTATAAGCAGAGAGATTGTATTTAAGAATGTGTAGCAAGCTGGTTTAGAAGGCTTTTCACAATTTCATAAACTTAAAGTTATAATCAGGACACTAGTGATTTAGATACTTTTAGTCTTTGACATGCAGTAATTCTCTGGCAGCTTTTCTTCATGAACATACATAGTGGGAATGCTAAGCTAGATGGACTGGAAACTAGTGGTATGACAAAAAGACCTGTTTTATATTTTAAAGACTCTACACTGTTAATGCAAATACTGATAAAAAGAAAAGAGAGCTTCTGTAATTTTCCAGACAGGAGGTACTGGTGAACTTCAGGCCTAGAGTCATCAGAGATGCTTTTTTGAAAGCCTGCACTCTAAACTGTCCCCTGGAAATACTTGCCTTGTGCTACTGAATAAAGCAGAAGCTTAAGGCAACTATGATCCATATTTTTGCATTTTAGAGTAGTATTTATAAATTGAGGAAAATAAACTTGTTTGGAATGAGATTTATGTGACAATTGAGTAAAAGACAGGAGTTTTGTTGTGATTTGAGCAGCAAAGCCAATCTCCTTTCCCTTTTCCATTTTAAGAAAAAAAGAAAAAAACAAAACCAAAACAAAACCCCCAAAAAATCCCAAACAAACCAACCAAAAAAAAAAAAAATAATAAAAAAAAAAATTCCATCCAAAAACCCAACCTCAAAACCAAAAAACAACTGATGAAACACCCCTAAGAAATTACAAGGACACTGGAGGAGGACTTTTCATCAGGGGCTGTAGTGATAGGACAAGGGGTAATGGGTTCAAACTTAAATAGGGGAAGTTCAGGTTAGATATAAGGAAGAAGTTCTCTACTGTGAGGGTGGTGAAGCACTGAAACAGGTTGCCCAAGAAATCTGTGAATGCTCCATACCTGGCAGTGTTCAAGGCCAGGTTGGACAGAGCCACGAGGAACCTGGTCTAGTGTGAGGCATCCCTGCCCATAGCAGAGAGGTTGGAACTAAATGATCTCAAGGTCCTTTCCAACCCTAACCATTTCATGATTCTATGATTCTACGACAGCAAGTTAGTAACTCAGTTTCTTGCTTTCCTGGTTGAACCACCAAACTGGATGAAAACGAGCTTGTTGCTCATGACTCTAGTCCTTATAGCCCTTATGTACACAAAGATATTAAATTATAGGGACACTGGCTGCTGTGCCAGTTGGCTTTAGTGCCAGAAAAGGGATTTTTGGTACATTCATGTGCTAGAATGAACATGGAGTCAGTTGACCATTTATAGCTCTCTATCCATGAGTGAAAAGTTAGTATATCTTTTCACCTATTCCACTGCAAAGCGAAGACACACCATAGTTGAAAACCACACAGCTTTTCTCTTATTGCTTCAAATGGCAAAAACAACCAAATAAACCACCCAAAAACCAAAAAGCAATCCAAAACCTATTCCTGAGAAAATGAAGGTTACTTATTTTCCTTCATTGGCTTGCAGGCCTTTTAATGGACTGGTGTAAATTCAAGATCCTATTTGATGTCCAGCCTCTTGGTTATGGAGGAGAGCAGCAGTGCGTAAGAACTTGACTTTAACAATATTAGGTCATACAAGCCCCTGTAGACCTGTTATCTTCAAAACTGTATGTATCTTGGTTAACTTTGGTCTGTAAATTAAGCATAATTACCTCCTGTTATTCAGGCATCCTAAGTCTGCCAATATCTGGAACCTGAGACTGACACATCCAAAACTATTGCAAGGCCATTTTAAGAGACACAGGCACGTGGCAAACAGCATGAGGAGGGAGGAGGCAGACTAATGGAAGTGAAAATCGTAAAATACTTCACATCATGAATGATGGAGCAAGGCTACCATTGCTACTTTAAAAGTATAGGATTTGAAGACACATTGTCATTAAAGCTTTCTATAGTCATTATCAGACATGGTGCAACTAATCTGAGTTTTTTCTCACAAGACTAAATCCACTATTCCAGTGTTTCCCATCTACCATGAAGAGACTGGGCTTGTGAAATGAGTTTGGAAGGAAAAAGTAATATATTTAAAAGTTATGGAAGAGTTTATGTATAGAAAAATTATAAAGGAGTCAAATGCTCTTCAGCACATCACCTTTTCATTAATCCAACCTACCATCTTCTTTTCCTGTCATGTTTGTTAAAAGTAAAATTCTCTCTCCAACGGAATGGCAACTCTGAACCTTCCTTACCACTAATTCTCTACAGCAAAACAGGCAGAAAATTTAAAAAAGATTGGACTGAGCAGTATCATATATTGTTTCCTTACTTTTGCTTCCCTTTTCCATCCATAGCATGCAAAATATGATTTTTTATTATTATTATTTTTTTAAATGGTTTGATTTGGAAAGGAACTTAAAATCATGTAGTTCCAACTCCTTGCCATGGGCAGGGACACCTCACACTCTGCTGCGTTGCCCAAGGCTCTGTCCAGCCTGTCCTTGAACACTGGCAGGGATGTCTTGCTTTTATGCGTGACGCCTGAACTAAACCCAATACGTCATCCAGGTGGGGTCTCGTGAGAGCACAGTGTAGGAGGAGAATTACCTTCCTTGACCTAAAGCCCATGCTTCTTTTTATGCCGTCCAAGATACAAGGGACATTAAGGGTGCACTCAGTCTCACTTTACATGTCACTTATTTGAGCCACAAAGCCATAAAGTTTTGCTAGAAATAAGAAAAAAAATAATTTCTGATGTCTTAATATTATCAGAATATTAAGCTCATGCATAGAGGTGAAAAGCACCAAGACTGAAATTGTTCTTGTTTATCCAAAATTGTTTGCCAACTTTTGTTTCTGTTGGGTGAACTCTGCAATTCTTCAAACTACACTATCTTACTTTAACTAGGGAAGAATTAAGATATATCAGGGAGAGGGGTATGCAAGTGTTAGGCTAAGGACAAATGAAGGAAAGGGGAGAAAAGAAGGAAAGAAAGTGAGAGTGATTGCTGGTTCTGTATACCCACTCAACAGCTGTAACACGCTAGCAGTGGTTGTGTATCTGCACACGTTCAAGGCATTAGAGCTCTAGAAAGGCAAAATTAACAGAGACTTAGGTATGAGCTGCAGAGCTTGACATGTCAGACAGTTGAGTTTGGCTTACAGTGTAAGTCTAGTGAGGAAAAATTAAAAAAGAACTAACCATACATAAAACCCCACTTCCTCTAAACAGGACCAGATGTAGCTATCTCTTTTCCCTAAATAGATGATTAAATCAAACCCTAACAGGCTTCATTTAAATATTGATCTTAAAAAAAAAAAAAAAAAAAAAAAAAAAAACACACACACACACCCCCCCAAAAAAAACCCAAAAAAATCTGAAAGCATGCACAATGCTCAGATTCTTTTTAAGAAGTAATTGCTTTTATTACTGTTAGCACAACCATGAATTAGATAACAATTCCTCTTGATGTCATGAGCAAAAGAGATTACCTCAATCTTAAATTCACAGAAAGAAGTGTTCTGAAAATATGCACTTTAGATTCTATTCTGTCAGTCCCACCAAGAACATGGATAAGCAGTGCTTTTAAGGGGTTCAAGATCTGACTCTGCATCTTTGGACACATACAAAGTCAGCAACAAACACACGTGTGTCAGTACTGTGTATTTCCAAAAATACAAAGTACTGCCATATGCATAATGCTCATGATGTTCTCGAAATTATAATCGCAAGCAGTTTGATGTTAGCGCATTTTGTTTGTTTGTTTTATATGTGTGTTTTCATGTTTTATGCTTTAAATATCAAACATAAGAAAGAGCCCTGAAATGTACAAGGCTATCAAAGTTATAAGTTAAGCAGGTGTAAATAAAAAAATCCAGAATTTAGAATGCTGTAATTAAATGATTAATTGGTACAAATGATGCTGTTTACATGACCATGTGCTATGTTTTACACACAACCTCTTCTTATTCAGTCATTACCTTCTGTTTTACCAACATGGGAAAGCAGACTAGAAGCAACCTCCTGAGTAAAGGGAGTCTTCTACCCCTATAGACACTATGCAGTATAATTATATATATAAAATGACTGTTTTCCTCACTGAAAAGGGCTGTTTTTCCCCACCATCCTCAGTAAAAGGCTCTTCAGAATTCTCATTGCTGCAGCAATTTGTAATCTTCATTTTCTTTTCAGTTTAAATCTGTTCATGGGCAACCCTCTCTATTTATTCTTATGCCAGCACTGGTGCTATCTTAAGTAGCTCATGTCTCTCCCTGGTGAATTTTCCCTTCATTTATTTATAGACAACCATCATATCCTTCTAGGTCTTCATTTCTCTTGGGTAAATAAACCTTGTTTTCTCATGTCTTTTCCTGTGACAAGCTTTATGTCGTCTTCATCATTGCAATAGACCTGCTCCACACTTGGGTCAGTTTCAGTTCATTGTCTGTTAGAAGTCCTGTCTTTTGCACTCCACAATTAATCTTAAAGCCCTTGAGATGGTTATTCATATCCTTATTTTTTCAGCCACCTCTATCTGTTGTCATTATTCGTCTCACACCTGAACCCCTATACTAGGGAGACAGATTCATGCTTTTTTCAAACCATATATCTTCAATGAATTCCAGAGATGCTCTTCATTCAACGTCTTGACCTCCTCAGTCCAGTTACTTTCCCCTGATTCATCAGAAACTGTCCTTTAAAAATCGAGACCCTTTGTTATGATTCTCAATTTAGTTTCCATTTGACTTCATTTGAATCAGCTTGCATTCTAATGATTCAAGGTTTTGCTTTGATTTTGGGTTTGGTTGGTATTAATAATACTCTGTCTCCTTATAAATTGAACATCATTACAACTTCTCCAAAGAGATAAAGAAAAAACTCCGGACAGTCTGAATATAGCTGCCTCCAAGCAGAACCAAGCTAAATTGTATTATCTTAATGAGGTGACAATTCAAATCATTAAGAGAAAACAGTCCTGGTCCACAATTATTTATAAATGATGAACCCCATCACCAGTGACAGTCTTTCATAGCATGCTGACAAATTATTTTTATCAGATAAAAATATTGCAATACTCAAACAACGGCTGAAACATAACCAGAAATTAATTTGCCATCATGCAGATATGTTGATTGATATAAAACTGAATGTCATAATTTTGATTCCTAGGCTTTGAAGTTTCAAGGGTTTTCTACAAAATTGTATCATGTAGAATCAACCTGGCTAGTAACAGAAGGAGCTCAGCTCTTTCAGTGGTGGAAAGTACCTTCCCAAATTAAATCTTTCGTGTCTGATTAAAAAACGGAATTACCTTATTCCCTCTTATCATTTGTTTCCCACTGCCACATTCCAAGACAAAAATGCAAAAGAATTCCAGAAAATTACTATGTCTGTGCTTCCAGATTCCATGCAATGCTTATCTACTCAGGTGCAACATACACAGACATAAGTAACTAAAATAGCAAGAAGCACATTGTTTGAATATTTATGGATTTGAGTTTGAAATATAAAACATCTGCAATTCTTTTTTTCCTTCTTTTTTATTATTCTTTGACACTGCTTTTCCAAAAGAAAAAGAACACTCAAAAAAAAAAAAAAAAAAAAAAAAAAAAGCCCAGATACAATTCTGTTTAAATATAAATGTTCTCTTTCCAAAGAAAAAGAAAAAGCAAGACAGAGAAGGAGTGAGGGGCATTGACATCCTCAGGGAAAATTTCATCTCAAGAGAACTGACCTTTCAGAGAAAGCAAATTAAATTATCTTTTTCATCTTTTACTAGTGCTGTGACATCATTAAAATTCACGTTACATACCAGCATTCTTTGTTTTGTATTCATAACCTTAAACCAAAATTAATCAGTTGTCACATAGAGTTAACATATTTGTTAATGGTGCCCAAGCCAAAATGCATAGTATCTCAAGAAGTCTAGCTTCACTGTAAAATAAAAAGTATTGTAGGGCAAAATATTCCTCACCATGTATCAATTTGTGAAATCAGTCCAGAATGTGTTGTGCTGGGGATGAAAGGATTCCTGGATGAATTAAAACAGTAAATGTCTTATAAGAGTTTAAGAAAATAGTGTCCTCTGAAGTAATAAGACATTAGTCTTCTATAACATCTGGAGGAAAGAAAGAGTAAGGACAGTAACCTCTGGAAGGACTGCTGCTGTCTTTACTAGGTCCCATTCTATCTCTCTGCTTGGCTTACTGAATGTCCTGCTCTTCTATGACCAGCTGTTACCCTGAAAATTGCTATGGAAAATCTCAGAACAGGTCACTTTGCGTATAACCTGTTTATCTGGCAGCTCAGTTTAGAACTTAGATTACAAAAGACGTGGAGACTGATATGAGTGAAACAATCTCTGTACCTCAAATGCTTAGGCTATTCTTGTAGTCAACAGAGAGAACTAAACGCTATGAGAATAAGTGAGAAAATCTGTGCAAAAGCTTGGGGCTGGGGAGGGTGTGAGAATACAAAAAAAGAAATACCAAGAAACAATAACAAATCCGCTTTCAATAAAACATACACTATCTAAGAATTCCAGTTGCTCCCTTTGCAGTTCCAGTCTATTTTTAAAGAAACTGTGGTCTTGGTTTTGGATATGTGTGTGAGAGAATGAGAAAGGCAGAGAGACAGGCAGACAGAACATCCTAAGTGTTTCAGGGAAGAAACTGCTACTCTGTGTGAACCTTTCAGCCTGTAGGTTTTGTGAAAATTATTTTATATGTCCATATATCACCTTAGTAAAAAATATAACAACATCATAGAGACAAAATATATCACCATACAGAAATAAATGAAAGATCTTAAGAGATTTCTCCAGAGTAATAAAACATGTCAATGAAGAGCTCAGGACTGGGTTGATGCACCTACATATTCAGATGCCTTTCTTTATAATACAACATACAAGAAATTAATACAATATAGACTTGACTTCACCCTGAGCAAGATATTTGTTTTTATAGAACAGTCTGTGGGTATCCATACTACAAAAAGCTCTTTCTATATAAAGTAAGAAATAACATGTAGACTGCCCCGTTGATATTAAACCTTCTTTTTTTCCAACAAGATTTCAATTTCAAACATTAAATTATTCAGTTTAAATTTCTGGGGCTGTCTTAAGGCCAGAATTTTTGCCTCTGTACACTTGCACAAGTCCTTCCATTTCAATAGGCACAAAATGTTACTTTGGGAATACTTCGACTAATGCCACTACTACTAACAATTTCTTATCCCTGTGAAACATAAGAAGATGTTCAAAACCAGGCAGTTACTGGTGGTGTTTCTTTTGAGCTAAAGAACCTGGGGTTTTGAATGTTCTGAACATCCTTTGAAAATCAAGGAATTTGAAAGTGCCACAAAAAGATCCATTTCCCCAAATCATATCTCTTTTATTAATCTTTGCCAGTGATCTGAAATAATGTAAAAAAAAAAAATGGGGTACAGGAACAAAGCTGAGGAAGTAAGGGTAAGTCTGATAAGCTAGTCGGGCTATATTCAGTTCAAGAAAAAAAGAATTCATACAACATTTAGCATTTTGTAAATGCCTGTCAGACATGGAAGATTTACACAACCACAAGGAGTGGCTTTGTCAAAACCAGTTCATTTACTTTCATTCTGTACTTCTGTAATAATTTTTTTGAAAAGGGGAATACCAGGAAAGAATGAAGAGTTGTTGAACGAGATATCGCTACCTTTGCTCGTTGTATGCTGCTTCTTGTCCTGTCCCAGGATACCACTGAGAAGTGTCTGGCTTTACTCCCTTCTGTCAGATATTTATGCATACAGGTAAGATAGCCCACAAGACTACTCCAGGCTGAATTTTCTCAGCTCTGTCAGCATCTCTGGTATAACAGATGCTTTAGTCTGCTAATTATCATTGTGACCCTGCCTCATTTTTTATGCCCATGTTTCTTTTGTACTGAGTAGTCCCACACCGGGCACAGAAATCCAAATGTGTCACACCAATGCTGATCATCTCACTTGACCTGCTGCCTAATGCAGTCCAGGAGACTGCGGCTCTCCCTGCAGGGGCATGTTGCTGGCTTATGGTCAGCTTGGTGCCACCACAACCATCAGGCCTTTCTCTGTAGAGTTTTTTCTCATCTGGTTATTCCCCAGCCTGTGTTAGTACATGGGATTATTCTTTCCTAGGTGCAGAACCTGCCACTTCCCTTTTTTGAAATTCTTAAGGTTCCTGTGTACTAGTTTCTCCAGCCTTTGGAGATCCCTCTGAATGGCAGCATAACCATCAGCATGATGTCATTTACAAAGATGCTAAACAGTATGGGACATTATGTCAAGATAAATACCACCTGGTCTCCCTCCACCTACCATACCATTAGAGAAGACTGTCAGGTTGATCAGGTTTGATTTTTCCCTCAGAAATATATCTGGCTCCACCTGATCACTGCCTTGCCATTGAGTGGTTTGTTTGGAAGTCGTTTCCAGGACTATTTGTTCCACCACCTCCCCAGAGACCAAACTGAGGCTGACCAGCCTGTCATTCCCTGGATCTTCTTTGCCCTCCTGAAGATCAAAATGAAATTTTCTTTTTCCCATCTTCAGGAGCTTCTCCCAGTCTCCATGGTCTTCCAAAGACTATTGGGAACAGCCTTGCAATGGTACTGGCCAGCTCTTTCAGCACCTGCAGGTGTATCCTATCCCATAGACGTAAGTTTGTCCAACCTGTTAAAATGTTCCAAAAGCTAATCCTTCTCTACAAAGAGCAAATCTTCCCTGGTCCATTTTTTTCTTTCTGGGATTCCTGAAGGTCATTCTTACCAGTAAAGACCAAGGCAAAGAAAGCAGTGGATCTCTCTGTGCCATGTTCACTCGCTCCCTATGCTAATTTAGCAGTAGCCCAACATTTTTCCCAGCCTTCATTTTGTGCTGATATATTTGTAGAAGCCTTTCTTGTTCCTTTTCACATCTCTGACTGTATGCCAAGGCAAACTGCAAATTTATTGGAGGACATGACTCAAATTTATAATAGCTCTGAAAAACTGGAGAATTTAATTATGTTCTTCAACTTTAATACAATTTTTAGATTATTTTTATTTTAAAGTCTTTTTATGTAGGTTTAGGTGGGATATGCTTAGGCAAGAGGGAACAGTGCATTGAAGTAGGCACAGTCAGCTACATAAATTTAGCAAAAGGAACAATAGAACATGTGATTTTCTGTTTCATATGAAAGGGGTATGGCTTTATAGTCAGTTGAATTGCAAAAAGCAGAAAATAAAAGTAATCATCAAATTGTGATAAGGGCATTATATTTGGAAAAAAGTATTGCAAACAAGATATATGAACTCATCCTTCAACTCTTTCTGCTTAGTGTTAAAAAGTTATGGCAGCCATTGATTTCAGTTTTAGGCCTTTTTTAAATTAATGAGTTGAAATAAGTCGTTGTTGGTTTTTGTACAAAAAATAGAAAAAATGGTGGAATTGGTCTCAATATAAAAATGGAAAAAGAATGAGGTTGATTTTTTCACTCTGTAAGATAAGGATTGGACTTAAAAGCTCAGCAAGAAGATTCATTCTAGGCATCAGAAAAAACTTTCTAATGAAAAGGAGAGTGAAGCACTGAAATCAGCTTCTAGAAAGGCTGTGAAGACTTCTACTTCAATTCTTTAGGAGTTATTTGAACAGTCTTCTGTTACAGTGATGAAGGCAGACCTGATCCTGTCATACCGCAGACAGATAAGTTAGATGGCATTTTGTGATCCTGTACAGCCACATTTTGATATGATGCTAAGATTATATTGCACAAGAAAACATGTGCTTAAAGATAAGCACACATGTAAGGATTTGCAGAATCAAGATTTCTAATATCAAAAGAAATGAAGAATACTGGGGGAGAAATAGTCTGAAATCTTTAATGGTTATCCTTTCATATCTACAGTCCTGCAAATATTTGCTTATTTGAATCAATCCCACATCACTGAAATCAAATTATTTAAATTATTCAGGATCTAAATGTGCTAAAATCCATGCGGGTCCTGTTTGCAGTTAGTTTATGCCGATTAGGTGCTCCAGCCAGCAATAAAGAAGACAGCATCTGGTTTCTTGCCAGCTAGAGAAAGGCATTGTGTTCACACATCAAAAGCAATAGAAAGAAGGTGCACATGTTTATGGGCTCACGCTTGCATGACAACACATTTTTCCCCCTTTTATTTAAAGCTGAAGCTCTGAAGACTGCTTTGAAGAGAAGGATTCTGAAGATGGAGATATTGATGATTAATTTAACCCTTACTCCACTAAACAAAAAGTAATCATATCTAGATCAACCTCTATTCAATTTTAGGTTACATTTGCCTTAATAGAACCTACGAGGAAAAGGGGCAGAAACCCCAACTACCCAGTGAGACCTTTTCTCTTATTTATGATGCATTAGTGAAGGCCATGCTTCCATCACAAAAGGCTTGGAATAATACTACTACTACCGAGCGTATTTTTCCTTATGCATTTTTACTCAGTAAATTTATATTCTAGAATAACTGGAAAGTGAATTTGCTATTGATTTATTTATTGTCTTCTCTCTTATACACACATACACAGAAACCTGCAAAATACACAGATGCCTACTACTTAATTCACTTCCTGTAACTCAAAAAGCACCAGACTTTTTATAGTTAGGGAAGACACTGTAGTTCTATCTAAATGGGCTCAGCGTGGTATGTGTAATTTTAAACATGTGAATAGTTATAATACATTAATTAGTACTATTCAAACACCTCTGAATTAAACTGATTTTTTAGTGAGTGTGGTCAGGATCCTCATTTCTGGGCTCTTTTAATACATTGTTAATCTGTCAGGACAGGGTGGGGGAAGACAAAAGGAAAAATTACAAATTAACAGAGGTAGTTTTTAGCCCCATAGCCTGTCATTCTTCTGGAAAATCCCCTTTAGTACACATACGTAAAATGACACACACTCATCTAAACTATATTGTGTGTGTAACTTGCTTTGCAAAGCTAATAGGTTGAAGGGACCCAGGTAGCTGCTGGTTTGTGATGGAGACCCATGTGTCATAGAAATCCTTGCTGGGTCCTGAAATTTGACAGCTGTAAGCTGAGCAGATCACCACTACACTAGTGAAGGTCTCCTGCTGCCAGTGATGGAGCTTGCTAACTTGGGCTCCCCAAAAGAGGTAGTACCGGTACAATATTGTTCTCGGTATTTCCCAGAACGCACAGATAAATTCTTCCAGCGCAGTGAATGCTGTCTGTTGGGATTCCCAGTGAGGAAATGCTACCACTATTTGCTTTTAAGAGACCTACCATTAAGGAATCTCTGATCTTGACAAAGTTCCTAGTTATGACATTGATAAAAAAAATTTGCAGCATTACAGTAATAATAACAATAACAGCAATAACAGTGGTGATTTAGTGTGGTGATTTATCTCTGATGATGAGGGTAATAATAATAAGAGGCAGCTCTCTGTGAAAAATTCTGTACAAAACATATGCTTCACAATTGTACCTTTTTTTAAGCTTGAAAATTTATTGGCAGTATTCCATCCAAATATAGCTTTAATGTATATATTGAAAACACTGAATAAAATCAATGAATAAAATAACCTGTTTGAACTCAAGCTTGTCTGCAACTTAACTGGCCTTCTTGGCCTGTGTTCTTGATATGCATGCAAAAACCATGACAGTGCTAATGTAATGTGAATATATTCTTAAAGGACTGAAAGAGCTGCCTTTGAAACGAACTGAAATGAAACAAACAAAAAAAAAAAAAAAGGTGGGGGGAAAGGCAGAGCAGAGACAGGAAAGAATGAAGGGGGAAAAAAAGAAATATATATGGACAGAAGCAGTTTGATTGTGGGGTTGCAGATATTCCCTAAGGGGAAGGACAGAAGGACTGCGAAACAGCTCTTTCCCTTTATCATGCAAGCAATTACTGGCAATTTGTTCTGGCCAGTAAAACTTCTGATATTATCATGGTTGCTGAGTAATTTATCATCAAAGTTTAATGTGAAAACAGGTGACTGTGTAATCACCAATCTAGGAACAGAAATAGAATCATTATTTCTGCCTGAAGAGAGAGATTTTTTTTTTTTTGTCGGGTTTTTTTTTTTTTTTTTTTCTTTCTGTCAATTGGCTTAACAGCCAAAAGGCTGTTCATCACATCACCATGAATTATGAAACCTCTATTAAATATTCATAAAAGTTTTGAAATGAATATGTGATAGAGATGAAAGTCAGGCTAATTTAAATACTTACCAGACCTGTCTTAATTACAGAGGTAAAATGAGATATAAAAATTATAGCAGGAAGGAAAGGAAAAAAAAAAATTGAAACAGTTCATTCCATGCATTATGTGCACCTTCCTTTTAACCAGTGATGTGTAATTTGTACACAAGCTGAAGCATGCAAGCCTACTGAAATAAATCAGGTTTCAAGTTTATACTAATGGGACATTTTTGGCTCTGTGAGAAGTTATTACATTGGGCATCCAAATACTTTTGGCATTTTGTTTAGAGAAACCAGGTTTTGTAGTTCATGACTTATCCCATCTTATCTCAAATAATTGCTAATTGGATGCATGAGTTATTTTAGAAGACAAGTCTATGATTACAGGGTTCATTGCAGCATATATGTGGAGTCCAAATCCTTGTTATGGCTAGTGCACTACAATATGCCTAATAGATACAGTCCGGGAACATGAGGAAAGCACAAAGACTAAGTACGCAAAAATTATCTGAGTAATTAATGTTTGTATTTGTATTCAGATTTGAGATATTTTGATGAAAGAACAAATTCACATAATTAGAAGAAGCAATTGTGGCTTTATTGTGGTTTGTTGTTCATTAAAAAAAACACAATAATAATCTTCCTAAATATGATAACATGTAGTTCAGACCAGTCTTGGGCAGGTAACTAAACATCTCAAGCCTGTTCCAACTCTCTTCATGTATTGCTAGTCTTATAAATAGTATTACTGCTACCATCATTGTCACTATAGCCTATTCTGTTCTCACTACTTTTAAACTGTAGTTACTACTTTTTGCCTAGCTAGCTACAAGGGGTTCTTGCTATAGTAATTTCCAGAATACGCAACTCAAATCGCAGGTTACAACAGTTAAAAGATATTTCCAGTACAGTGTCCACCCGTGGTCCTTTTGGACTAGAACACCATGTTTAACATTGCAATGAACTTCACCCCTTGTTCCTGCTCCAGCTTGGAGTTGTCCAGAAACTTCAGTCACTTAGGGTTGCATCTACTCCAAGTTGAGCCACAATCATAGAATCATAGAATAGTCAGGGTTGGAAAGGACCTCAAGATCATCGAGTTCCAACCCCCCTGCCATGAGCAGGGACACCTCCCACTAAACCATGCCATCCAAGGCTATGTCCAACCCCACCTTGAACGCCGCCAGGGATGAAGCATTCACAACTTCCCTGGGCAACCCATTCCAGGGCCTCACCACCCTCACAGTAAAGAATTTCTTCCTCAGATCCAATCTAAACTTCCCCTGTTTAAGTTTAAACCCATTACCCCTTGTCCTTTTACCACAGTCCCTAATGAAGAGTCCCTCCCCAGCATCCCTATAGGCCCCCTTCAGGTACTGGAAGGCTGCTATGAGGTCTCCACGCAGCTTTCTCTTCTCCAGACTGAACAGCCCCAATTTTCTCAGCCTATCTTCATATGGGAGGTGCTCCAGTCCCCTGATCATCCTCGTGGCCCACCTCTGGACTTGTTCTAACAGTTCCATGTCCTTTTTATGTTAAGGACACCACAACTGCACACAATACTCCAAGTGAGGTCTCACGAGAGCAGAGTAAAGGGGCAGGATCAGCTCCCTCGACCTGCTGGTCACACTCCTTTTGATGCAGCCCAGGATACGGTTGGCTTTCTGGGCTGCAAGCGCACACTGCTGGCTCATGTTCATTTTCTCATCAACCCACACCCCCAAGTCCTTGTCCGCAGGGCAGCTCTGAATCTCCTCCCCGCCCAACCTGTAGCTGTGCCTGGCATTGCTCCTCAAGGGTGCACCTGCTGCAGAATAGACTTTTCCACAGCCACAGATGATTTGATGTGTACCTTCTCTTCTGTGCACTTATCTGTAGATCATAATCCCTTCAGATGTATACCTGCTGCAACACAGGCAAGTCCATGGGACCTGATGAAATCCATCCGCGGGTCCTGAAGGAGCTGGCAAATGAAGCTGCTAAGCCACTGTCCATCATATTTGAAAAATCATGGCAGTCAGATGAAGTTCCTGATGACTGGAAAAAGGGAAATATAACCCCCATTTTCAAGAAGGGGAAAATGGATGAGCCAGGGAACTACAGACCAGTCAGTCTCACCTCTGTGCCTGGCAAAATCTTGGAGCAGATTCTCCTGGAAGGCATGCTAAGGCACATGAAAACCAACAAGGTGCTTGGGGACAGCCAGCATGGCTTCACTAAGGGGAAATTCTGCCTGACCAATCTGGTGGCCTTCAATGATGGGGCTACGGAATTGATGGACAGGGGTAGAGCAGTTGATGTCATCTACCTGGACTTGTGTAAAGTCTTTGACACTGTCTCACCTGACATCCTTCTCTCTAAGTTGGAGAGACATCAATTTGATAGGTGGACCACTCGGTGGATAAAGAACTGGCTGGATGGCCGTACTCATAGAGTAGTGCTCAAAGGCTCAATGTCCATCTGGAGACCAGTAACAAGTGGTATCCCCCAGGGATCGGTGTTGGGACCACTCTTGTTTAACATCTTTGCTGGTGACATGGACTGAGATTGAATGCACCCTCAGCAAGTTTGCTGATGAAGCCAAGCTGTGTGGTTGTGTTGATACACTGGAGGGAAGGGATGCCATCCAGAGGGACCTTGACACACTTGAGAGATGGGCTAGAGCAAACCTAATGAAGTTTAACCATGTCAAGTGCAAGGTTGTACACCTGGGTCAGAGGAATCCCAAACACAGCTACAAATTGTGCAGAGAAGAGATTCAGAGCAGCCCTGCGAAGAAGGACTTGGGGGTGTGGGTTGATGAAAAAATGAACATGAGCCGGCAGTGTGCGCTTGCAGCCCAGAAAGCCAAGCATATCCTGCACTGCATCAAAAGGAGCGTGACCAGTAGTTTAAGGGAGGTGGTCCTGCCTCTCTACTCTGCTCTCGTGAGACCTCACTTGGAATATTGTGTGCAGTTGTGGTGTCCTCAACATAAAAAGAACATGGAACTGTTAGAACAAGTCCAGAGGAGGGTCACAAGGATGATCAGGGGACTGGAGCACTTCCCATATGAAGATAGGCTGAGAAAGTTGGGGCTGTTCAGCCTGGAGAAGAGAAAGCTGTGTGGAGACCTCATAGCAGCCTTCCAATATCTGAAGGGGGCCTATAGGGATGCTGGGGAGGGACTCTTCATTAGGGACTGTAGTGATAAGACAAGGGTTAACAGATTCAGACTTAAACAGGAGAAGTTTAGACTGGATCTGAGGAAGAAATTCTTTCTTGTAAAGGTGGTGAGGCACTGGAATAGGTTGCCCAGTGAAGTTGTGGAACAGGGGTTTGGAACTAGATGATATTAAGGTCCTTTCCAACCCTAACTCTTCTATGATTCTATGATTCTATAACCACCATCATAGACACCTCAAGAAGTCCGTGTTCTGGCATGGGCTTATGCACAGCCACAGATGTTTCGTATGTCCTGCTCCTGCATGGACTCATGCACACGTCAGAGTCCCTTTGACTTGAGTTCACCTGTGCTTAGCACAGACACGGCAGTGGTGCCCTGGCCATCTGCCAGCCCAAGCTCATTGTCATCATTGTTATCAGAATCTTTCCAGGCAAAGCAGAGTAAGATGATAAGCAGCGGAGAAGAACAGCATGCAGCAAAAGCATAAAGCAGCCTCTAACAAGAACTATACTATAACATGCAGTAAGGCAAGCAAGCCCTATGGCAAGCAGAGTAGCTTGTTGTTTTATGGCTAAACAGCAATAAAAGCTATTAATTTGATGTATCACATTACAATCAAGCCTATTGTTATCCCAGACCCTTTGAGCGCCACACTGGGTGCCAAAAAACACTGTCATGGTTTAACCCCAGTTGCTAGCTGAGTACCACACACTCTTTCACACCCCCTGGTGCCATGGGAAAGAGAATCAGAAGAGCAAAAGTGAGAAAACTCGTGGGTCGAGATGCTGACAGTTTAATAGGTAAAACAAAAACTGAGCACGCAAGCAAAGCAAAACAAGGAATTCATTCAACACTTCCCATCAGCAGGCAGGTATTCAGCAACATCCAGGAAAGAGTGCTCCATCACATGTAATGGTTGCTTGCGAAGACAAGAGCCATCACTCCAGATACTCTCACTTTTCATTATGCTGAACATGATGCCATATGGGATGGAACATCCCTTTGGTCAATTGGGATCAGCTGTCTCATCTATGTCCTCTCCCTGCTTCTTGTGCACCCCAAGCTCACTAGCTGGTGAGGTGGCGTGAGAAACAGAAAAGACATTGACTCTGTGTAAGCACTGCTCAGCAGTAACTAAAACATCTCTGTTTCCAGCACAAATCCAAAACAGCCCCATACAAGCCACTATGAAAAAAATTAACTCCATTCCAGCCAAAACCAGCATGCAGTATGAATTCATTTGCCTAGTGTGGGGAAATTAACATGTTCTTTAAATTAAGCGTATGCTTAAGAACTATTCTGGCAAGGATGGACTTCCTTATTCACGTAGCATTTTCCCAAGCCACATCTTGTGATGGAGAAATTCAGAACAGTGTAAAAAGAAAGCAAAAACTCAAATCCTTTGAGAAGCTCAATTTGACAGAAAAAGACAGCTGAAAGTTTGTGTCCATAGTTACCTTATCTAGGACATGCAATCTATTTAGGTAGAATTGACATTTTACTTAGGTTTTCCCTACATCTCTGTGATCGGCAGATTAAGTTTGTCTAATAGCAGGATTTGGATTTGTGTTGATTTCATAATTAGCATAGTTCTATGCTTCTAAAAAGTCTTTATTATGAACAGTTGATATGAAAAAGTGAGGATTGTAAAGAAAAGGGGGTGGGGAGATTTTTGCTGACTTCCTGATAATTATAAATTTGGACATCCATCAGACTAAATAAAAAGTCCAGTCTGCCTTCATTCCAGTGAACATTAACTGGATAATGTTAATGAATTGCAATCTTTGTTTTTTGTACATTTCTCTATCTTGTTCCCTTCAATGAAGAGTTTTAAAACAGGCTTGTAAGATCATGGAGCAGTTTAGATTTTTGTTTAAAAAAGAGCATTTACAGATTTCAGTCAATATTCAAAGTAATTTTGAGCCAGTTTCAAATGCAAAACAAAGCTGGCTTACCTGTTAGTTATAATTTATTTTCGTTTACTTCTGTGCTTTGTTCTGACTTGTCCCATGAGATGCTTAGTCTTATTCCCAGCATATACAGTTCAGGTTAGAAACTGAATAAATTATCATCAGCTGAAAATAACTGCGGCACCGATTCTCTGGAGGCAACTGAAAAGATGCATTTGGCTTCTGGTTTTGACTTCTAGAAAATTTGGGCTAAAGGCTACTGACTGACTAAACTGCATTTCAGTCCAAATTTAGCAGACATTGAGAACTTTAAATATAATGCTAAAATAGTTTTTATGAAAATATGTTCTAACTGAAGTTCACTACATGCAGAATCTGTCTGTTGCACTTTCAATTTGAAGAGCTGTGGGCTTTGACCAAGTACCGTGGCTGGTAAAGATACTTCAGGATCCAATTTGCAATATGTGCTCTGCCTTGTCTTATTCAGTCAACAGTCAACACTGAATATTGTGCACAGGTCACCAGATGTTACCAGGAGACCCAGGAAGTGATTTGACACATAGCTGACAAGTGATCACAGTATTAAAAATCTTGAGCTGGAGACATTGATCCTGCATCCTTTTGGAGTGGGACTGGGGGAAGGAGGTAATTAAATACCATTAAAATTAGTTGTCTGAAGCCCTTTCTTTTTTTCCCTCTAGCCAGATGTAGTTAGTTAAACTTAACAAAGGTTGCTGCAGCAGTTATTTCATCTGTCATATCAAAACATTTCCTATACCCACTAATAATGCAACACTAAATTTTGGTCTCCCATTAATGTCAGCCCATATATAACTTTGGATTACAGCACTACAAAAAGGAGATGACAAGCTTGTATATCACACTTGTTATTGAAATGAATAAAACCATGAGTCCCTTAAAAGAAAGGGTATGAGGGTGAGTTTATGCGGGGTTGTATGTGAAAGTGTGCTTGCATGGGCATGCTTGTGTTTTTCAGAAAGAAGGCTCTGGCAAGCATGTGGTGATTTGCAAGTCTGTTCCCATAGAAATTTCACCCAGGGTGTTTGAATGACTAAGGTTGGGTTCTCTTGTTAATATCCCCAATTAAGGTGTGATATTAGTGGTCATGCATACTTTGGTTAGAGGTATTGGCGTGAATAAGAAGGACTTAAAATGGATGAGGGAACCTGAATGCAGTGGCAGGGATAAGATCAGGGATAAAAATTAATAAGAGATGGAACTGTCTCTTCAGCTGACACAACTGCATACTGCTAAAAAATATAGCAGCACTCATTTATAAAGATCACCACCTAATTGGAATAATTCTTTTGGATACATATGCTTAACAAAATGGTATGTTTAATAGAGATGACAATGCAGCGCAGGATGTGAGACCCACTGGACTGACTGAGCATCTTATTGAGCTGCACAGAATGTGATGAACACTTATTTGGATTCTGCTTACAGGTAGACTCAAAATGAAATCTCAGAAGTCAATATTTTATCACCATCCCTTGCCTCAAAAAAAAAAAAAAAAATTGAATAAGTGAAAAGAAATTGATAGGAAATATGTATGCAGTGTGTGCTGTGGTCACTTTTCTAATGTTTGGTTTCTCCTTTTAATACGAAAAAATAAATACTGCTGTATTTGTCAGCATTTTCCATTCAAAATATTGACTTTAATATAAGTAAAAAAAAAAAAAAAGTAAATAAAATGTCAATTTGAAAAAGAAAAAAAAAGAAAAATATAAATGGATGTACATTTCTGAGGAACACATGACTCACAAGAGCTGGAATATGGAAGCCTTTACGACTTCAGTCTGGTGTACTGGAAAATTATTTTAATTGTGTCACAGCCACAAGCAACCATCTTATATACTCCTGGTATATAAAATACAATGTAAATGTGACAAGTTGGTCTGGATACCAAGTCTAGCACATAGCAGCAAAGAAGTAATGAAGTAAAATACTGTAGTTTTAATTTCCAAATGCAGCCTGATTTACATTGAAGAATGTTGCATTTTTGGATACTAAAAGAAACAAAATATTTTAGATGCTCAGTTTTTTGTTGTTTTAGAGTTTTAAAGTCCATATTTTCATGTGTCTGTTTTTGATAAAAGTCCGTATTTTCATGTGTTTGTTTTTGATAAGGCCTACATTTGGGAAAGATTAAAAAATTTTTTTCTGACTACATTATGTATTTGATTTGATGATTGTTTCTATAAATCACAAAAAAAAAAGATGAGAAGCAGGGATTAGAACCAATGCTGACATTCCAGTTACAGAGGAATTGTCTGTCTCTGGCCCATTATGTTTTTTTTAAGGTACCCAGGTTCAGTAAAAGATTGAAAAACACTCTTCACAAGACATAACCTCAGGGAAATTATCTGATTGGTGTTGATCTGGCAGAGTCTTGTACCTGAACACTGCTCATGAAGTTCAGGCTGGAGAAATAGTAAGTAAGGAAAGACCAGTCTCCTGATCAAAGGTCTGAGCTGGTGGCTGGGTAAGTGATCTAGGATCTGGGCATGCACAGTAGAGGGAATGAAATGTTGTGTTAATATTCAGAAGATCTGTCAATACAGGTGTGTTTGGAAATTGATATGTGAATGACAGACTCCTGATCGGGCAGGAAGAAACTGCATTAGCCCATCCACTGTGTATGTTTAGATGAGTGCTGGTCTTTGTGTAGGTAAAGGCACTGCTCCCTGTCCTCACTGCTCTCTGTCTTCTTCACATATGTGCCCATGTGCATGTGTTTATCATGTTACCGCATGTGCAACTCTGACTCCAGCCAGGCCTGCAGATTGGCAGTTATATCCTTGCTTCTGGTAGGAGTGTAGAAATCCCCAGGTCTTAAGTCCACAATATCCTGCTTGCCTTAAATCTACTGTGAATTTTGGTGATAAATGCATGCTAATTTTAAGATGATTAAAGGGAAGGGGAGAGAATGAACTACTTCACTATTTAATTTTTGGCACTTTTTTCGCAGTCATTTCTTTTGTCAGCTGCTCTTGGTGACCCCTTGGTCTAGCTACACTGTCACATCAAACCTTTATTTTTTGTTCCTTTGAACAAAAATGAACTGCCTTGTTTCAAAGCATGCACTGTTTTTGACTCAGTTCTGACACTGGTGATAGTGGATTTAACTCATTTGCTCCTTTAATTTCTGGATCTAGTCCCTCTTTCTCTGCCTTTTCTTGTGTTAAAGTAAATCTGAAGTAGAAGTTTGTGCTTCTGATTCTGTTTTGTTTGTTTCTGAAGGCCTACTGGGCTCTTAGGAAGACTGGACATAGAATTAGAAGGAATTTTCCGCACTCAGTGTTCACTGGAGCACCAGTGGACAACCTCTTCTGAGGAAAGCAGGTGGGGACAGGGATACAGTTCCTCTGCTTTCCTCTGCTCAAGCAGACCACATTTTAGTAACTGATCTTTCCCATCAGACAGACAAGTGCAGTACAAACTGGTAAGCATATTTTTATGTGGCATTTTCACATGTGGCTTGCACGGAAAAGGAACCCCACAGCTACTGCCTGTGTGTTTGCAGCAAAGGTGGTCATCACCTTTCATTAACATGGCGAGGCTCAGCAGCCACTCTATTTGCAAAGAAGCTTTCCAGAGATGCAAACAATGCAGGTGCTTACTTCCTCTTCAGGATCTTCCTAAATGTGGATGCCTCATTTTAGACAGGACACTTCCAACATGTTCAGGAGAAGCACTTTTAAATTTCAGATGGTGATGTGAAGCTTGTGGTCTGGAGTGCTCTCTCCACCTTACAGCTCTGTGGTCCTTGAAGGTTTTCCTGCCAACCCTGATGGTATTGCATTTACATTAGTAGCCCTAATTAACATAGGTAAAATGAAAAAGGTTTTGCTTTACTAAGCTGGAGAGAACAAAGATTGAGACTGACTTGTGAATACAGCTTCTCTTTCAAGAGTAAAATATAGAGCTGTTCAGTATATCAGATGAAATTATCAGCAATTTCTGAACTGAGCATCAAAGACACAATTAAAAATACCAACATGAATTCTCTTCAAATAATTTATAACAATGTTTTGTGCACACATCTGTGTTCTTCCCTGAGCTTCAGACCTCTCTGTAAGGATATTTAAATTTGCATCCAAAATATTGGGGAAAAAAAACCCCAACCTAAAACAATAATAATAGGAAGAAGTCAAAAAAGAAGGTTTATACCAAGATACAGGGATATTGGTCTTCATTTCAGCATATTAGAGAGTTGAAAGCTCAGCCATAGAACTCCTCCTATCATCAAAAATAGCAGTGAGAGCAAGAAGGACAAGGGCATAGATAGGTGTCCCAGAATTTTTCCATTACCGAGAGAGATTGGCAATGATGTTGACTCAATGTAAAAACTTTCTTCCTCTCGTCTTTATGTTCTTTCACAAGAAGTGAGAAGGGAAGAAAATTATTTCAGAAAAGTTAAAAAAGAAAAGATGAAGAAGGAGTTGCTGGCACAACTTGCTGGTTTCTCTGAGGGTGAAATCAGAAGCAAGGAAGAAGGGAAACAAGCAATTGCATAAAGATGCTGCTTTCAGCCATGTTGTTGGGTAACTGTGGGTTTATCAAATATTGACAAACATGAAATGATTGTAATCAGTCACTGTCAGAAGGGAACAGGTACCCTCCTCTCTTTTACAAATGATCCAATTAAAGGAAACATGTTGGCTATAAAAGTCAAAATCAACAATGCACTGTACGCTGACAGCCCATCCAACATATAAAATCAATAGTGCATTCTTCTTCTAACCAGCACAAAGCAACAGTAGCAACTTTCCCACCTCTTTAGTCAAATATGACACCGTATCAATCGATCAAAACTTGGTATTTATTGAACACTGGCTTCTGAAGAATGCAAAATATATTGTTCTTCCCTTATTTTATTTCAATAAAGTTTAACTTAAAGGCATAACACTTGAGAGAGCTCAACTGTTTTATTATGGTTAGATATTGCTATAAGTAGCAGGATAGATATATCTAAATGTATATTAATACATGCTTCTTGGGAAACAGGCTGCTTATACATTCTTTTAATATTGTCAAAATAATAGTGTTCATTGTCATAGAAATGGAGAATAGGGGTGGCAAAAACTCTGTTTAAGGGACTAAAACTCTTTCTGATGCAGGGTTGCAAGATTCATTTTTTTTTTTTTCTCCTTTGTCTTTTGTTTACATTGAAATGCAGCTGTCTTTTGTAATGGTGTTTTGTAGAAGAAAAATTTCTTATCTCACATGGATTTCATCAATACCGGAAGATATGATTATTCTGCTGAAATTGAATCTGTGTTTGTCATTCTCCACTGCCCTTGATGGAGGGACAGAGTATTAAACACGACTGTATGTCAGCACATGGTCAAATCTAAGCCTATGTTTAAGTATCAGTCTGGTAAGAAATATCATAAGTATGTGTTAATAGCTTTCAACGACCTTGTGTAATTAACCTCAGTTATGGCTCAACTAATGGTACCTAAACAATTTCTCTGCCTCATCCCTGTTTACACTGACTGGTAACTGTGACAGCTCTGTGTATTGCTATGGCTAGTTTTCTCTTGGTTTCCACTGGGGATTATGAATTCTCAAAAACATGATCCAGTTAAAATATTCGACCAATTAAATGAACAAACAAACAAAAAACCCAACCAACAATCCTCTCCAAAGCTTTGTTTATGTAAATGTAGGGAGCTGTGTGTTTGTTTGTTTTAATTTTTGTTAGAAAAGACCTTCAAGAGTCCAACCTTGACCTACCACTGCCAAGTCTGCCACCCAACAATGTCCCCAGCTGCTACTTCTACATGTCTTTTAAGTACCTATAGGGATGCTGTTTGCCCCCCTTCCATGAGCAGCCTGTTCCAATGCTTGACATCCCTCCCAGCGAAGAAAGTTTTCCTAATATCGAATCTAAATCTCCTCTCAAATAACTTGAGATTGTTTCTTCTTGTTGGATTACCTGTTACCTGAAAGAAGAGACTGACCCCCACCTTTCTACAACCTCTTCTAAGGTAGCTATGGAGAGCAATACGGTCTCCCCTCAGCCTCCTTTTCTCCAAACTAAATAATTCCAGTTTCCTCAGCCACTTCCCATAATACCTCCAGGTCTTTCAGTAGTTTCGCTGCCCTTCTTAGGGGCTTCAGCACCCCAGTGTCTTTCTTGGAGTGAGGAGTCCAAAACTCAACACAGAGTTTGAAATGTGGCCTCGTCAGTGCCAAGTACAGCAGGAACATCACTTCCCTGGTCCTGCTGGCCACGCAATGTGTGATACAAACCAGGATATGGTTGGACTTCTTTGCCATCTGGATAATATTCAGCCAGATCATATTCAGCCTGTTGTTGACCAATACCCACAGATCTTTTTCTTCCAAGCAGCTTTCCAGCCACTCTTCCCCAAGCCTGAAGCGGTGCATGAGGTTGCTGTGGCCCAAGTGCAGGACCTGGCACTGAGCCTTGTTGAACCTCCTATCATTGTCCACAGCCAGTCAATCCAGCCTGTCCAGATACCTCTGCAGAGCCTCTCTACCCACCAGCAGGGCCACATTCCTACCTAACTTGATGTCATCTGCAATTTTTCTGACGGTGCACTTGATCTTCTTGCTCAGATTGTTGATAAAGAAATCAAACAGAACTGGCCCCAGATCTGAGCTCTGGCGAAGAACACTTGCAGCAGGCCACCAGCTAGATTTAACTCCATTCACCACCACTCCTTGGGCTCAGCCATCCAGCCAGTTTCCAACCCAGTGAAGAGTACACCCATCCAAACTATGAACAGCCAGTTTCTCCAAGACAATGTTGTGAGAAATGGTGACAACAGCTTCAGTAAAGTCTGGGCAGACAATACCCACAGCTTTTCCCTCATCCATTAAATGTGTCATCTTGTCGTAGAAGGAGATCAGGCTAGTCAAGCAGGATCTACTTTTCATAAACTCATGATGACTGGGTCTGATCACCTGGTTGTTCTTACCCGCTCCCTCAGTACCCTCGTGTGGATCCCATATAGCTGCAGAGACTTATATATATCTAAGTACTGTTGCTGTTCATTGTCCAGTTCCCCTTGTTTTTTGGGGTCCCATTCTGCTTCCTATCCCTGCTGCCATCTTAGGGTGCTAGCTACCCAGAGGACAACTGATCTTACTGTTAAAGCCTGAGGTGTTTTCCTCATGTTTTGTCACTATGGTTCCCTCCACACTCAATGAAGTGTGGATATTGTCCTTAGCCCTCCTTTCGTTGCTAATATTTTTATAGAAACATTTGTTGTTGGCTTTTATGGTAGCACCCAGATTGCATTGTAGCTGGACTTTGGCCCTCCTAATTTTGTCTCTGTATAATCTCACAATATCTTTGCAGCTCTCCTGAGCTGCCTGCCTCTTCTTCCAAAGGTCATAAAAGCTTCTTCTTCTGAGTACCACCCAAACCTCTCTGTTCAGCCAGGTTAGCCTGTTGCCCACTGGCTCATCTTCTGGCACATGGGACAGCTGTTCCTGTGCCTTGAAGATTTCCTTCTTTAAGAATGCCTGGCCTTCCAGGACTCCTTTGCCCTTCAGGATTGTCTCCCAAGGGACTCTGTCAACCAGGCTCCTAAATAGGCCACAGGCTACCCTCCAGAAGTCCAAGGTAACAGCTCTGCTGATGCCCTTCCTTACTTCTCCAAGAATCAAAACTTCTATAATTTCACCATTATTATACCCAAAATGACCTCTAACCATCAGATCACCCACAGGTCCTTTCCCTGCTCACAGCCAACAGGTCCAGGTAACTACTTATTTGAACAGAAAGGATCTGATCTGCAAGCTACCAATATCACTGGAAAAACAGTTCAGCTAGGTTCAATCAGACCCTAAGACAACAGTCAGACTTTTCATTTTCATTTCAGAAATTCAGAGTTCATAAATTATGCACATCTGCGAAATTATGGACATTGCCTAATTTCTGACATTGGCTGCTTGATTGTCATTTTACTTTTAAATCACTAGCTTTCCCAATTACAAGGCAAACCAGTTCATAAAATATTGACATCTCAGAGAGACCTGCCTTTACCAGTTGAAGAAATGTGTGTCTAATTTTAATATGCCACTTTGCTCTTTCCTAAGAGCATGGACAGTACCAACAAAGGAAAGCAAATTACTTTTTCATTCTTTGTTCTCATAAAGGGAAATATGAAGCTGTACTGTGTTCGTATTAATTTTATATCTTTAAATAAAAATCACAATTATATTAGACACTGTAAAAGACAATGTTTTTAAAAACCCATGTTAGCCTGTAAACTATATCATCAAGGTTTCACACTGGTAGTTGCTTCAGTTAATAGATCTAAAAGGGAAATGGGTTGTAGTCCAGGAGCTCTTGAACAAAAACAATAATTATGAATTAGGTTCAAAACATCAAAATAGCAGGGTTCTTCACAGGGCATGAAATTTAGCAATGGATTTCTCTGTCATAAAATCTCTGCTTCCACAGATTTAAGGAAAAATGTAGCAAGTTTCCAACAGAAAAATCTCTTACAGGTTAAGAAATACGTAGAAATCATCTGTGGGTTAGGAAGTCCCCACGCCACAAGTCCATTGCTGTTAGAATTGTCAGTGGCAGTATCATCTTCTTCCTTCATTTTTATACCCTACTCTTTGGTATCTGTTTTGATTAGAGTCATAGCCTGCTTACAAAGCTAGATGGAATTCTCATGAATTAGTAGAGTAGCCAATATGTTTCCACAGCAAAAGAAAACAAGTATTAAGTTCAGAAGTATTGCTGCTCTCAATTTGTTAACACTGTGTGCAAAACTAGAGAAAGTAAATACCAAACATTAGTCGGAAGTTACTGCAGCTTTTCAGCAGTTTTCAAGTCTCACAGATAAACAAGTATGTTGACAGAACATCAGTGACCTCTCCAAAGTGTCTGATTTCGTATTGTGTAATTATTTCTCCATATTTTGCAATATCTGAGATTTGCAGGGAATACATAGGATAAACCAAAATTTGTTTTGTATCTTAGGAGAGAACTTTTACATGGGAGAACTAAATGAACACAGTTGTTTGAAATATGCTCCTACAGGGTTTGATTCTTCCTCTTGCAACTTTTGGGTTTGTTTTATTGATTATTTTTATATCATTCTGAACAGTGATTACAAGTCTTCGCCCATAAAATTTTAAAAAATATATGAAATTGTGAGACAAGCAGTGTTTGAAATGAGAATTTTAAAATTTTAGCATGAACAGTAAGAAACTGCAGTATCAAAATATTTAAACCCCAGTAAATAGTTTATTTTCAAGTTCCACTTCTGTGGAAAGTGCATCCATACCTCCTGAAGTAAGGTACTGTATATCAGCATTTATTGGCATGATTTAACTGCTCCTAACAAATTTGTATGAGACAGGCTACTCTTCAGAAAGTGATCATTTATGTGGTTCAATAGACTTCAATGAAAAATGTTCTGCTATGAAATCAAGTAAGTAGACCATGCCTTCAAGAAGCAAAATCTTATTCTATAAAGCAGGGAACTCAGAAGAAATTTTTAGGGTCTCAGGACATAATCACTTCAATAAAAGTTCTCCTTGTGATACAGTCAGATGTATCCAACAATAAATATGCTGTTAGACATGAATTTCTTTCTGTGTCAATGGAAAAAAAAATTATGACATACAGGTTTGTCTTTTCTGTACAGATTTTATTAAGGGTTGACATTAGAATATGACGTTAATATTGGAATTCATGGCTCAAGAATGTTGACACATCAAATACAGTTCAGAAGTTCACATGCAGGCACAAAATAAAGACAGCACACACATTAGAAAATTAAATCTATAGCAGAACCAACAAGGACTAAACTTATTCCATGGGCTGAAAGAACAGTGAGGAGGTGACCTACAATAATTTTACAGAGGTGCTGAAAACTGGAAAATATCTGTGGTTTAGTCAAGGGTAAGAATAACAAGTAGAGTTTGCTTATTTCTGATATGGGAAATATTGTCTTTCAGATCTAACAAGACCCAGAAGAGTGTACTAATGCTTGCTCTGGGGTTCTCATATCTTTGTAGAGATCAGAAAACTGCTGAACTATGCTAGGGCTTTCATCTGACCTTTATTTGGAAACCATAGCGTGTGAAGGAGCTATCGTACTCCTGAGTGTCTCTTTGGGATGGAATAAGGATGCAGAGAGCATGTGCACCGAATGCAGGGATTTAGAAATGTAAAGTCAGTCCAGGAAGTCAACGGGTGAAATGGTAGAACAAAAACTATAAAAAATGGCTGATGCTCTGTCACTTGAAAAACTGATAGTAACACCCCATTATTATTTTATTTTGTTAGAAATAAAGTCCTTGATCTCAATTTTAAAATAAATCTGTTATTTGTGGAGATGAGTGGGTGTCCCCTGTTCATCCAGTGTTTCCATAAGTACTTAAGAAGACAAACCAAAAATGTTGCATTAATAGACTTTTAAGACTCAGATTTCTGCATAAAGACACTTGGTAAACCAATATCACACTTAAGAAAAGTGCTTCACACTTAAAAAAGTACTTCACACGGTTAGAAGGAGTTTTGACTCCAGTACATCAGATTTTTTAAAAGCATGTAAAGTCTGAGAATACCCATGACTGAAAGCTGAGATTTTTAAGGACCTGTCCTTAACAAAATAAACGTTAATTTTTCTTTCTTTGGTAGGAAAAACTGCTGGTTTCTAAAGAAAATTTCCATCAAATTTACTGAAAATTCTGATGCTGATACATGGACTTCAGGTCTCCTGATTTCTGCAGCAACATTAAAATAACTTTGATTGTCCATGTTAGCAATTTAACATTACCTTGACCTCATCTGGCAGGCAACAGCATCAGCTTCATTATTGGCTTTATTGCTCCTCTGTCTCATTCATTTTTTCTAGGGTCTAATGTATGTGTACATAGATAATCTTTTAATATGTTTTTTTCTATTCTTTATGTGCAGAAATTTTAAGTACAGCTTAATTGCTGTTTGGCTTGTTTTGCAAACTCTGCCAAATCATGCTTCCACATCTGGAAATGCAATAAATACACGATTAAAATCTAATCCTAGAATTTAGATGAAAACCAGAGATAGAATTCAGACTCCATAGATTACAGAATTTCAACCCATTACTCTGTGATGAAGGAAGTAGCACATTTTTAAGGTTCATTTATTTCTCTATGCACTGTTACATTCAGTCTATGCATCAGCCTTAACAATTCTCTACCTTTGGTGTTCTTACTTTCCATTTGTTTATAAATAGTTGTTTTGTGATCCACTTTTTTTTCTTTTCTCTTGCCTAAGATTACATATACAAAAAAGTTTTCTCAACAATAAGAAAATTTAAACTCTGAAGCAGATTGTCAAAAGACATTGTGAGGTGTCTACCAGCTTTTTAAAAAGTTAAATAAACACCTGTTTAGATCACTGGCGAGTTAATCCTTTTTTTAGGTGTCGTGGTTTAAGCTTCTCAGCCACACACAGTTTTGCTTACTCACTCACTTCCCCCTCTTTCTTCCCTCCGCTCCTGGAGGGATGGGAAGGAGAATCGAAAGAATGCAACTCCCACAGGTTGAGATAAGAACAGTCCAGCAGCTAAGGTGTAACACAAACCACCACTGCTACCACCAATAATAATAATAAGAGAAAAATACAAGGGAAGAGTTTTTTCTTCCCCCCCACTCTGGGTTGGGGGGGGAGGGAGGGAGAAGAATCGAAAGAACACAACTCCCACGGGTCAAGACAAGAATAGCCCAGCAACCAAGGTACAACACAAACCACTGCCGCCACCACCAATGATAATAACAACGAGAGAAATACAGGGGCAGAGGACAGAACTGCTCATCACCTGACGACTGAGCTGTGAACTAAAACCACCACTCTTCCAGGTTCCGGCCCTCAGTTCTTTTTCATCCTGGACATGACGTGCTGTGGTATGGAATAACCTCTTTGGTCAGTTTGGATCAGGTGTCCTGTCTCTGCTTCCCCCCGGCTTCCCCCCTTCCCTGGCAGAGCATGAGACTCAGCAAGTCCTTGGCCAGCCTAAACATCACCAAGCAGTTACTGAAAACACTGGTGTTATCAGCGCTGTTCCCAGGCCCAAAATCAAAAACACGGCACTGCAACAGCTATCAAGAAGGGAAAAAAGAAAAAACGACTGCTACTGCTGAACCCAGGACATTAGGATAGAGAGATAAACCTTATCCTAACAGCTTTTTTAGCTGTTTTATTCTCCAGCAGCACAGGCCTCACATGGCAACTGGTATATTATTGTAATACAAACTAAAGACCAGATCAAAACTCAGTCCAATTTTTTTGCTTTTGAATCACTTTGTATTTCACCCTGATGCTTCTCTCCACACTTCTTTTCTCCTGCTGTCTGTATGTTATTTTGATGGCTTCAAAAATATTATTTTAATCAGCAAATTAAGGGAGCATTTACTCAGTTGCATATATACATTTGCAGTTAATAAAGAAGTGGGTTTGGGGGTTTTTTGAGATGGGGAAATTTTACCCCAAGAATGTGTCTGAGGGTGCTTTAGTTTGGTTAAGAGATATTTGAACACATTTTTCATGGTTTAGATTATAGACAAATATACCTGTATCTCATAGGCTTAGAGAGACAGTAAAAGGTCTTTCCTAACCTATTCTTGCACAAACTTGGAGGAGCAGCTGCTGTAGTTGTCTCTGTTTATTCTGTCTCCACATTACTTTACACTGAAAGAAAAGTTTCTTCACCTCTTGGTCTCTGATTAGTCAGTTAAATCTATGTTCTCTTTGATGCCCGTCCTTCTAGAGGACAGTTCTTACTGTACTTACCATTACTGTCAGTTGGGTTCATATCAGGTTTTCATTCTTGAGGGAAGAGATAGACAGACAGACAGACAGACAGACAGACAGACAGACAGATAGATAGATAGATAGATAGATAGATAGATAGATAGATAGATAGCAAGAGAATGTTGGTATTTTTCCCTCTTTATCTCATTCTTTGTGACAAAAATATAAAATCATTGAATGGTTTGAGTTGGAAGGGACCTTTAAAGGTCATCTAGCTTCAACCCTTCTGCCATGGGCAGTGACAACTTCCACTACATCAGGTTGCCCAAAGCCTCATCCAATCCTCCTTTAATTAATTCTTAAAGAATCCATTTCCTGCCAGACTGGTATGGTGGTCTTCTCCAATGAAGGGACTGCATTGGTAGACGGGTTTGGTCTGTGGCTATAAAGTTGTGAATCTTGGCCGTGACATTTGTGGTGATGCCTTATATTGTGGCTTCTACTTGAGAAATACAGATATCTGGGTAAGCACTCAAGTCTGCAGAAAATCCATTCTTTTACAGTATGTTTATGTGTGAAAGGTGATGAGGTAGATAGCCAAACCTGCTTTCAACATCACCAAAATCATTGTTAGATCTTTTCATAGAATCATAGAATAGTTAGGGTTGGAAAGGACCTCAAGATCATCGAGTTCCAACTCCCCTGCCATGGGCAGGGACACCTCCCACTAAACCATGCCATCCAAGGCTATGTCCAACCCCACCTTGAACGCCACCAGGGATGGAGCATTCACAACTTCCTTGGGCAACCCATTCCAGGGCCTCACCACCCTTACAGGAAAGAATTTCTTCCTCAGATGCAATCTGAACTTCCCTGTTTAAGTTTGAACCCATTACCCCTTGCCCTCTCACTACAGTCCCTAATGAAGAGTCCCTCCCCAGCATCCCTATAGGCCCCCTTCAGATACTGGAAGGCTGCTATGAGGTCTCCACACAGCCTTCCTTTCTCCAGGATGAACAGCCCCAATTTTCTCAGCCTATCTTCATACGGGAGGTGCTCCAGTCCCCTGATCATCCTCGTGGCCCTCCTCTGCACTTGTTCTAACAGTTCCATGTCCTTTTTATGTTGAGGACACCAGAACTGCACACAATACTCCAAGTGAGGTCTCACGAGAGCAGAGTAGAGGGGCAGGATCACCTCCCTTAAAACGCTGGTCACGCTCCTTTTGATGCAGCCCAGGATACGGTTGGCTTTCTGGGCTGCAAGAGCACACTGTCGGCTCATGTTCATTTTTTCATTGACTGTCCTGGGTTCAGAAGCAGCAGTCATTTTTTCTCCCTCATAGTAGCTGCTGCAGCGCTGTGTTTTTGATTTTGGGCCTGGGAACAGTGCTGAGAACACCAGCGTTTTCAGTTATTGCTTGGTGATGTTTTGGTCTGACCAAGGACTTGCTGAGGCTCATGCTCTGCTAGGGAGGAGGGGAAGCCGGGAGGAAGGAGAGACAGTACACCTGACCCAGACTAGCGAAAGGGATTATAACATTCCACAGCATGTCATGTCCAGGATGTAAAAACGGAGGGCAGAGACCCGGAAGGGTGGTGGGGGTGCACGGTGGAGGGTGCACCGTGGGGTTGCACTGCTTGGTCGAGCGGAGTGGTGAGCTATTGTATTCTTTCCTTATGTTTGCCTTGTCATTATTATTATTATTGGTGGTAGCAGCAGTGATTTGAGTTATACCTTAGTTACTAAACTGTACTTATCTCAACCTGTGGGAGTTGCATTCGTTCGATTCTCCTCCCCATCCCTCCAGGAGCAGAGGGAAGAAAGAGCGGCAAGTGAGTGAGTGAATGAGCAAAACTGTGCGTGGCTGAGGAGCTAAAACCACGACATCGACCAACACCCCCAAGTCCTTCTCCGCAGGGCTGCTCTGAATCTCCTCCCCGCCCAACCTGTAGCTGCGCCTGGCATTGCTCCAACCCAGGTGGAGGACTTTGCATTTAGCATGGTTAAACTTCATCAGGTTGGCATCAGCCCACCTCACAAGCGTGTCAAGGTCCTCTGGATGGCATCCCTTCCCTCCAGTGTATCAACACAACCACACAGCTTGGTGTCATCGGCAAACTTGCTGAGGGCGCACGCAATCCCACTCTCCATGTCACCCACAAAGATGTTGAACAAGACCGGTCCCAACACCGATCCCTGGGGGACACCACTCGTTACTGGTCTCCAGCTCGACATTGAGCCATTGATCAATACTCTTTGCATGCGGCCATCCAGCCAGTTCTTTATCCACCGAGTGGTCCACCTATCAAATTGATGTCTCTCCAACTTAGAGAGAAGGATGTCATGTGAGACAGTGTCAAAGGCTTTACATAAGTCCAGGGAGATGACATCAACTGCTCTGCCCCTGTCCATCAGTTCCGTAGCCCCTTCATAGAAGGCCACCAGATTGGTCAGGCAGAATTTTCCCTTAGTGAAGCCATGCTGGCTGTCATCAAGCACCTTGTTGTTTTTCATGTGCCTCAGCATGCCTTCCAGGAGAATCTGCTCCAAGATTTTGCCAGGCACAGAGGTGAGACTGACTGGTCTGTAATTCCCCTGCTCATCCATTTTTCCCTGCTTAAAAATGGGGGTTATATTTCCCTTTTTCCAGTCACTGGGAACTTCACCTGACTGCCATGATTTTTCAACTATGATGGACAGTGACTTAGCAACTTCATTTGCCAGCTCCTTCAGGTCCTGTGGATGGATTTCATTCGGTCCCATGGACTTGTATACATTCAGGTTCCTAAGGTGGTCTTGAACCAGATCCTCTCCTACCGTGGGCCCAGGGTCTTCATTCTCACTGTCCCTGCGTCTGCCTTCCAATACTTGGGTGGTGTGGTCAGAGCATTTGCCAGTGAAGGCTGAGGCAAAGAAGTCATTAAAAACCTCAACCTTCTCCAAATCCAGGGTAGCCAGTTCTCCCGATAACTTCTGGAGAGGACCCACATTGTTCCTAGTCTGTCTTTTATTTGCAATGTACCTATAAAATCCCTTCCTGTTATCCTTAACATCCCTAGCCAAGTTTAATTCTAAGTGGGCCTTAGCTTTCCTAACCTGGTCCCTAGCTTCCTGGACAGCATCCTTGTATACTTCCCAGGTCGCCTGACCTTGCTTCCACCTTTTATAAGCCTCTTTTTTCCTTTGAATTTTCCTCAGCAGCTCCTTATCCATCCAAGGAGGTCTCCTGGCCCTCCTGCTAAACTTCCTTCTAGTTGGGATGCATCACTCCTGAGCCTACAGCAGGTGATCCTTGAATATCAATCAACAGTCTTGGGCTCCCCTGCCCTCTAGGGCTATATCCCATGGAACCTTACCAAGCAGGTTCCTGAAGAGGCCAAAGTCTGCTCTCTTGAAGTCCAGGGCAGTGAGCTTACTGCACGCCCTTCTCGCTGTCCTCAGGATCTCAAATTCAGCCATCTCATGATCACTGCAATCAAGGCCGCCCTGGAGCGTCACATTTCCAACCAGCTCTTCCCTGTTGGTGAGGACAAGGTCAAGCATGGCACCTCTCCTTGTCGGCTCCTCTATTACTTGTAGAAGGAAGTTGTCTTCCACACGATTGAGGAACCTTCTGGATTGCTTGTGCCGGGCCGTACCATCCCTCCAACAGATATCGGGGTGGTTGAAGTCTCCCATGAGAACAAGGGTCTGCAAGCGTGAGGCTGCTCCTATCTGCCTATGGAGCGCTTCATCCACCAACTCCCCTTGGTCAGGTGGTCTGTAACAGATCCCCACAATAATGTCACCCATCGCTGTTCTCCCTTTAACCCTGACCCACAAACTCTCTGTCGACTGCTCACCTGTCCCCAGACAGAGTTCCATACTCTCCAGCCTATCCCCAACATGAATAGCAACTCCCCTTCCTCGCCTACCTGGCCTGTCTTTCCTAAAGAGCCGGTAACCTTCCATTCCAACACACCAGTCATAGGAGCCATCCCACCATGTTTCTGTGATGCCTATGGTATCATGCCCCCGTAGTTGTGCACACATCTCTAATTCCTCTTGTTTGTTCCCCATACTACGGGCACTTGTGTAGAGGCATTTAAGACTAGATCCAATTGAAGTCGGCTCATTGGCTGGAGCAGGTGGAATATCCCTACATTGCTCCGAACATTTACTATAGGTGCTACCAACCGACTGGGTGTGTTGGGATGGAATGCTGCCTCCCTCCCCCAGCACATCTAGTTTAAAGCATCCTTGACCAGCCTGGCAAGCATCCTACCAAATCCACTCTTCCACTTCTTTGTCAGACCAGTTCCACCAGGCCCCAGTAGACCTGGCCTACTAAATTGAGTCCCATGTTCAAGGTACCCAAAGCCCTGACTATAGCACCACTCTTCTAACCATTTATTAACCTGCCCAATCCTCCTAGCCTTTTCGAGGTCCTGCCCTGTATCCTGGAGAATTGACGAAAAGACGATCTGCCCTCCAGAGCCCCTAACCACCTCTCCCAGAGCTCTGTAGTCCTTCTTTATGTTCTCCGGGCTACTGCTATCTATATCAGTAGCACCCACATGGATTACTAGAATTGGGTAATAGTCAGTGGGACCAACAAGAGTAGGCAGCTTCTCGGCAACATCCCTGATCCCAGCCCCTGGTAGGCAACACACCTCCCTTGAGCCTGGGTCAGGCCGACAGATGGGTGCCTGTGTTACTTTCAGATTAGAGTCCCCTACTACTACGGCCCGCCGCTTTTTCCTGGCAGCACCAGTAGTGATCTTCTTTACCAGTGCACCAGCTGGTTGTTCCTTGTGGGAGCACTGTTGCTCATCAGCCCCCTGCAGGATAGGAAAGCGGTTCTGGGTGGGGACAACAGATGTCGGAGGAAGCCCCTTGCTTTTAATTGTCCTCTTCCTCCTTTTTTTCTTGTTTTTTTCTGTTACTGTTTCCCAGCCTCCGGGGTTAGCAGCCTCCTTTCCTGCATGGGCAACAGTAGACACTCGAGGGCCCGGAACGGTCTGGTCCCGGAGCAAGCAGCGCTGCTCTGCCTCAGCTTCCCTGACACCTTTCAGTCTGGTAACAGCTTCCTGCAGTTCAGCCACCTTATGTCTTACATCTTATGTCTTATGCCATAGTCATGACTGGTCAAGAAGGCATATGTGGTCAGTTATAGAAGCTCATTTAATAGTATGGGTTGTTGTTAAAGTGCTCATTGTGTGCAATCATTTGTGTGTGCTTATGAAACTAAAGCTTGCACATTTACTAAAATCGGCCTTTGCACTTCTTTTGGAAAATGTCTAGCAGAATAATATGTCTATACACCAAGAGATTCAATAGTTATATCCCTTTTACCATGATCATTTTCTAATCCTCCTCTCTAAATACAAGCAGGGGAGGAAAATAGACAGCAGAAGTATTTTTTTGTTTTGCAGAAATTTCGTATGTCCAAGCAAGTCAAGTTTCCAGGAATAATATTTTCCCATCTGTAATTTTGGGCATCTAATAAACTGTGTGTGTTTGCCTGCCTGTGAATGAGTACATGCTCTATCATGTGGACATGTTAGCTCATGTTTGCACAAGGAATTGGGGTAAAATCCTAGTGTTTCTAATGAAAACCCGTATTGAATTAATGATAATAATATGAAAAAAAAAATTTTTCTATCTGCTCAATTTTCTGATAAACAGTATCACTGTTCATGACAGCTGCAATACTAAATGTCTAAGGTAAAAGAGATATTTTCCAATATTTTTTAATTATTTTTTAATGGTCAATGTTGCAGTAATGAATTACATGAAATAAGCTGAATGCTTGAAAAAAAAGTTGGACAAAAATGTGAGGGCCTGAGCATTTATTAGATTGTTACACAAGTCTCTTTAAGATATTTGTCATTTTTCCCATGGAAGACACAGTTGCCCTTCTAAAGAATTTTTGAATGGAAAATTCACAGAATCAAAGAATTCCAGGTTGGAAGGGGCCTCAAGGGCCATCTGATTCAATCTTTCTTTTTGGGAAAAGATGACCAATACTAGATGACCCAACACCCTGTCCAGCTTAATCTTGAAATCCTTCAACACTGGGGAGTCCACCACTTCCCTAGAGAGATTATTCCAATGGCTGATTGTTCTCATTGTGAATTTTTTTTCTCTTGCGTCCAGCTGGAACTTCTGAGGAGTGACTTGTGTTCCCTCATCTTTTCCATGTGACTCCTTGTAAAAAGGGCGTCTTGCTCTTCTTTGTAGCTACCCCTTAAACAATGGAACATGGTGATAAGATCTCCTCCGAACTTATTTCTCTACACTGGACAAACCCAGTTCTCTCAGCCTTTCCTCATAAAATTATTTATTTCAATTATTATTCTACGTAAGTTATTTATTTCAAACTGAGTCCACAGGGGTAGTTATGTGCCTGGTCTCAGTTGTGCCACTGATTGGAGTTAAACGCTGCCTATATTCAGTGGATCAGCTAGGAAACTCAGCACATTCAGTGCTGACTGCTAGAACCCTGCATCCCACAGGTGATGCAAAAATAGAAAGAATGAGTCCCATATCACCCTGAGGCATACTGAACATTACTCTGGTCTTCCAAGAGCCTTAATCCCTTTCTTGAATTTAGGCCATTCTTTTAAAAACTGAAGAATACTTTGTTTCAGAGCAGAGGTCTCTCCCACTCTAACTGCCTGTCAGCTCCTGATTTTACCTGAAGTGCAGAAGTATTCAGCTTCCATTTTGCATGAAAAGACTTAAAATTCTCTTTCTTGGCATATGACCAGCTATATGCTTATGAATAAACCCTGATAAATGAATAGCATGCACCCATTTCTAGTCTAAGAGGAACCATTTATCTGCTTCCCACTGCTCTGACCAGAATGGCAAGCAATTGGGTGTGCCTGCCTCTCTGTTTACCAAATAAAATAATATTTACACCTTTTCTGATTTATTATTATAACCCTACAAATATTCTAAACCTGGATTCATCCCTCCTGGTCAATCTGTTCAATTTTGCACTACACATGAAATTATTCACTGGGCCAGGGAGCTCATGGACATGATCTGCAGCTCAATATTTACGACAGTCATATGAAGAGGAAAAGAAAGATCTTCACCATGTTCACTGGCTTCACAGAGAGTATTAAGCCATGGGAACCAGCGTATAGGCTTCTTTCCCTCTTGTCATAGAACAGTTAGAAGCTGTGTGATTATCCAATCATCTGGATGATGGGGCAAAGCGTACCCTCAGCAAGTTTGCTGATGACACAAAACTGGGAGGAATCACCTACGCAACCTCAGGTGTGTTGCCATCCAAAGGCAATGTAGCAGCCTGGAAGAACAGGCTGATAGGAACCTCAACTACTCCCAAAAGAAGAAGTGCGAAGTCCTGCACCTAGGGAGGAAGAACCTCATGCAACGATATATGCTAGGGGCAAGCCAACTAGAAAACAACTTGGCAGAAAAGGACCCAGAGGTCCTGGTGGACTCCAAATAGACTCTGAGCCAGCAATATACCCTTGCTATTAAGAAGGCTTATCATATCCTGGGCTTCATTAGACAAAATATTTCCAGCAGGTTGAGGGAGAAGCTGTGACCCCTCTCCTCAGCGCTGGTGAGGTCTCACCAGGAGTATCGTGCATTTCCAGGCTCCTCAGTACAAGAGAGAAATGGACATACTAGAGAGTAGTCAAAAAAATGGACACAATGATGGCTGGAGCACCTCTTATATGAGGAAATGTTGAGAGAGCTGGGACTGTTTAACCTCAAGAAGAGAAGGCTCAGTGGGATCTTATTACGTATACAAATACATGAAGGGAGGTTGCAAAGAAAGCGTTGCTGGTGCTCAGAAACAGGACAAGAGACACAAACTAAAATACAGGAGGTTCCCTCTGAAAATCAAGAAATACTTCTTTAAGCTGAGGAAGACTAAGCACTGGCACGGGTTGCTCAGGGAGGTTGTTGGTTCTCTAACCTTAGAGGTGTTCAAAAGCCATCTGGACATGGTCCTGGGCAGCCTGCTGTAGATAGTCCTGCTTGAGCAGTGAAATTGAAAGAGATGACCTCAAGAGGTCCCTTCCAACCTCAATCAGCCAGTAATTTTATGATTCTGTTTATCTGGAAACACTTTTTTAATTGTAGGTTTTCTTTACCTTGTGAAGTATGCGCGATCCCATTATAAATGTTGTAATTTATTGTTTTTCTAATAAAAAAAAAAATCATTCAAGCTGTTAGTTAGAAAGACCTTATGAATGATTCATTAGCAATATTGGATGCTGGTTATACAGTATAATTCTTCACCACTAAGTTTGACCCTGTGCACCATGTCCCGGCAAAGGGTGTTATGCATGGAAACATACGCATCCACATCTTTCTAGTCCATATGTGTCCCCAGGAAAAAATTCTGGAGCCCTAGACCCCATCCTGAATTTCGGTTCCCTTTCAAGATTTTTTTTAGAGCAGAGAGCAGAATGCTGCTCAGCATACTAGCCCAACGGTTAGGCTGATAGATAGGCAGACAGGCAGGCAGACTAAGTGATAGGTATTTTCTTCTCTCTCATTCAAATCCTGAGCTGAGGTCTCCAATATCTGGTTCATCACATGCAAAATCCTGGCTTCCTGGCTCAGAAGAGAGAGTTGAGTGTATTGTACATAGCTCACAGATGGAAATATTAAAAATGCAAACAAATATAAAACAGGGATACTTAATAATTGCCATGTCTTTTCCGGACTCACACCTAATGTAAGCAAGATCAGTTTGGTCCCTTGTTTCCTGGCTGTGGTTAGTTTTGGTTCATATATATTTTGTTTCTTTAGCTCTTATTATTTTGTCAGTTTCAGGTGTTTCCTTTGATTAACACTCAGTGTGTTTTCGCCTAGTCAGTTTTTTTCTACTAGCTCTGTCACAGATTGTCAGGCACATTATCTTTTTGTACATAAAAATTGCTACAGAAAAAATCAGTAAGCAGATTTAAAAAAAAATCATATGTATACTTTCAGTCTAAATACATACATATATATATTTTAGCAACGGAAAATAGATACATCTGACACTCAGACTAGTGTGATACAGAAGGCTATGTACGCTGAATACCTTTTATGTTCACAGTAAATGTGAAATGATGTTCACAACACTGAGAACTCTTCCATCAATTTTTTAGCTATATTATAGAGAAGATTCCACCTTATATCTCACCCCTTCCCTCTTCCATCTCAGATGTCACCTATGTGTTATGTTCCTGTTTTGTGTCTGGTATATTGATATCCCATTATAATAGGCAGAGGGCAAAAAAAATGCATCAGAACTGCAGGGTTTGGTACAGTTCATGGAAAAATCTAATCTTACCTCAAAACAGAGATTCTACTGATTTGGATTCTGAGTCTTCAAAACCTCTGTTCTTTTTACCACTGCTGTGGAATCCTCCACACTTGGCAGCTTGTGCCAGTCAGTCCAGCAAAAGTCCTCTGCAAGATCTATGCGGGGTCTCAGGCACAAACTCTATAGTGGGAGGAGCTGGCTATTTGCTCTATTTTGATTCTGGAAAAAGTTAAAAAAAAAAGTTCAAAAAGAAAAAAAAAATAGTAAGAAGCCAAAGTATTAGTGGTAAATTCTGTTTATCTTCCAGAAATTGTCTCACTAATATTAAGAATTTTTTTATGGGATGAAAAGGACCTAGTAGTACAGCCATTGAGAGGCCTTGGATATGTTTTGAATGTTATCCCAGTGCCAAAAACAGCTTCAGGTGTTGGAGAAATGGTAAACCCATAGCTAGAAACAGAAAGTTTGATTGCGATGGGGTGTGCGGTAAAGTTATTCAATTTCTTTGTTTTTCAGTTTTCTGATAGAGGCAAATTTTGTTTTTTCTCTTCAGGATGGATATTTAAATGACTAAATGCTGGGACATATTAGCAGCAGACTAAAGTGTTATGGGTAGGTGAGCAGATAATTTCACACACACAGGCCAGAGCAGAAATTAAAGGAAGTTTGCTCAGCATTAGTAATCTCCTACATCCATAAAGGGCTGAAACCCTGTTGAAAGTTTTGGAGAGAGCAGCAGAAACTGTTGTATTGAAGAACACAAGGAAAGAGTTAACAGAAAACATACCTCTTTCCTCCAGCAGCCTTGAGCAGTTGGTGCTTTTGCCATTAAATATTTTCACATGTAGGATTTCTATTTGCCTTGAATTACTGAAATACACTAAGCACATCTCTCCAAGGACCCAAAGTGATGGTGTAATAGGTTCCTGCTAATAGCTTGAAACTGTACAGCTATCTACTTTTAAAATACAACACAAATCTTTATCTAAAAGCACTAACACCTCACTCCTGTGTTCTCAGAGTATGTTTTCACAGTTCTTTCTGCAATGCCTAGCAGGGAGGGGGTGGGCGGTGGGGAAACAACTACAAGAGAAATGATGCATTCCAGGCAAAGAGCCAATTTAAGAAGTCTGTTCCCTCTAGTTTGCTGTCACTTGTCACGGTTAAACAAAACATGGAATAGAAAAAGAGAAATTGGCTTCAGTGTAAATGTCAACATTCTGATTAAAGCAAACATGAAGCATTCACAACTGTTGACAAAAAAAAAAAAAAACTTAAATTAAATTATGAAGGCTATGCAAATTAAGCCCTTCTTCTGTGTGATTAAGGGTATGTATGAATTTGCATTTTCTGTTTATACTATTAAAGCCAATGTAACAGAGCTGGGTGCTCAGGAACAGGAAGGCATGTGTTTGCAGAGGTTGAAACTTTCCAGAGTGTTTGTGGAAATTACGTGAATTAGAGTGTCAGTGCATCCCCAGGCGTGGGTTGCACATGTCAGCTCACCTCAAGGGTATGCATGTGTGGGTAGCTAAATGTGTATCCCTGAATATTGTTTGCTCCTACTTGTGCACATACTCATATATGTGTAGAAGTAAGAAAACAAAAAACAAGATGGCTCTTGGCTTCAGAGAGATAGAATCATAGAATAGAATCATAGAATAGTAAGGGTTGGAAAGGACCTCAAGATCATCGAGTTCCAACCCCCCTGCCATGGGCAGGGACACCACACACTAAACCATGCCATCCAAGGCTATGTCCAACCCCACCTTGAATGCCACCAGGGATGAAGCATTCACAACTTCCCTGGGCAACCCATTCCAGGGCCCCACCACCCTCACAGTAAAGAATTTCTTCCTCATATCCCATCTAAACTTCCCCTCTTTAAGTTTAAACCCATTACCCCTTGTTCTCTCACCACAGTCCCTAATGAAGAGTCCCTACCCAGCATCCCTATAGGCCCCCTTCAGGTATTGGAAGGCTGCTAGGAGGTCTCCACACAGCCTTCTCTTCTCCAGGATGAACAGCCCCAATTTTCTCAGCCTATCTTCATACGGGAGGTGCTCCAGTCCCCTGATCATCCTCGTGGCCCTCCTCTGCACTTGTTCTAACAGTTCCATGAACTTTTTATGTTGAGGACACCAGAACTGCACACAATACTCCAAGTGAGGTCTTACGAGAGCAGAGTAGAGGGGCAGGATCACCTCCCTCGACCTGCTGGTCACACTCCTTTTGATGCAGCCCAGGATACGGTTGGCCTTCTGGGCTGCAAGCGCATACTGCTGGCTCATGTTCATTTTTTCATCAACCCACACCCCCAAGTCCATCTCCGCAGGGCTGCTCTCAATCTCCTCCCCGCCCAACCTGTAGCTGTGCCTGGCATTGCTCCGACCCAGGTGGAGGACTTTGCATTTAGAATGGTTAAACTTCATCAGGTTGGCATCAGACCACCTCACAAGCATGTCAAGGTCCTCTGGATGGCATCCCTTCCCTCCAGTGTATCAACACAACTACACAGCTTGGTGTCATCGGCAAACTTGCTGAGGGCGCACTCAATCCCACTCTCCATGTCACCCACAAAGATGTTGGACAAGACCAGTCCCAACACCGATCCCTGGGGGACACCACTCGTTACTGGTCTCCAGCTCGACATTGAGCCACTGAGCACTACTCTTTGCGTGCGGCCATCCAGCCAGTTCTTTATCCACCGAGTGGTCCACCTATCAAATTGATGCCTCTCCAACTTAGAGAGAAGGATGTCAGGTGAGACAGTGTCAAAGGCTTTACATAAGTCCAGGGAGATGACATCAACTGCTCTGCCCCTGTCCATCAGTTCCGTAGCCCCTTCATAGAAGGCCACCAGATTGGTCAGGCAGAATTTCCCCTTAGTGAAGCCATGCTGGCTGTCACCAAGCACCTTGTTGGTTTTCATGTGCCTCAGCATGCCTTCCAGGAGAATCTGCTCCAAGATTTTGCCAGGCACAGAGGTGAAACTGACTGGTCTGTAATTCCCCTGCTCATCCATTTTCCCCTTCTTAAAAATGGGGGTTATATTTCCCTTTTTCTAGTCACTGGGAACTTCACCCGACTGCCATGATTTTTCAAATATGATGGACAGTGGCTTAGCAACTTCATTTGCCAGCTCCTTCAGGACCCGTGGATGGATTTCATCCGGTCCCATGGACTTGTATACATTCAGGTTCCTAAGGTGGTCCCGAACAAGATCCTCCCCCACAGTGGGCCCAGGGTCCCCACCCTCACCATCCCCGCATCTGCCTTCCAATACTTGGGTGGTGTGGTCAGAGCATTTGCCGGTAAAGACTGAGGCAAAGAAGTCATTAAAAACCTCAGCCTTCTCCAAATTCAGGGTAGCCAGTTCTCCCGATAGCTTCTGGAGAGGGCCCACGGTGTCCCTAACCTGTCTCTTATCGGCAATGTACCTATAAAATCCCTTCCTGTTATCCTTAACATCCCTAGCCAAGTTTAATTCTAAGTGGGCCTTAGCTTTCCTAACCTGGTCCCTAGCTTCCCGGACAACATCCTTCTATTCTTCCCAGGTCGCCTGACCTTGCTTCCACCTTTTATAAGCCTCTTTTTTCCTTTGAATTTTCCTCAGCAGCTCCTTATCCATCCAAGGAGGTCTCCTGGCCCTCCTGCTGAACTTCCTTCTAGTTGGGATGCATCGCTCCTGAGCTTGCAGCAGGTGAGCCTTGAATATCAACCAACAGTCTTGGGCCCCCCTGCCCTCTAGGGCTGTATCCCATGGAACCTTACCGAGCAGGCTCCTGAAGAGGCCAAAGTCTGCTCTCTTGAAGTCCAGGGCAGTGAGCTTGCTGCACGTTCTTCTCGCTGTCCTCAGGATCTCAAACTCGACCATCTCATGATCACTGCAATCAAGGCCGCCCTGGAGCGTCACATTTCCAACCAGCTCTTCCCTGTTGGTGAGGACAAGGTCAAGCATGGCACCTCTCCTTGTCGGCTCCTCTATTACTTGTAGAAGGAAGTTGTCTTCCACACAATTGAGGAACCTTCTGGATTGCTTGTGCCGGGCCGTACCATCCCTCCAACAGATATCGGGGTGGTTGAAGTCTCCCATGAGAACAAGGGTCTGCAAGCGTGAGGCTGCTCCTATCTGCCTATGGAGCGCTTCATCCACCAACTCCCCTTGGTCAGGCGGTCTGTAACAGATCCCCACAATAATGTCACCCATCGCTGTTCTCCCTTTAACCCTGACCCACAAACTCTCTGTCGACTGCTCACCTGTCCCCAGACAGAGTTCCATACTCTCCAGCCTATCCCCAACATGAATAGCAACTCCCCTTCCTCGCCTACCTGGCCTGTCTTTCCTAAAGAGCCGGTAACCTTCCATTCCAACACACCAGTCATAGGAGCCATCTCACCATGTTTCTGTGATGCCTATGATATCATACCCCCGTAGTTGTGCACACATCTCTAATTCCTCTTGTTTGTTCCCCATACTACGGGCATTTGTGTAGAGGCATTTAAGACTAGATCCAATTGAAGTCGGCTCATTGGCTGGAGCAGGTGGAATATCCCTACATTGCTCCGAAAGTTTACTATAGGTGCTACCAACCGACTGGGTGTGTTGGGATGGAATGCTGCCTCCCTCCCCCAGCACATCTAGTTTAAAGCATCCTTGACCAGCCTGGCAAGCCTCCTACCAAATCCACTCTTCCACTTCTTTGTCAGACCAGCTCCACCAGCCCCCAGTAGACCTGGCCTACTATATTGAGTCCCATTTTCAAGGTACCCAAAGCCCTGACTATAGCACCACCCTTCTAACCATTTATATTCCACTTTCAGTATATAAATATATGAATAATACCTTCAGTCAAAGTCAGCAACAAAAAGAGGCTTCTGAAACAGGGAAAAAGTAAGACCTGGAAGCAAAAACGGAATCTGGAAAACAAAAAAAGAACCCAAATCCTTCATCACTTGAGAATACTTGAGATGTGCTGCTTTCTAAGAGGGATACTGGAGAATTATGAAAAAAAAGTATTAATAATTTAAACCTGGGTAGGATATGGTCCCAGTTCCTCTGTAACTCGTTAGGCATAGATCTTGGAAATTGAATTGTTTGAAATGTGCTTTTGCAAAGCTCTTGGCATGCATTTATGACATGAAATTTTAAAGCAAGTATAATACATTTGAATTCCATAATTAAAATTAATGGGAAAATGAAAAATAAATGTCCTGCAGTAGTCCAGTTTCCCTAGTGTGGGATATATTTTACTGATAAGCCATACTGCTGTGCACATGGTGTGCTCATGTTGTATACTTAAGGGTCGGGGTTTTTTTACGGTTGTTTTTTTTCCATTTTGGTTTGCGTGTGTGAATGTATTTGTATCTATGTCTTTAGCTATTCCCTCATTGGTAAATATGTAAATACATTAAAATGCTACATTAGATATCAGAAAAAACGCCTCATCCAGCATTAAGGCATTAGAAAGCCTTTCTACTTAGCCAAAGCAGTGGCTGTGCACTCAAATTATTTTTTTCATGCTGGGATTACTTCAGGACGCTACCTACTACCTCCTCCCTCTCCTTAGAAAATGGCATATTCAGAAAAGGAATTGGAGGAGATTACTATTGATTTATTTTTAATAGTTACATTTAAAACCATAAATTATATTTTTAAAACTTTAAATGTAAGGTCTAGCATGAAATAACCAAAGTGTGTTAAAGGTGCATGAGGGATATCTGGGCTGCTAAAAGCAATGCCTACCCATATTTTACTTATTTGTTTGCTACAAGACTGCAGTAATGTGCTCAGCGCAGCATTTATGAAAATAATCTCTCTATCCTCTGGGTTCGTCTTCTAGGAGTTTGTTTTTACTTCCTTTCTCTTTTATACCTTTTTTTGGAGAATATTATTATACTGCAATTAACAGTGTGCTTATCTATCCAATCTAATTATTTTCCCATTTAAAGGATGGGTAAATATGTGTTTAATGCTTTCCCAATCTCTGCCAAAGATATTTCACTGCTACAGTATACCCACCCCCTTCACTTTTCCAACCTACAGGCATGAGGCCTTAGGACTTGTGGTAATTAAAGACCCAATGCTGCAGCACATTCCATACTGTATCTGTTAGATTTCTGAGATCCCCATAAGTGTTCAGATTTTTTTTTTTCTTATGAGAATCTGCTGTGTTGATTTCGAATCTTTTTAAAATGATATAAGGCTCAGATGTTCCTCTGTATTATTCCCCAAAACTCTTGTTTTACTAACTTATTCACCCCTTTATGAAAATCACATTTCCTTTCTCTGTGGCATGGAGAGGGAAACACAGTTGAGCAGAAAGTGAACAAGCTAAGCTCACAGTCTAATTGTGTGAGACTTGATTACTACAGATGGGTTCTTGCAAACTTGTAGAGGTCCAAAGACAAAGGGCACTGCATGTGGCAGGCCTGGACACAGGCACGCTACACTGATAGACTGATAACAGTTTAGATTTCAGGGCATAGGTGTTAAATGGACATGTGTCCAGAAGACAGTGAATAAGAAAATGAAGCTATAAGATTTTTTTTCCACCCCTAAAATATTGCCTACTACAAATCTATCCTGGCTTCTAATAGGTATACAAAAGCATGTTCATTACTTGCAGTAAGAACACTCCTGTGCTCAAATTAAGCCTAATTAAGAGGAATCTAGGTTTAACCACTGACTCAGTAGTGGCTGTAATGGCATCTTCAAGAGGGAACAGCCATTGAAGTACTATGTGACTTTGTCTACTTACAAGGATAGCTGAGTTTTGGGTCTTTCCACTTTTTGAGTGTAAAGCAGCAGCAATAACACCTGAATTAGACATCTATAATATTCCTCCCCTGACTTCAATAAGTGAAGGGCTGGCCAAACAGCAAGAAAACAAGCTGAAAGAATTGTCAGACCATCTGTCTGAAATCAGACCAAACACATATGTTTTCTATCAATGGAAGAATGAATTATAGAATTCATGAAGACTCAACTCTTGTAGAAATCATGATAACAAGTGCAATCATTTTCCCGTCCCCACCACCATAAACCAGATTGCATAAACTCCTGAAAACACAATCCCATCAGCACAAATTCATTAAGATGGCTGAAAAGCAAACTTCATCACAGTCAGCTGATTTACAGGTTAAATGTAAATGTATCCTTACATCTATATTTTTTTTCACATGCTTTCCCATGTATCCTTGTCCAGTCATTCTGATAGAGAGGATATTGGTTAATCTGGCATTTTCATTTTATCCAGTATGGCTGTTCTTATGTACTAATTTTAGTCAGTAATAGAATAATGGATTTTGAGGCTGAGCTTATATTCATCACTTTAGATATATGAAAATTAAAAGAACAGCATATATGCTTCACATTTCAGTAATACTAACCATGTCTGTTCAAGCCGGGCATCATCGGCCATTTCCGGCCCATTGCTGAGGTGGCTGTCTCGCGAGGTGACGTCTGCAGTGCCTCATCGGGGGGAGGCTTGGCGTCTACGAGCTTCACCTCGGAGCAGCAACTTGCACCGAGGGAGCCTCAAGTCCTCCACAAGGCCTGCCCAGGAGCCTGCAACTCAGTGGATGCGAACGGCTGACTCAGAGGGGGCGGTGCCAGGAGGACCTGCAGCAGACCTGGCTGGTTAAAAACCTGCCCCAGGGAGCGTAAGCAACCCAGAGATCGGCGAACAGGGCAGGCAAACAGGGTGGGTTTGAGGCAGTTTGCGCGGGCAGGCGAACAGGGTGGTGAGCGGGATGGAGAACACTCGCCGTACGAGCAAGGCTCGGTCTGGGAGCTCCTCTCTGCCTGCCCCAGCGGTGGCCAGTGTAGGCACCCAAACAGAGCCGATGGGAAGGGAGGCTGTAGTGCAGAGCTCGGGGTGTAGAGAGCGCCTGCATTGCTGTTCTGAGGGAAGGGTGAGCAATGGGCAGGGTTGCACTCTGTGCTCCCTGGTGGAGACCCACCTGCCGCAGGTGGCTGAGCTTCAGGAAGCTGTTACCAGGTTGAAAGGTGTCAGGGAAGCTGAGGCAGAGCAGCGCTGCTTGCTCCGGGACCAGACCGTTCCGGGCCCTCGAGTGTCTACTGTTGCCCATGCAGGAAAGGAGGCTGCTAACCCCGGAGGCTGGGAAACAGTACCAGAAAAAAACAAGAAAAAAAGGAGGAAGAGGACAATTAAAAGCAAGGGGCTTCCTCCGACATCTGTTGTCCCCACCCAGAACCACTTTCCTATCCTGCAGGGGGCTGATGAGCAACAGTGCTCCCACAAGGAACAACCAGCTGGTGCACTGGTAAAGAAGATCACTACTGGTGCTGCCAGGAAAAAGCGGCGGGCCGTAGTAGTAGAGGACTCTAATCTGAAAGTAACACAGGCACCCATCTGTCGGCCTGACCCAGGCTCAAGGGAGGTGTGTTGCCTACCAGGGGCTGGGATCAGGGATGTTGCCGAGAAGCTGCCTACTCTTGTTGGTCCCACTGACTATTACCCAATTCTAGTAATCCATGTGGGTGCTACTGATATAGATAGCAGTAGCCCGGAGAACATAAAGAAGGACTACAGAGCTCTGGGAGAGGTGGTTAGGGGCTCTGGAGGGCAGATCGTCTTTTCGTCAATTCTCCAGGATACAGGGCAGGACCTCGAAAAGGCTAGGAGGATTGGACAGGTTAATAGATGGTTAGAAGAGTGGTGCTATAGTCAGGGCTTTGGGTACCTTGAACATGGGACTCAATTTAGTAGGCCAGGTCTACTGGGGCCTGGTGGAACTGGTCTGACAAAGAAGTGGAAGAGTGGATTTGGTAGGATGCTTGCCAGGCTGGTCAAGGATGCTTTAAACTAGATGTGCTGGGGGAGGGAGGCAGCATTCCATCCCAACACACCCAGTCGGTTGGTAGCACCTACAGTAAATGTTCGGAGCAATGTAGGGATATTCCACCTGCTCCAGCCAATGAGCCGACTTCAATTGGATCTAGCCTTAAATGCCTCTACGCAAATGCCCGTAGTATGGGGAACAAACAAGAGGAACAAACAAGGTTACCGGCTCTTTAGGAAAGACAGGCCAGGTAGGCGAGGAAGGGGAGTTGCTATTCATGTTGGGGATAGGCTGGAGAGTATGGAACTCTGTCTGGGGACAGGCGAGCACTCGACAGAGAGTTTGTGGGTCAGGGTTAAAGGGAGAACAGCGATGGGTGACATTATTGTGGGGATCTGTTACAGACCGCCTGTCCAAGGGGAGTTGGTGGATGAAGCGCTCCATAGGCAGATAGGAGCAGCCTCACACTTGCAGACCCTTGTTCTCATGGGAGACTTCAACCACCCCGATATCTGTTGGAGGGATGGTACGGCCCGGCACAAGCAATCCAGAAGGTTCCTCAATTGTGTGGAAGACAACTTCCTTCTACAAGTAATAGAGGAGCCAACAAGGAGAGGTGCCATGCTTGACCTCGTCCTCACCAACAGGGAAGAGCTGGTTGGAAATGTGACGCTCCAGGGCGGCCTTGATTGCAGTGATCATGAGATGGCTGAATTTGAGATCCTGAGGACAGCGAGAAGAGCGTGCAGTAAGCTCACTGCCCTGGACTTCAAGAGAGCAGACTTTGGCCTCTTCAGGAACCTGCTTGGTAAGGTTCCATGGGATACAGCCCTAGAGGGCAGGGGAGCCCAAGACTGTTGATTGATATTCAAGGATCACCTGCTGTAGGCTCAGGAGCGATGCATCCCAACTAGAAGGAAGTTCAGCAGGAGGGCCAGGAGACCTCCTTGGATGGATAAGGAGCTGCTGAGGAAAATTCAAAGGAAAAAAGAGGCTTATAAAAGGTGGAAGCAAGGTCAGGCGACCTGGGAAGAATAGAAGGATGTTGTCCGGGAAGCTAGGGACCAGGTTAGGAAAGCTAAGGCCCACTTAGAATTAAACTTGGCTAGGGATGTTAAGGATAACAGGAAGGGATTTTATAGGTACATTGCCGATAAGAGACAGGTTAGGGACACCGTGGGCCCTCTCCAGAAGCTATCGGGAGAACTGGCTACCCTGGATTTGGAGAAGGTTGAGGTTTTTAATGACTTCTTTGCCTCAGCCTTCACTGGCAAATGCTCTGACCACACCACCCAAGTATTGGAAGGCAGACGCAGGGACAGTGAGAATGAAGACCCTGGGCCCACGGTAGGAGAGGATCTGGTTTAAAACCACCTTAGGAATCTGACTGTATACAAGTCCATGGGACCGAATGAAATCCATCCACAGGACCTGAAGGAGCTGGCAAATGAAGTTGCTAAGCCACTGTCCATCATAGTTGAAAAATCATGGCAGTCGGGTGAAGTTCCCAGTGACTAGAAAAAGGGTAATATAACCCCCATTTTTAAGCAGGGAAAAATGGATGAGCCGGGGAATTACAGACCAGTCTCACTTCTGTGCCTGGCAAAATCTTGGAGCAGATTCTCCTGGAAGGCATGCTGAGGCACATGAAAACCAACAAGGTGCTCGGTGACAGCCAGCATGGCTTCACTAAGGGAAAATCCTGCCTGGCCAATCTGGTGGCCTTCTATGAAGGGGCCACGGAACTGATGGACAGGGGCAGAGCAGTTGATGTCATCTCCCTGGACTTATGTAAAGCCTTTGACACTGTCTCACCTGACATCCTTCTCTCTAAGTTGGAGAGACATCAATTTGATAGGTGGACCACTCGGTGGATGAAGAACTGGCTGGATGGCCGCACGCAAAGAGTAGTGCTCAGTGGCTCAATGTCGAGCTGGAGACCAGTAACGAGTGGTGTCCCCCAGGGATCGGTGTTGGGACCGGTCTTGTCCAACATCTTTGTGGGTGACATGGAGAGTGGGATTGAGTGCGCCCTCAGCAAGTTTGCCGATGACACCAAGCTGTGTGGTTCGGTTGATACATTGGAGGGAAGGGATGTTATCCAGAGGGACCTTGACACGCTTGTGAGGTGGGCTGATGCCAACCTGATGAAGTTTAACCATGCCAAGTGCAAGGTCCTCCACCTGGGTCGGAGCAATCCCTGTTGCAGTTACAGGTTGGGCGGACAAGAGATTTAGAGCAGCCCTGTGGAGAAGGACTTCAGGGTGTTGGTCGATGAGAAAATGAACATGAGACAGCTCCAGTGCGCGCTTGCAGCCCAGAAAGCCATCCGTATCCTGGGCTGCATAAAAAGTAGCGTGACCAGCAGTTTAAGGGAGGTGATCCTGCCCCTCTACTCTGCTCTCGTGAGATCTCACTTGGAGTATTGTGTGCAGTTCTGGTGTCCTCAACATAAAAAGTTCATGGTACTGTTAGAACAAGTGCAGAGGAGGGCCACGAGGACGATCAGGGGACTGGAGCACCTCCCGTATGAAGATAGGCTGAGAAAGTTGGGGCTGTTCAGCCTGCAGAAGAGAAGGCTGTGTGGAGACCTCATAGCAGCCTTCCAGTACCTGAAGGGGGCCTATAGGGATGCTGGGGAGGGACTCTTCATTAGGGACTGTAGTGAGAGGACAAGGGGTAATGGGTTCAAACTTAAACAGGGGAAGTTTAGATTGCATCTGAGGAAGAAATTCTTTCCTGTGAGGGTGGTGAGGCATTGGAATGGTTTGCCCAGGGAAGCTGTGAATGCTTCATCCCTGGCGGCGTTCGAGGTGGGGTTGGACATAGCCTTGGATGGCATGGTTTAGTGTGTGGTGTCCCTGCCCATGGCAGGGGGGTTGGAACTCGAGGATCTTGAGGTCCTTTCCAACCCTAACTATTCTATGATTCTATGATTCTATATGAACTTGATCTTACTTCAATGAAATTGTAGCTAAAGTTGTGTACCTAGAAATTGGAGCATACTGAGAAGATGCACAGCATATTATAGTGGCTAATGGCAATAATCTGTGAAGTTGTTATCTTTTACATGTTTGATTGGTGCTTGCCTTCAGAGAGGAGAAATTGTCTTTATCCATTAATTTTACATAGCTAATGAGTCTGCAGTTCTTTTTTCCAATGTAAAAATACAATGAGTTCTATACACAGTGTACTGCATGAAATAACTAGTCTTGAAGACATTATTTTTCAGTCTTTCAGAATCTGACCAGCCCTTCACATTTAGTCGTGACCTATAAATTCGCAAAAATGTTGTCATTTTTCTACCTGTTTCCACCATTACCTGGGGTTATCCGTAGAATATCAAGGCCTAATTCCTCCTATCCCTGAAATTTGAGTCATCAGTGACATCCATGCAAAGGTAAATCCGTCCATCTCTTAGTGAACAGCTCAGTATAGTCACCAAGACATTTCAGCTTAATTCCTTGATATCATTTTCTTGCTGGCACAATAAGAAAAGGGAAGTGGGAAGATGTAGACAAAGCCAGAAAGAGACTGATACCCTCACTCATTGTCTTTATAGAGTTTAGGCTGTCTTCTTTCAGTATTTCTCAAACTTCTCCTTCTAGAACTTGCCAGCCTTAAATAGCGAAAGCAGGAGCTAAAGAGATTCAAACATATTTGCTCTCATTTTGCGTGTTTCTTGATTCACTCATTTAGTGCTCTCTAGCCATAAATGTAAATTGAAAAGAAAGTAAGAAAAGCCTGTCCATGTAAATCAAGAAAAAAAGTTATAAATAATTTTTTATTATGTTAAGCTCTGTGTGTGGGCGTGATTCTTCAACCTTGACCTTCGTTTAAATAAAAATAAAATTAAAAAGAACCAGTTCTTTCTTTACCGAAGTGACTTATTATGTACCATATACAATGCTTATACAGTTCATGAAAGTAAATTGGAAAGGGAGTGAAAGACATTTTAACAACGCAGAGCAGCTGAACAAATATATAACAATTCCTTGAATGAATGATTGGATGATAACTAATAGCAGGGAGTTTGCAAGAGTACAAGATTATCCTCTGATAATTCTTTAGTTCTGACTGTGGCTGCATGATAATCCCCAAAGCTTCTAATCTCAGGATCTGAATCCATAAAGAATGACAAAAAAACTTTACAATCAATTATAGCTACTGCTAAAGAGCCATTAGTTAGCAGGTGAAAAAAGTGTGACCTTTTTCACTTCAAAGTCATGTCAGAAGAAAAAAAAATATGCATATCCTAAACATCAATCCTCTTGGAATTTGAAATAAAAATGTGGCAGTTTTTAATCTAAGGTTTATTATTTTTCAAATTCAAAAGATAGTCTTTTTTCTTTTTTTCTTTTTTCTTTTCCTTGGTCTTTAATTTGTTTTTGCCATATTCACTCCAAGTCTGCAAACAGAATCTGTTCCTTTTATTAAAGGATGGATTAACTAATTCTAAAAACATGGTGGGTGCTAAAGGGAAAGGGAGTCTTTATCCTGTGTTTTCAAACCTCATCTACAGTAATTTGCCACAGTCACTTTTTCCAAGCTCAAATTTAATCTTGCAAACCTTTCCTTGAGCGGAGTGTTTTTCACAACATTCCTTCATTTATCTTTCTGGCTTTCTTCTCCGTGAAATGAATAGGTTTTGGTTTTTTGTTTTTGCTTTCATGATATACCTTTGACCATATCAAGCTAGCATGTTCCTCAAGAGGCTCTGACACTGCAGACTATGTATGAATAAATATAATTGCTATGCACAAGGAAGTTTCACTGAGCTTCACAAGTGACAAGGAAAGCCACTGTGAATGGCCAAATTATTTTAAGTAATGATATATAAAAGCACTGGGGACCATACTGTTGGAAACAGCTGTGAAAAAAAAAAAAAAAAAAGGTGAAAAACTCCATTCAGATTGGATAACATCAAGTAGCTTCTGATATAAACATAAGGACATGAGTGAGAGAAACAGACTCAACCGAGAATGCGATGACCAGACTGGTCACAAATCTTCATATTTCATGGACTCTGACTTTTGGTGGCTTACAAGCAAATGGATGTTGATGTCAGGTTATAAACCTGATATAAACCTCCCATTCGGATGAATTAGCTTGTATTTTATAGTAGGAAGCATTTTCCATTTTAGTTCTGTAACACTGAAAATAGTGGAAGGTTCCCACTCTGTAGCAGGATTCTGAAATCAAATCTTGAGTCAGTAGACTGCAATTACTCTTGCAGTTTCTGCTATCTGACCCACTTTTCCATTTATTTAGGACAGGGTCTTGTAAATCATTGGAGGTGTCAGCAACTTTGCAAGTTGATGGTGGGAACTGAAGCTTCAGAATTCAAGATTTTATGTAGAAGCACAATCTGTGCCTGCCTCAAAATTAAGGCTTAAAAAACTGTATTGTAAATTAAGCTTATTTGGTTAGTGTTTTTTCTCATTATCTACCTTTTTTAAGTATTTATCAACAAATGTCTGAATACCAGTTTAAATAACATGTAGTTGAGTGGAAATATCAGTTGCACATGCAGAACTGAATCATAATTGAAGGCCAGACCTAAGATACTAAAATCACTGGGACGTAGACATTTACAGAATAGCAGTAACTGGACCTGGGTGACCAGATCGAAGTCAAGACCCATACAGCAAGTAAAGGAAAATCTTTCTGAGGTCTTAAATGAACATTCCAAGAATCTTAATGTTATGCAGTTATATTTAAACACAGCAGCAGCTCAGTATTTGGATTAGAAACCTTTAGCTGTGCGACACTACTTTTTCACTGTTACTGATCAAGGTGGAAAAATTCCATTTTTTTTCTCACAATTATTGTGGGAATTGAGAGTCTCATAAACTAATATTGTTCACTACCATGGTTTGATTGCACTACTACTGTATTCATCTCACTGTTACAAAAGATTATCTTTTACTGTAGCTTAATAGAGATGCGCACTGGAAAGATGATGGACATATTGTCCAATACACATCATTGCCTTGATTTGTATTCTGGCAGAGCATGAATAAGAAACTGGAGCTGAAGGAAAAAGGACAAAGATAGAACAAAAATTAACCCCTGGCCTCCTCCCTGACAAGATGAGATAATCATGCTGTCCACAAGAAAAGTCCTTCAAATGTACAATAATTTAAGTGTATTTCCTCCTTGAAGTCACCTTGGCATTCTGAAATACTTAACTTTAAGAAAAACAAGACATCAAAGGGCATTCATTAGAAAATGTGACTCTTGATAGATAATTTAAGTGAAAGTAAAGTCAAGTGCTTGAAGCAGAGAGGTCTTGTCAACAGAATGTGTTTCACAGCTGCAATAAAGCTGGAGACTATATTTTCTAGTAGCTCTAGACACTTGTTTGCCAACAGCTGCAAATTCAGTTGGCCCAACTCATTGTAGAATTGTTGCTTTTTAGGAACATATCCTGTCCTTCAGAGCACCAGGATCAGCACCCATTTTCAGGTTTACTGTGCAGAAGCGTATATAGTAAGAAAAGGATAAAAAGTTATCAGTGAGCTAGGGATGTATTTTCGTTCTCCATGAGATGCAGGCTGAGTCAAAGAAGAAGGAATTCTTTCCAGCTTGATGGTGCTCATAATAATTGATAATCTGTTTAGTTTGATAGGGACTTCAACAAAAAATCATAATAAGGACTTCAACAAAAAATCGTAATAAATCTTTATGGCTGATAACATGTTTTCATATAATAACTTTGGCATCTCTTTTAAGGTAACCATTTTGATTCCATCTGAAGTTCTTGAAAAGAAAGTTGCTATTGTATGATATTCTCCCATATACTTGCCATGACATTTTCAGAAAGGATGTGTGACATTACAGATATGCTTCTTTCTCACTGATGATGTTAGAGAGATTCTAGACTATCATCTAGAGAGCTAATACACGTGGACAAAGCTTCAGAGGCTAAATGAATTTCACTACCTATACTGAAACATTTTTTTCCTTTATGTTCTGTTTAATCTCTTTGAATAAACTTTGATTTAGGTCACTGATGACTTGAAGTACTGTGAATTTATCACAGTTGCTATATGAGAATTGGAAAGTGAAGTGACCGACTGATACAAGCTGAAATTCAAAAAGCATATTTTTTATGTCTGCACTTAAGCAGCATACTAGTAGCACACTCCAGCAGTGACACTCCCATCCACTGCTGTTTGCAGAGGATTCCATCCTTGATTTCGCTGAGTCAAATCACAACCCACTGACTTTAAAACAAACCTGCCCACTGATGGCAAAAAGCCCTAGACGAGACTTGAGAGCATAATCTTTCAACCTGTCTGCTCAAGCTCTTCTGCTCCACCAGTTTTACTTGTCTCCTGTTTAAAGAACTCTTAAATAGAAAATGGCTTATGTTAAGCTCTGAACTCAAGCACTCAAGAAATTAACAGATATTTAAATAAAGCTAGCTCAGGAAATTAAACTGGCTTTTCTACCTTCACTATGCATAAGTGAAATAAACAATATTCACAATGAAATTCATAGCTGATGTTAGTATTAATAAGTGAAAGAAAAATTGATATTTTAGAACTATTCAGTGACTCTTAAAATTGTGGGAATAACTTAATGAAATCAGTTTGCATTGCAGATTAATTGAGCTCAGAAAATTGCTGTCCATCGTGAGAATACTTTAATATGTTGGACTCCAAATCTTTAAGTTCATTTTAAAAATGACATGCAAGTTTGGAAAAAACTAAAGAGTCTGACTAAATATAGGTGAAAACTGAACCAAAATAAGAAATGAAGGACATTTAAAAAATGCCTGCAGATAGATTAATTTCATAAATCCTAAATCAAAAATACTGAATTATAGGAAAAATCCAAACAAAAAAAAACTAACCTGCCAAAACCACCAAAAAACTAACCAAATAAATCCCCTTCCTAAATGATGAAGTTTAAAATCTTGTGTTTAAATTACTACAAGCACAGATACATAAAGAGCTAATTCAGCATGCCAGCTAAAGCAGAGGAAAGACAAAAAAGCCCTCCTACACCTGAAAAGGAAATTCTGAAACAGTGTGCTCAGGATTTTTTCTTGAGTTCTTATTGCCTTGAAACAAAACACAATAAATCCCAGGATTAAAAACGATGAGAACACTAGTGCCAATAAAATTTACAAACTCAAATGAAGGATTTCTCCATCCCTTTAAATATCCTACAATAAACTCATAAAAACCTAGTTTCTTAAACAAGAGGAAAGTGCTTTCATTTATCATATCACTGTGTAGAAGCCACTGTTTCAGAAGCTGTACTCTTTGCTTCTGATAAGGTTATACTATTCCTTTCCAGCTCAAGACTTACCTGAGGCCCACAGTGATGCATATTACATATGCAGTAGAGCCAAGGAATGATCAAATTAGCTCAGTGAATGACTGAATGAACTAGCTCAAGTCTTTAGACAAACTTTTAGATGTATTGGGAGTTACTGCTCTTTCTTTTTACTGAAACTTTCACATTTCCAAGTTCCAAAACGAAAAAAAAAAAATTAAAGGTGTTTTCCCAGCTTGAAAACACAATCATCCATGTTTACTGCACAAGCATGATTTTTCCGTGTAAGCACCTTTGTAAAAACAAAACAAAACAAAACAAAACAAAACAAACAAAAAAAAAAAGTCCTTTCAACTTGGTAGAAAAGCCTAGAAAATTAACCAAATTTGAAAGGCAAACTCAGATGAATTCAAATAAAAAAATAAACAAATAATTTTCACGAAGAAGGTAAAATATCTACAAAAATTATTAATTTCCCACTTTTTCAGCCTGAAATCAATACTAAATGTCTTTCTGGAAAAGATACTAATAAAAAACAAGTTATCAAATTCAACACTGGAGTCAAGGGTGAAATTTGTTTGCTGGTGATACACCGAAGATTATGCTAGACTGCTGTAGTTATTTTTTGTTGTGGATGCTGAGTGGGCTAACTAAGTGAGATGTTGCTGGCTACGCTATACAGGTAAGTCAGAACTGATCAGGAATGTGAGATTTGCAGCCTCGGCTATGGTGACCATGAAGTAGCACTGAAGGAATCAAAGAGGGTAATAGCAGTGTAAAAGATCCTTGTTTCAAGAGAGTAGGTTTTTGGTTTGTTTGGGAAATTGATACTTGTGAACTCTGTAAGGCTGCCCAGGAAGACAAAATCTTCAAGGACAACCTCCCCAATTCACAGGAATGATCCATCTTGATCTACAGAAAGCAGGCAAGCATGGCCAGAGGCCAACTTGGCTCAATGTGGAACTATGAATAATAACACAGAAACACTGTCCAGACATCCAAGGATTGAATTAAGAAGGCCATATCCCAGCTGGAGTTAAAACTAGTGAGGGATGTCAAGGCCAACTCCGTCGATAAGAGAGAGGAATACTGTCAGCAAGAGGAAGACCTAGGAAAACAGGGGCTTGCTGCTGTATTTGAGTTCTTGTGCTGAAGACTATAGGAAAAGCTTAGGTACTAGATGTTTTAATCAGTTGTTACTGGCAAAGACTGTTCCCAGTAGCCTATTAGCAATGTTTAGGAAAGAAAGTACTGCCAATAGTAAATCAAAACTCAGGTAGAAGTAAATTAAATAAATGGGCTACATAGAAGTACCTGAATTCTGACTGGACACATTCAAAGGGGCTGAGGGGACCTGGTTGATACCATTTTAAAGCTGCTCTCTAGTATATTTGAAAGATTATGTCTGTGATTGGAAGAAGAAAATGTCTTATCTTTGAAAATGGTAAGAAGAAGGATTCAGAGAACTGTAGCTTCATCTGTACTGCAAGGCAAATTATGGAGCAAAACCTCCACAGAACCTACTGGCAGTCACCTGAAGGACAAGGTGATTGGGAGCAGCTAGCACATATCTATGATGGACAAGTCATGCTTGACCAACTTGATTGCTTTTTATGATGAAATGACGGGCTCCCTGGTCAAGAGGAGAGAAGCAAATGTTATTTATCTTATAGGAAGGCTTTTAATATAATTTCCCAAAGTTCTCCTTTGAAAGAGTTTTCTTCTAACCAAATTGCAGAGATATGGGTTGGATGGTTTGATTGTAAAGTGGGTAAAAAAAGCAACAGAACTATGAAAGGTGAAGATTGGTAGTCAGTAGTCTGAAGTCTGACAGGCAGATGGTTAGTGGTGAAACCCAGGGATCAGTACTGGCAGTTTAACAACTTTTTCAGCAGTTGGAACTATAGGATAAACTGTGACCTCATCAAAATGAAATAACCACGCTAGTATAGGCTGTGGAATGGTTAGGTAGGTAGCAGCTCTGCAGAAAAAGGACTGGAGCTTTTGCTGGAACAAGTTAGCAGTATGTCCTCTTGATGTAATGAGCTGTATTTACAAAAACATAACCAGCAAGTTTTGGGAAGTGACTATTACCTTCTGTCTTGCACACCCATGGTGTGTCATCTGAAGTCTTGTGTCCAGTTTTGGACTTCCAGTAGAAAAAAGGGTGAGTACAGAAAAGGATGACCAAAACAGAAGCCTAGAGTATATTACATGTACAGTAGTCTGGAAAAGAAAAGGCTAAGGGGGAGTATAATTCCAGTATCCAGCTACAGTTGTGACAGAACTAGACTACCAGAGGTGTACAGAGAAAGGACAGGAGGCCATGGTCCAAATTGCAATAAGGGAATTTTCATTAGATAGAAGGGAAAAAAAATCATCACAATAAAAGTTGTTAAGCACTGGAACAGGTTGTTAAGAGAGATGAGAAGGGTCTTCGTCCTTGGATGTCTTCAAAACTTGTCTGAAAAAGAAGGTGGGAAACTTGTTCTAGCTTTGCAGCTTTTTTTGTGTTCAGCAGATGGTTGGATGATCTTATCAACTTCGAAGGTTACTTCAAGCCTAATTTTTTGTGTGATTCTGTGAATTCTTTTGACCTTAAAAGCCACAAATCTACATATCTTTCTGACAGAACAGTGAAGAGTTTAGAGCATGTTGGACCTTTTTTATGGGGAAGGAGTTTGCAGTAAATGTCAACATTTTCTTTTCTGTTAATGGACACAACAGATGTACATATTCACTGCACTTTAGGAAGATCAGTCCTCAGAAGTGCCTGTATCCATGAACTGTTTAGGATAAGTATTGCTATTTTTTTTGTCACTGTAAAGAGTCTTGGTAAAGTCTGAACCTAAGTTATGAGCTTAAGGTTTGTTGGGATAAATCAGGCTCAGACTGAAAGGTAGATTAAATTAAAGGGGGGTAAAATAGTTTCAGAATAAATGTTTGAGCGTATGTATTTGATTCAAAGAATGCAGCTGCTACCATTAAAGCAATGACTAAATAAAAATATATAAAATTAAATAACTGCTATTAAAAATGTCTAATTTTTCTATGACTTCTTTCATCAACACAGTTTTAGGCTAAGATCCAAAATGGACTTTTTAATCTCTGTGTCCTGGGTAGCTAAACTTTTGTTTAAATAACTTCTGAAATGGAGCCCACAATCTTGAATCAGATGTTTATGCTCCTAAGAAGTGCCTCAAGAGTGATGTATTTCAGCATGATATTCACACAAAGCCACCTATCAAATGACTTCCTGGAATCCTATTTCTTCCTGTGATCAGTGAACCACACTTTTTACATTTAGAAGATATCTTCCATAATATGGGACTGTATTTTAGATGTCTCTGTAGAAACTGAAGAGGGCTCTCGCAAAGCTATTTTCCTGTAGCAACTCAAGTACTTGAGTATTTGTGAAGAATAAAGTACAGTTGGGTTACTCTAGAAAAGGTACAGTCCTACAGTGTTCCTCTCTGCAGACACTATCCAAATTTCAAGTTTTAAATAACCATGATGCACTTTCTTCCACTTCTTCCTATTTCACCTGTACAAATATAATTCATAATTAATTGGGGAGGTGGGGGTGATAGCAGGAATTTAAAAATGTTAAGTATATACAAATATAAATCATGAGTCTCTAGTCCAGATGTCACAAAGAGGTCTGTGCTCTTCAAAAATTCCTTCTTCTCTGAGAGTGATAACGTGAAATATATTTTTTAGTGTTGTGGCTAAAAAGCTTTGAAAAAATAAACTTCCTTCCAGCAATGAAGACATATAGTGTTCCTTACTCTTCTTTGTCTTTGTTCTCTCACTCATCCATTAGTTGCTCTTGAATTATCTCAGACATGAGAAACTATCAAAAAGAGAGTACATGACTCTTCTTGTGTTTGTTTACTTTGTTCAATTGGTGTCCTGGATTAAGCAGCAGCAGCCATTTTTTAACTTCTTGGTAGCTGGTGCAGTGCTGTAGTTTTGACTTTTGGCTTGGGAATAGTGCTGGTAACACCCATGGTTTTAGTTACTGCTTAGAATGTTTGGTTTGATCAAGGACTTTCTGAGTCTCATGCTCTGCCAGGGAGGAGGGGAAGCCGGGAAGAAGCAGAAACAGGACACCTAACCCAAACTAGCCAAAGAGATATTCCATACCAGAGCATGTCATGCTGAGGATCTAGGGGCAGGGACCTGGAAGAGGGGTTCACTGCTCAGTCTGGCTGGGTATAGGTGGTGAGCGGTTGTATTCTCTTCCCTTGTATTTCCCTAGTCATTTTTATTATTGGTGGTATCTGTAGTGGGTTTGTGTTGTACCTTAGTTACTGGACTGCTCTTATTTCAACCTGTGGGAGTTGCATGCTTTCGATTCTCCTCCCCATCCCTTCAGGAGCGGGAAAAGAAAGAGGGGAGAATGAGTGAACAAACTGTGTGAGTTACAGCTTAAACCACAACAGTTCTCTTTTCTTTTTTTTTTGGGGTTTTTTCCTCAGAAATAACGACTATATCTCAGAGGAGAGTAGCAGAGGGATGCCTCCATCAAAGCTTAATGCTACTGTCCCAAAAATATTATTGTTACACCCGGCTCAGCCTATTGACTTTTGGGGTTTGTACAGATCTAGAAGCTAGAGTCAGAGAAGTCTGTAGAAAAGAAGGGTCAGAGGGGTCCATTTCTCTCTTTACAACTACCTGAAAGGAGGATGGAGACAGGAGGTGGCTTGTCTCTTTTCCCAAGTAACAAGTGATAGGACAAGTGATAACAGCCTCAAGATACTCCATGTGCAGTTTAGACTGGATATTAGGAAAAATTATTTCTTCACTGAAAAAGGGGGCAGGTATTGGAATAGGAAAATGGTGGGATCAATATCCCTGGAAATGTTCAAAACACATGTAGATGAGGCCTTAGTGACATGGTCTAACGGTGGACTTGTCAGTCCTAAGGTGAAAGTCAGACTTGATGACCTTAAAGATCTTTTCCAAAATAGTCCAACTAATAATTCTATGAGAGTTACTGGGCAAACTGAATGTGAGTTTCTCCTTTTCCAGTGACTTTTGATGACATTTTGTATAGACAAAAGTCTTCATTGAACTGTCCACATTGAATCAAGGTCATCTGACATTTAATTCCATACTCGTCCAAAGGGGAAAAAGACCTCTGTAAAACTTTCTCAGAAATCTAGAATATCTTAAAATCATTAGATATGTACATTCAGGCAGCTGTAGCAAACCTTCAATCTACAAGCTTGACCCCCTACTTAGAAAACAGTGGTCATTTATTTATTTATTTTTCCAACGTGCAATAATAATAGTAAAGATGGATCACATATTGCTATTCCTATTTGAGCAGAACAGTCCTATGCAATGAGTTCACAGTACAGGTGCTCAACCATTGTATAGGCAGTGATAAACTTTAGATGTAAATGACAGAACACTGGAAGTTAGGATATCTGGATAATATTTATGGCTCTGCTGTAACATGCTAAATGACCCTTAGTAAATCACAACACCTTTTGTTATTCTATTTCCTTATCCATATTTATCTCTCTACTTCATTCAGAAGATGAGCATCTTATGCAGGGAATCTTCCTTGTTAATATTTCTCAATTCTTGTTAAGATGTCTCACTAATTATTTTAATTATAGTAATGTTAAGAAATAGTACTTGTGAACAGAGTGGTATTACACTATGAATAGCCTATAGGAATCTGGGACAAAGATAGGGCTGTTCTTTCAATTAGGAACTGTAGGAATACAATGAAAATTTAGAATGAGAGGAAATATTGTATCTTCATCTGAAAATAAACTACACTGACTCAGGAATCACTAATAAATCCATTATTTTATAAAATTCTATAGTGGCTGTGGTGAGACAATAACTTTAACAGTTAGGTCAGGAAAAAGGACACAATTTCACTTCAAATAACTTACTGAAGCGGCTGCAACCACTTAAGGTATTTTAGCTGTATCTGAATTTCATTTGTCTCTAAATTTCAGCTCTGTTTCTATGTCACATAAGCTTCAGCATGACCCCACCCTTACTTTCATTGTATCAGTCATTCTTTTGATGAAGATCATTTTGATCTAATCCCCATTTTATTATGGATGTTTCTGCAAGAAGCAAATATACAGTGAATGAAAATCATGACCTAAGCATAAATAGCACATTTTGTATCTGAAACCATATTTATTTTGCTTTGGGGCCAGTGGCAGCCCAAGATACAAAGAAAAACAAAAACACAAATATGGGACTAGATCTAAAAGAGCCAACAAAGCAAGTGAAAGCAAGAATTATTTAAAAAATATGAAAAGTTTGCCTGATTTTATAAACCTTAATTTCCTTCGATTCAGAATAGCATATTAGATTTTCAGTTCTGGAGATACAAAAGCTGGCCTACATTAAGTGGATCACAATTAAATAGATTTCATGACTCTTTCATCCTTCTTCCTATTCTGTTCATCATAAAACCAGCACTTCCAGTCTTGTCTGTAAATGAAGACTGAAATTCAAAAATAGCAGTGGGTAGAGTGGTTGCAGATCAGGATTGATTTAGATGGATTGATGTAAATGTACCTTTACTGGGTCCTGACTCAGCCAAGCACTTGAACATATGCATAGCTTTAGTATTTGATCAGTTCCATTGCTTTTCTGAAGCACAGCTTTAGATGTGTTATAGCTGGTTTAGAACAGTTATGTTAGTCTCTTTTTAATAGGGAAAGACCCATTCATAAACGTTAGCTGAGTTTTGCTCTTGTACAGAAATTGGAAAGCAACTTTTGAAGTGTAAAGCCAGATTGTAGACTGTAAATATATAAAAACTGATGTTGAGAGGCTGGGGAGAGGCTATTTTGTAAAAGGGAAAAACTTACAACATGTCAGACAGTCCATTCTACTAATCTGTCTGGCACTAGAAGTTTTCAAAAAATGATTCTACAAATAAGAAATTCTCATAATAAAAGTGGGAGGAAAAAAAAACCAGCTTGAGATTAGAATGAAATTCAATTAGAACAATGTTTTTGTTAGGTTTTTAGTTTGGTTTTTGTTGGGGTTTTTTTGGTTTTGTTTTTTTTTTTTTTTGGTTAGTTGGTTTTCCTCCAGCAACTAATTAAACTATTTTTTTTATCACAGTCTAAGTTTCTCATAAATATAGCACCTGATGCCACAAAATCTAGACTTTCAAAAGTTCTCAAACAAATGGTGCAGTGGTAAATGTTGTTATCAGTTTAAATTTGGGATTAATGTGGTATTTATGTGTACCTAAAGTTATGATGATTTATATATATATATTTATGCAAGAAAAAAGATTAAGAGATTATTCTTGGTACTGAACCACGATTTTCCATTGTGCCACAGACTCCCACGTGACCTTGCTAAGATTAATAAATTAGGTGAAACTAGATCACTGAAAAATAATTCAAAAATTCTCTTTTTACATGGTAAGTGTCCTGGCCATACAGGTATTGACAACCTGGAGTTAATTAGCTTAGATTCCTACATAGTACAACTAAAGAGTGATCTACAAGCTACAAAGACTTTTCTTAAATTTCTTCTTTCAAAGCTTTTCATTCTCTATGAAATGTTAAAACATTTACCATTGCAGGTTCTAAGAATGATTCCTCAGAGTACAACTACTATATTACCTATTTTGAAGTCCAGCTTCTTTGTCTGCTTTGTTGAAGATGCCTTCCACATCTGTTGCTCTCCAGTTCCAAGGAATGGCAATTATTAAAACCAAACAAATAAACACCAAAAAGAAGCCAATACAAACAATGATTTTGTCTCTGTTTTAATGCAAAGCAGACAGTAAATATGGGCTTTCTATATTTTTAAACGTGTTGTAAGCACTGGCTTACATAGGCAAAATGATTCACAAAGGTACTGATGTGCCTTCATTGCTGGGAGAGATTGCTCACAGATCAGGGGTATGCCATCTCCCTCTTCCTTTTCTGTACTGGAGTGATCAGAATGCACAATCTTCCACATAGTTGAGACATGCACCTGAGAGCCCTGGCTGTGGAGTGCATCATGAGAACATCAACTTGCTTCCTTCTCCTGCCGCCCCTAAACATAGGCACGAAGCTGAGTGTTGTTTTGAATCCAGCTAGGAAGTAGGTTCTGAGAATTACAGCAGGAAGAGGCTCTGCAGGTAATATAAGCAATGAAACTCTTAGCTTCTGAACAATAATGTACCATAAGTAGTGACATATGTTGGACAATTGCTCAACAGACCTCAGCAGCTAAAACTTGGGATATCTAAACACACTGGCCTATCTGGAGCTAACTCTGGTACATCCCTCCGTGCTGCACTGATGATAAACCTGTAACTAAGCAACATGGACATCTTGTAGAGCTTCGTATACATAGCAGTAACTTTAGTGCATCTTGGATCATCCATTCTTTCTGAATGCTAAACAGCACTGAATTGGTACTCTATGTGCTGCTAAAAATCTTAACTTTCAAAAGAGAAAGGCCATATCCAGACTACCTGTTATAATCTGTTTCCTGTTTGTGGTCTTCCCATTGTTTGGGAAAATGATAATTGAGATAAAACAAACCTATGCCAGGGAGCACAATAAGAATTTAACAGTACAGAAAGTTGAACATCTGTATCTGGGAACATACTTTGACGCTGTTTAACTTGCTAATGTAGATGTAACCAAAGTGGATGTATGTAGAAGCCTTGAAGTTTGTATTGGTAAAATTTCAGCACCGTGCTTCAGTTCTGTTGTCACTTCAGCCTTCCATTTCTGTGTATGGAGCATGCTGAAGTCCAAACTGGTCTCATGTTGATCTACACTTTTCATAAGAATACATGAGGTTTTTGTCTTCAGAAGAAGAAAACTTGTCCTTTACTGCATTTATTTTCAACCCAAATGCATATTTATCCTCAAGGTGGAGAGGGTGGCACAGTGATTGGGAGATATACTTCACTTGACTTTGTCTGGCTAAAGGTAGGTCCTTAGCTGTCTAAAATAGAAGAATTAGGTGGTAAAATTGCCCAACACTTACCATTGATTTTAAAGTGTTTAAAGCAGTGAATTTGCATGTCTACATTATTTCAAGTTCGGTGATGGTAGTTCAATCTGCTGTGCTTAACTGGTACTTCATCTCCTGTGCTGTTTTGATGATGTCGCAGGTTCAGCAAAATTCTACAGAGTAAACCCCAGAACTGTTTGCCGCCAAATGGAATTCATAGAAGTAGAACTCCAGGATCTGCATGACAGATACCCTGCGTTATAGCAATAGGTCTATGCACTGGGTCTGGTTGGGATGGCATTAACTTTCTTCACAGCAAAGTACATGGTGCTCTTTCAGGTTTATGACCAAAATGACACTGGCAACTCACTAGTGTTTTAGCTATTGCTGAAAAGTATTTATACAGCATCAATATGTTTCTGTTTCTTACTCTGCCCACCAAGTACATAGATTGGTGTTGCCCAGGAGCTGGGAGCGAACACAACATGACAGCTGTCCCGAACTAACCATGACGTTATTCCATGCCATGTAACGTCATGATCAGCAATAAAACAGAGGCTGGAGAACTGAGTAGGACACCTTTTGCTTGGGAACTGGCTGAGCTTTGGTGTCTACAGGGGAAATGGTGATTGCATTTGCATTGCTTGTTTTCTTTCTCTCTTTTCCACTTACTAAACTTTATCCTGACCCTTCAGTTTTCTTGCTTTTACCTTTATTTCCTCTTCCTTTGTCCCACTGTGGGTGGGAGGAAGAAGTGAAGAACTGGTTCTGGGGTACTTAGCTGCTACTTGGGTTAACCTAAGAGAGGGTTAACCCCTAAGAGCAGCCTCGAAGAGCTGGTGCAGTAAACATCTTCGGCAGTATAGACATTTCCTGATAGTATCCAGACCCCTCTTGCACAACAATGTCATCTCCATAAATTAATTATATGCCACAATTAAAGGCTTCAGGTTTTGCCAGGACATTTAGCTACAATGCAACCGTTGCTTAAGTGTACCTTTCTTGTATTTACCCTTCTCTCCAAAGTGGAGACATAATCAAAGCTTTTTGCCCAAATGAAGATATTCTTCTCCAATAAAGTACCATAATTAAAATATATATCTTATATCGGAAATAAGAACGCCATAATTTGCTCTTCTATTTTTGCAAACCATAATGCAAAGACTTATGCTAGTTTACATAAACAGTTCTGTAACAACTAACGAGAAGTGGAAGAAAGTTCTATTAATTTATTTGCACTCTAATGAACATACCAGATCATTATGCTCTCTTTTCTTCTTCCATTTCTGTTTCTTTTCAGAATTTTTCTCCTGATTCTCTCTCTGTTGTTTTTTTTTTCTCTCTCTCTCTTTTTTTTTTTTTTTTCTTCCTAAAGCAACGCTTGAATAGAACTATCTGGTTTAGAAGATGAGGCTGACTGATTACTGTAATTCATAGGGCCTTAATTAGCTGCACAAACCATTAGCTACAATTAGACTATTATAAAACACTTGATGCGTTGTGTCAACCATGGGGGCTCATTTATTCTTGTGGCAGGGAAGGAAGGGGGGAAAGGGAAAAGAGAGCACTGTACAGCCAAGCATGCTAATAAAGAATGGTTTTTGATTTAAGATGTTGCCGATAGTGCCTCAAAATTAATCTCAATAGCTGTCTAATTTGTGTCGGTGGATGGTATATTTATTGTAAAATGACACCAAAGCTAAATGAGTTACCTGAAGCAGGACTGCTAATGTCAGCGCCTGGAGACACAACTCCATATGCCGTAATACAGCAAGGCACTGGGGCTGAATACTCCCAGTGGAGCACTTTGCTTCATCTGTCTCTGAAAATGCAGCAACCTGACTACCACTTTATGATCCTTAAATAATAATAATAATAAAAAAAAGTAGATATGAGAAACAAATTCCGGAACAGCTTTCAAAGGTTAGGGGGCTTGCAAAAACATGGTATAGCTGAAAACCTCACTGAAATTGGGTTGAGTGTAAGCATATGTAAAAGTGGAAATTATGAGATTCATCTTTTAAGAGAAAAGAGAGAGGAAATACAGATGAGGATTTTTTTAATGGTTTTAACACAGTGGGAATGAAAGAATGATGTTCCTTAACTTAGAATTGCCTTTTTTTATTTGTTTTCCTATTGCAGTTTCTAATTCAGATTGCATTGATCCAACTTTCATGTTGCAAATTGCTGGAAATACATTTATAGATTCCTTTAATTTTTGTTTTCACCCTTGATTAATTTTCTACTTAGCTTCTTTGAAACAGAAAGTCAGGAACTTAAAAAAGGAGAGATTGGTTCAATAATACATGGCACTTGGTGTTTTCTGTACCATGTATGAAAGTACGAAAACACAGAGGGGAAGAAAGCAGGATCTGTAGTTAATGTTAGATTGGGACTCAGAGACCTGAATCCTGTTCCTGTTGTGCCCTACATGACCTTGGGCAAATCCATTTCTCTGTGCTTTTGTGCAGTACGGGGACAGTCCTACTTTCTCTCCTATTACACTTTGTTTCTTTCAACTCTGGAGCCTAGATTCATGAAGGTAAATCAAGGTAATTTATCTTGATGCACTAGAAAGTAAGACCTGAATTGCCTCTGCGGATCAGGGTCTGAACTGTTTGGGGCAAGGACTGTGTATTGGTTTGGGAAAATGCAGCACTTGGCAGCAAAGAACATTTAAGAAACTCTAAATCTTCTTGCAAAAACAAATCCAAACACCCATGATGCTAATAGGATAGAGTTGTTACACTGCATACACTGTGATTAACCAGCTGATGATGTTCACTGACGTTGCAGCTGCCAATACACTTTGTACTACCCTCAGCCATTAATATCTCAGCAAAAACAGAGCTCAATTGTCCAGTTCCAAAATTACAAGCCTCAGTTGCTGGAGCAAGGGGAAGGTGAGTCACTGATAATTGCAGTTTAGTGTCCTGCCTCTCACTTAGGATGCAAAGCACCATTTATCCTCCAGGAATCAGAGACAAAGAATTGGAGCATGACCCTCATCTCTCTACTTAGCAGAGAAATGCAAATGTGAGGTGACAGATAAGTCTTTTTTGACTCTGATATAGAGGTCACAGACATCATTTCCCATGTGTGAAAGTCCCTAGAGCAGATTGGTATTGTGTTGTCTCTCTCTGTGGCTGGCTTGACTATTCAAGGACTGAAGAGGTATCACTGTGTGCACATCTGGAAAGTGGCTGCCCTAACCGCTCTCCCTTTATTGCAGCCGTGAAAAAATAAGTTTCCTTCTTTACATATGTAAGTGCCAAAGAACGATATTTACATAACTTTAACATTATAGCTTAATTGAATATATATGTGGTATACAGTCAAATAACATGAGAATTTTCCATTAAAGTCCAGTGTGGAAAATTTTGGTTCTCTTGAGCACAAAAACAAACAAACAACCTCCACCCCCAAGATATTATGGAAGAGGAAAAAAAACACAGACATATATATATATATTTATATATAAAGGTTAAAAAAAACCCTACAAAACCTCCCTGAACAAACAAGCAAAACATTTTCTCCTTGTGGTTTAAGCCACTCACGCAGTTCACTCACTCATTCCCCCATCTTTCTTGTCCCCCACTCCAGGGGGGACAGGGAGAAGAATTGAAAGAATGCAACTCCCACAGGTTGAGATAAGAACAGTCCGGTAACTAAGGTATAACACAAACCACTGCTGCTACCACCAATAATAATAATGACAAGAGAAATATGAGGGAAGAGAATGCAACCGCACACCACCCGATACCAAGCCTGACCAAGCAGTGAGCCCCTTCTTCCCCGTCCTTGCTCTTAGTTTTCACATCCTGAGCGTGACGTCCTCTGGTATGGAGTATCTCTTCGGTCAGTTTGGGTCAGGTGTCCTGTCTCTGCTTCCTTCCAGCTTCCCCTCCTCCCTGGCAGAGCATGAGACTCAGAAAGTCCTTGGTCAAATGAAACATTCTAAGCAGTAACTAAAACTATGGGTGTTCTCAGCACTGTTCCCAAGCCGAAAGTCAAAACCACAGCACTGCACCATTTACTAAGAAGGATAAAAACTGACTGCTACTGCTTAAGCTAGGACAGTCCTACATGCATATGTGAGAGCATGTACACATGCATGCACAAAATAACCATATACATATATGTGGATATAGGTATTTATAAAGAAAATTTTCATATAACTAAGAAATTATTTTCCATCCCAAAATCTGAAAAAATCCACTATTTCACTTTTCATTCATTCTGTTCAAAATGCATTAATTTATATATGGGCATGAAGCTCTGGTGAAGTTTGGTGTCAGAGAGCATTCAGTAATTAGTAGTTAATTGTAAAAAGGAATTTATTTAGATAGGGTTGCTATATTATAATTATGGTGGAAGATGAAACAGGATTATCTGGATGATGAGGGAAGATCAGTCAAGGATGACCAAGAGCTCAGTTCAATCTAGTAGCATTATTGCAAATAACAATTACACTCATAAATAGTACTCCACTGGGATTTAAGGAAATTCTCTTGCCTTACAGAAAAAAAAGGTTAAGTTGTGCTGTAGATTGATGAGGAGAGACAGCTGGTATTTGCAAAAAGAAGAAATTAAGTCTTTTGCTTTAGGACTAGTTATCAACATCTCTTCAAAAGAATCCATGTTCTACATAAATGACTGCAGGGATATTCTAAATAAATTGACCTCAAGTTCCTTATTAGACAACTTCACCAAACAGCCTGGAGGAAATAGGTGTGGTGGGTGGCTTCTCTGATAGAAAAATAACTCCAACAAGGTGGAAAAATATATCTCAGTCTGTGGTCTTATGAATATTTTTAAACATTCATTCAGTGATTATTGAACAATCATTATTCAAGTAGCAGTTTGTTCAGCTTCCAGGCAGTCACCTTAAAATAATGATGACAGAAGATGTGTCTGCTTCTGGAGATGTCCCTTAGGAAGCTTTTCCCAAGTGCCCCAAACCAGGATGCTTAGGCAGCAGCAAGATTACCAGCCCAGGGTGGTGGCTTTCTCCTATGATCAGTAACAGAGCAATCCAAGAAGCCAAAACCAAACCTAATCTACTCCTTTTCAGCCCCACATGAAATGACTTAATAACTTCTCTGACTCCTCTCTATGACTCCTCAGGTTTTGGATTTCCATTTCTGAAGCAATGCTTCTTTGGCTTGAATCACCCCTTCAATACAGTAATTTACATTTTCCTCTCTCCTTCCTTTTATGTCAAAGGGTATGCAAGCCTTCTACGACTTTGTTTTGGCTGTGGTACATTTACATGAAAAAGAGATGAAGAGTTTCAGGAGGATTTCTTCAAAGGCTCAAATGGCAGGCAGTCGGGAGATTCTTATTAAGAATCTATGTGTGCTGAGGGCCTGCAAAAATCTTGCCTTTAATTTCCTGGCTTCTGGAGTTAGCATCACCCTACTCTCCATTTTCTTGCCTTTTTCTCCTAACATTCCATTCAATAGTTTAAACTTACAATGTTATTTTAGTAGTTTCTTTTGGGTTTTTTGCTACCTCTCTGTTGTTAAACTTATACTGTAGACAGTATTACTTAGTGATTCATCTGCAGTTCCTTCTTGAACCAACTCCTGCTTGTTGCTTAGGACTTACTGTTGTTTTGTACAGATTCTGCAAAAAACAAAGAGTTCTCAGCCTCCAACAATACAGATTTTAAAGCCATAAACCCTCCAGCTTCTGAGCAAAGAACGGAGCACTCACACAAAGAGAGCATGTGGGAGAGGGCGAGATTAAGAGGAGACAGAAAATTACCACCTTTTTTATTTACTAAATTCGTTTTAGACCTCAAAATTTTCTTTAACATAATGTCATCATTTTTTCTTGTTCCAAAGGAAAAAAAAAGTCTCTCAGATCAAAATTTATCACAGTCAAAATAAAAAATGCAACAGACCAGCATAAAACATTTAACAGCAATAGTTAATAATGTATACAATAAAATATTTCACTAATATATTGACAAATACAACAATAAAGTATTAATGTAATTATGCTTCGTCAGTGCTGCAGCCATTCCTTCTTGTCTTTCAAACAGTTTGAATAAACCTCTCCCCTCCTCTCGATCAACAATTTTATCATAATCCTTTAAAAAAAAAAAAAAGCAACAAACAAACAAACAAACAAAAATGCATTTAAAATAAGGACCCCAAACTGATTTTCCTATTACATCTTATATATATACAAACCAAGGTAGCAGTAATTTATTCTTGGTTTACTGCAGGGTGAAATGAGAACTTACTCCAGAGTAGCTTAATTAAGAAGACACTGTAACTCTAGTTCTTTCATATTTATTTTCACCACTCCTGGGAAAAAAGCAAGAGATACTGTCATAATTTTTCAGTTGCTGACTGAAGCATGGGGAGAGGAATGGTTCAATCTATAAATAAGAGCTACTCTCAATGTGGCAATACCCTGCTTTTTGCTGCAACATCTAAAGGCAGCCAGACACCAGAGATGGTCATAGGCTTTTAAGGACACTTATGGGTAAAAGTGAAGCACCAAACCCCTCAATTTATAATATACAGTATTTAGAAATCTCTCCAAAGTAATCTCAGAGACTCTGGGCTACTGAAAGTCCCTCTCAGCTACAAATTCTCTCCCATAATTAAGGAAGCCAGGTCAGTTGTTTCTCATATCAACAAGAAAAGGTTCATAAGGTTAAAGCACTCACATAATCTGTGTCTGCTCATGATTCAAGCTTCTCTTTTCTCTGAATATCTAAGAAACCGTGCATATAAGAGAATCTATTTAATGGATGGAACATAAAGGGTAAAACAGATAATTGAGAGAGAACCCTTTCTTTCAAGCATTTTAATTATTATTTTCATATGAGCCCTATATCACCAGACCTTATCAGCAACTACTTCATATATCCTAGCTGTCTAACGGAATTGAAATATTCAGAGAGGATAAGCCTCCTTACAAGCACTGTTTCTTCAGCCGTATTCTCTACTTAAGACAGGAGATCCTGGCATGTTTTCTCAGGTAGATGAACCAAGTGGCTTCTGGTGCCACAATTGCAAGCATATGTGTGTTCTGGTGTGAATAATGTACTCACACTCATGACACTACTAAAGCTAGATTTGTCTTTCCAGTACAGAAGACCAGTTTTCAGTCTATATTTAATTCACACATAGAAAAAGATTGCATCACCCCAACTTTTCTGAGAAGAAAATTTCAGACATCTCTCCTGAAAAGATAGAAAATAATTTAGATTGGATTTTCTAAAAAATCAGCGGCTGTTCAAGAAGTACCAAAGTTTCATGTAGCAAAAATGGTAGTCTTCTCCTCAGGTTTGTGAGAGAGGCTCAGATAACGTTGTTAATGGCTTTCAGACATGCTTGGAATTAATCCTTTGCATCTGTTTGTCATGTTTTCCAATTTAATGACTTGATGCTTTTCTGGGTAAACAAAAAGGCTCTCTTACCCATACATGCTCATAGAGCAGTGTGCATACCCATAAAATAAAAATGTGGCTAGAATGAAAATTGCATTTGCTATAAATGTTATGACCTTTTTTCAGGCCAAATTCCATTTCCACATGAGCCATAGCAGTCTTGCGGACAGAATTTCAGCTATTGAGTCCTTTCCTTCACAGCCCAGGAAAGAAACAGGAATTCTTGTAACTAAATGTAGACATCAACAGTTGAGAAATCTATATCTCAGCTACTCACCCACCTTCCACTATACTTGGTGAAGAATAATAGACTCTTCCAGGTAACAATTTGTTTGATCTCTTTTAGATGGCTGCTTTGGTATATGATGAATTGTATCCTAGAAATGTCCACTGACTACAAAGAGACCCTAAGGTGATATCTACATTGTAGACATCTAAAATTAATCATGTGAATTCTTCTGTAGATATAAAGATGTTTACATTGCATCTGGCTGAGAGGGAGTTAATTTTGCCAGCAGCCACCCTCATAATTCAGTGCTTTATGGTGGTAGCTAGAAAGGTGTTAATAACACGCCAGTGTGTTGGCCACTGCTGAGCAGTGTTCCCAAGACATAAAGGCTGTCTCTTCCGCATTCCTTTCACCAGTACCATGGGCTTGGGCAAGGTCTTGGGAGGGGGCACAGACAGGACAGCAGACCCTAACTGACCAAAAAGATATTCCATACCCTAGTACATCTGCTCAGCAATAAAAGTTAAGACAAAGAAGTAGAAGGGGGTTCATTCATTATTTATGACATTTGTCTTCCAAAGCAACCACTATCTGTACCGAAGCCCTGTTTCCTGGGAAGTGGTCAGTCATCACCTGCTAATGAGAAGAATAGATCTTTTGTTTTCCATGGACTCCACACAGCCTTTCCTTTTAAACTGCCTTTACCTTGACCAAAAGATTTTGGGGATTTTTTTCCTGTGACTGTCCTCACTGGCAGAGCATAAGATACTGAAAAAGCCATGATCTGGGTAAGTGAAACTGAGCAACAACTAAAACATTAGTGTGCTATCACCACTGTTCTCAGACTGAAGCATAGGCACAGCATTGTACCAGCTACTAGGAAGAAATACAACTGCTACAGCTAAAGCCAGGTCTCTACTCCAACTGAAACCAGGACAAAATCAAACTGAGAAAAAATTTATACATAACAGAAAATCCATGTCAGTGAAGTAGATTAAAATATTCATTTGACAGTGCTAAACCAGAGGATATTGGCAATTCTGAATTTCCCATTGCTATTACTAAAAATGTTAAAATTGTCATCAGAAATGATCCTGACTTCTGAATGTTTTTTGTTTGAATGAATGAACAGTTTAACTGACTGGATTTTGTTGGGGTTTTGTCTTTTTTTTTTTTTTTTTCCAGTTTTGCCAAAATATCTCCACCTTAGGTTTAGATATTGTCCCTCAGGACAAGCATGAAAAATGGTGAGGGCCATATTGGCTCATGTCCTTGCAGAAATAATTTTTAAGTATTTCAGGTATGATAAGAAGAATTGGCCATATTTGTTCCAGCCTATCAGGTAAATATGTATATGTGAAGGTTTTTTTAAACAATTGCTTACTCAGGAGACCAAACAGCTGTTCTGCCAGGCAAATACATTTTTGTAGCAGCTTTTTAAAATTTGCATTATGTTGGATCCACACAAATTCTTTTAAAAGGCAAAATTTGTTAAATTTAGAGCTATTTTCTTCTGTCAGGTGAACATGGATTTGGAGGTAATGGTTTGCATAATAAAATTGCACTGGTAAGATTTGTTGAAAAGTCATTTGCACTTGATCTTGTGGGCCAGATTTTGGTGAGTTTATTTGCAAGAGGAACAACAACCTTAACTGATCTTAGCAGAAGTTTATTTATATGCTTACATAGCAGTGCAGTTTCCTGCACAACAATGTAATATATCAATATGATAGCATGAGTAACATGAGTACATGTGCAGGATTTGCACCTTTATTCCGGAAAAAGACCGCGTGTGCTGAAACACTGGTCTGTGTCTCAACATTCAGTCTGCTTTCCAAGTAGAAAATTCAGAAAGGGATTCTTTGATCACAGCAAACTTTTACCACCTATTCTGGATCCTTTGGATCTAAGGCTGTCATCTTCAATGTTATGCTCACAGACTTTCTAGGAAAAATTTGACTCCTTTACAGACAAGATAGATTATTAGACAGGGTGGTATGTGTGGCTTTCAAACATGATTTTTCTCTTAATAACTTTCGGAAAAACATTTCTAAAATTTAGCTTTCCTAAGTTATTTTCTGCTCATTTTCTTTAAAAGAAACAGTAGACTGTCAACTATTTGTAGCAAAAGAAATCAACTTTATTACAGCAACAAATATCCTTCTTACCCAGATCTCAAGCACTCAAAAGCCTTCTCTTTTCTTTTTTTTTTCTTTTTTTTTCCCCTCATTGTTCCTAATAAAAACATTTGTTTGATTTTCTTTTCCTACAGACCTCACCTTTCTAATACCAGTAACTTTGGCCTTCTACCTTCCTTTACTGGGTATTGCACAAGGGGATTCCAAAAAGAGAAGCCCAAAAAAGATTTGCCTCAGAAGTACTGGTTACCTGATACTGATTTTTTGCACACAACCCTAACTATTCTATGATCAACAGGTTAATTCGACATACTACAACTTCTTTGAGTTTTTAGTTTTACACTGTTATGACTTTTGTAAGACAGTGTTGGATATGGATAATTATTTAGGTGAGTTGCATGTGTCTGCTGAAGAGAGAACTTCGGTAGTTAAAACAGAAAAAAGTCCTGAAAGATTTTAAACTTTAAAACCGGGTGAATATAGTCTCAGAAAATTTGATCCCCCAAAACTTTCCATTGTTTTGACTTATAAGAAATACTTTATAGATAGCTGACAAAGATGGTATAACTCCAGTAATGTTAGTGATAGTATCCAGCATTTATATTTTTATTGATGTAAGCATGTGTTTGTCAACAAGTAGGTGAATGTCAACACCTAAACAAATTAAAATTACTGAACCCTATAGTGAAGAATGTATTAAAATATTTTTTTTCCCCCAAATACTGTTCCATATTTTCTAACCTCACCCAGAAAGTTCTGTCTGAAAACTGAAGAAAATTTGGGACATTCCTCCTTCCGTTTGAAGTACCTTGCTAATTTATCTGCACAACTTTAATAATAACTCAGGATCATATCTTCTACCATTCTCACTCCACTTTTTCTCTTGTTTCTCTTGGGCTACTAAGAGAAGTTAAATGATCCAACAACATTGTCTTTTGTCGCCCGGCAGTGCTGTAAATTTCATTTGGTAAAATCAAGGCATTGGAAAGATACTACAAGTGAAACACCAGGATAAATTGGTACTCCCCAAATATGTTATGTTCAAGTTGGCTTTTCTAAACTATCAGTCTTTTATCAAATAACAGGTGTCTGATCAACAAATCATTGCTCATCTAGAGCAGGTACAGTTTAAAACTTTTTATCTTTCCACCAGTGTTCTCCTAAACTGTTCAATGTAAGATTTTCTGCAGTTAGTAGGGCTTTTAAAACTGAATTAGTTTTCATCTAGAAATTGAATGACATCTCTGTCACTTGCCTAAAGATCAAAATTCATTTGCTGATATTCATACTTTAAGAATATATTAATAGCCTGACCATGTGTTGTGGTTCAACTTGGTTTACAGCTATATATGCCTTCCCATTATTCTAGATCACAAAATTGGTCTATTATACAGGCTCCCATCTTTGACATTAGCCATTATCTGATGCTTCAGTAGAAGAGGTAAAAACTAGGTAACTGTTTAAATATATAACTGTGTGTTTCTAAACTGTATTTCTACTTAATCCCATCATATAGGGATGCTTTATGCACTGAAACATCTTAATCTATGTGTTAGATTTGCAAATACATTCAGCTACTGAAGGTTCCATTAATTTCAATGGTATATTTAGTATCAAAATAAAGATTATGTGTTTGAAATGTGTAGGGGGACCTCTATTCCCACTACCTTCCTTCCCCATTAATTTAAGTTTGCAATGTGCCTTTGTATATAAAATATCTAAAGGCTCTGTTAGATGAGATCTGTAAAACCTTGCTTCAGTGGTTTAAGATACTACCATCTCTAGCTGTCTTCCCCTCTAGCTGTCTTCCCCCTCCTCCTAGACCTATAGCAAAGCTGGCAAAAAGCTACATATGATTAGATTTCAGCACCATGAGAAACACGAGCATCTTCGTTTAAGTTAGAAGTAAAACTTCCAATCTGTATCATCTCAGGGAAAAGCGTATTTTTCTTTTACGGACTGCTTCGGGGTGCTGTGACTTGCGGAGTAGGGGCAAGGTGAACTTCTAAGAAGAGCAGAGCTATAAACACTGAGAGATTCGCCAGAGATCATTTTCAGAGTCTTAAGCCTTTCCTGAAGTTTTGCTTCCCAATTTATCTTGAGGCAATAAGCTCCACAGACGACTTAGTGTTAGTTCTAAAATATGCTTGTATATAGAAGTATGTATATATAGAGATATTTTCTTCAATATTATTTCCTAGATATAGACAGATATAGAAATATATAGAAATAATATACTAGAAATATATATTCTATATATATTCTATATATAAAAATATATAATAGAAATAGATACCATAACAATACATTTGAAGAGTTATTTTTATATCTATAGATTTGATTGTAAGGTACACTGTTTACTTTGTAAGAAAAAGAACAAGAATTTATGGACTTGCATGAATAAAATGAATCTGAAAGTCAAAGCATAATGTTGTTGATGTTTTGTTTATTTATTGTTTAGGGATTTTTTTTGTTTAGTTTGTTTGGATTTCTTTTAGGAATTAGTATAGTCCTGTTCTATATTAATTTTAAATATTCTTGTTGCATTTTTACTTATTTCTGGGTGCTGTTTTTAAATGAATGTCATAAATTCTTATAATCTTGTGCATTAAAGTGTTTATGATTTAAAAATGAGTCAGTCAGGAGTGTTAAGACACATATTTTTAATTTGGATAAGAACTGGTTTTGTACAAACAGCTTCTTTTATCATACCAAAAGAAATCAAGCATAGAGACAAGTTCAAGTTAAAAATAGTTTCTAAGTCCAACTACAGAAAGCCTGAGTGATTCATATCCTTTGAATTCTTCCTAGGAATTTGTCCTTTGCTTTCAGTTGTTCTTATTTACATATAGCAGAGCAGAGACCTTTTAAACACATCGATAGGTCAATAAATCTATGCTTTTAATAGGGATGTACTTTTGGACATTCTTTATTTTGGAGCATTTCATTATACACTCTCCTGCATGACTATACACCGATGAGCATGAAATACTTACATTCAATTGATTGGTTCTTTCAATGCATTCGACCATCAGAAAGTGCAAAAAGGATATTTTCAAGGGTTATAAAGGCATATGTTGACCTTTCTTTGTGAATATAAAAGCCCAGTTCTATTGCCATTATCCCCTCTGAAGAGGGGATGCGGTGCAATACCTGGTAACATATAAACTCTACAACAGAGCAGAGAAATAACATTTCTAAGGACACATGACTAAAGGACATGCTTTTGTTATGGTTGTAGACTTTTCTTCTTTCTCATTCCTCCTTCTAGCTGCCTTTGCAAACCATACATAAGACTACAGACACAGTCCAGAGACTCACATCTCATAACATCAGCTTCTGCTTAAACAGAGAACAGCCATCTGAAGTTTGATGCACTCTGCTCAGGATTCTGAGGCTTATCACCTCTAAGTATGACCCACTTTGCATCCTGCACTATTGCCTGTACATAATTATCTCACTAATCACATAGAATCATAGAATAGTTAGGGTTGGAAAGGACCTTAAGATCATCGAGTTCCAACCCCCCTGCCATGGGCACAGACACCTCCCACTAAACCATGCCATCAAAGGCTCTGTCCAACCCGGCCTTGAACACCGCCAGCAACGGAGCATTCACAACTTCCCTGGGCAACCCATTCCAGTGCCTCACCACCCTTACAGTAAAAAATTTCCTCCTCATATCCAATCTAAACTTCCCCTGCTTAAGTTTGAATCCGTTACACCTTGTCCAATCACTACAGTCCCTAATGAAGAGTCCCTCCCCAGCATCCCTATAGGCCCCCTTCAGATACTGGAAGGCTGCTGTGAAGTCTCCACGCAGCCTTCTCTTCTGCAGGCTGAACAGCCCCAACTTTCTCAGCCTATCTTCATACGAGAGGTGCTCCAGTCCCCTGATCATCCTCGTGGCCCTCCTCTGGACTTGTTCCAGCAGTTCCATGTTCTTTTTATGTTGAGGACACCAGAACTGCACACAATACTCCAAGCGAGGTCTCACAAAAGCAGTCAGTGCACCTGTCGTTGCTCAAGCAAGCAGGTCACCCTGTGTCCTGGGTGTTATGTTCCTTTCAGCAAGGACTGCTTTTGCACAGTCACCATATGTGAATCCAGTGGAGCTCGGTGAAGCTTCATGGTGTCAACAAGCTCAGAATCTTTCAGTGCAAGACTCTCAGGCATGTCAAGGCTCCATCTCCTGATGAAATAAAAAATGTTTAAAGGTCTGCCTTTACACATCTCTGTAAGGAAATTATTTTCCAATGGTTCCTTACAAATGGAGCAAGTTACTTCTGTGACTGCAATGGCCCTCCCTATATATAAGGGGAATATTCGTTATGACATTATTTGAGACCAATAGCAAAAAACTCTCCAAGCTGTAAGAAATGGGAGCTAAGCACTCTGGTAAAGAAGTAACCAGACAGGGGAAGAAATTAATTTATAGTGTTCACGGTATTTTCCTCCGCAGTTGAAAGCAGGGTTAGCAAACAAAACAGAGAATTGTTTATCCTTACCATAATGTTTTTCATCCTGCCTTGTAGCTCTGTCCAAAAGCAGATTCAGTGCTTATAACTTCCCCTTTACTTTCCACTTTATGACATGACTGTGACCATGGGATGGTTGTACCCCTGGATACTATGGGTGCACCTGCCTTGGCATTCTGTGATAAAATCAATGACCTACTTGGTGTCTCATTGTCTATAATGTTCCAGACAGCAGTCACTTTGTATACTTCATGACAGCAAGAATTAGTGTGGAGGGTACAGGAAGGACCTGTCTAGCTTTCTTCTGCTTGATCATACATCATGCAGCTGAGGTGGATATCCAGTTGTAAAGTTTCTGATTTTTTTCAAGGGAAGATATGTGATTAAAGTCGCTAGGTATTAAGAAACATAGCAAAGCATAACCCTGTAAAAAGTGCTTCTAAACCACCACTGATTTTCTGAAAGTCTCTATAAGTGAAAATTATAATCTTCTTCTACACCTGGGACTGGAATGAAGAAATCAGTGAAGGAATCATTTCATGTTGGATTGTAGCAAATAAACCAACAAAATCAGATTCTCTAAGCTGCACAAGTTCTAATCCTTTTCAAATTACGAGCAAAAGAAAAGCCAATAGATAATTATTTTTTCCCAAGTTTGGGACATTAATTTTTCTGCTCTGCCTTCCATATTGCAGGATTTCTTAGTTAGGCTTGCTCCCTGTCTCAGTCTACTCCTTCAGTATTCAGTCTCTGTGTACTGTTAAAAGTTGGACAAATAAAAGGTGAGCTGTGTTGTACTGTAACACAGTGAAACTTCAGCAGATCAAAAGATTCCTGATGTCTTTCACATTATCAGTGTCCACTTTCTCTAACAAGTGTTACATTGTGTATTCTGGGATACTGTTCCTCAGCCTATCTATTCCTCTAGGTTTAGTTTTATATGAGATTGTCATTAAGTGGTATCTATTGTACAAAGCACTATTCTCAAAAGTGACTATCATAATTCAGCTTACAGTGATGCACACAATTGCCTTTAGATTCATTTAAAAAAGATGAAAAAAGAAAAAGAAAAAATAAGAAACGCATCTGAATAAAGAAAGTCTTTGTAGAAAGGTCAATTGGGTAAAGGGACAGTTGTTAAAAAGAAAAAAAGGCACATTGATCTAAGCTTCAGAAGTAGTAAAAATATACAAAAAAAAATGGATCACTTGGACACATAAATGAAGGCAAAGAAAATAATTTACTGAAATACTTTTAGGTCTAATACAATACTAATAGGTAATAATATTCAAAAGTCACTATCTGATGCTTCTGAAGGCATAAATCAAGATGGTGATTGATACGCTTCAAGTGACTGGATCTGTTTGTGGGAGCAAAAGGGTTTTTAAAGAGACATTCTCAATAGCAGTAAGTTGAATATTTCTTTAGGCTAGTTACTAGGTTAAATTTCCACATTTGGTGTGGAAATGCCAGCACCTTCATTTCACAGATGAGGAACAGAGATATGGGATATCTGAGTTATCCACTGAGGGTTACAGGGAAATGTCTTTATACAAAATCAGTGCTCAGAGCCCTGCATCATGTGTTTCCTCCTTTCTTGAAGGAGGTCAAATAGGGTAGACCCACACTAACAACAAAATAAACTTTGAAACTGTATACAATACTTTTTCTATCATATGCAGAATTCTGACTGCAATCTGGGAATGACAAACTGTCACTAGCATCACGTCGAACAGAAAACTCTCTGCTTTAAAATTTTGACTGCTGTTCTAAAAAATATCTGTCTTTCTGTCTGCTAATTCAACATCAGCCATTTCTTAATCAGTCAAACTTACATGGTACAAGGTGACAATCTACTCTGGAGTATTCATTCAGTTTATGGACAGCAGGAAACCTTGTGGATTGAAGCTGATCTATAGTATCAACTTTCATATTCAACTCAATGTAAAAAAAAATAAAATACCACGAAGTCCACTCACACCAAGAAAACTCATTTTAAAGTGCCTAATCACTCATAATATCTTGTCCTACTGATTTTTCAACCACTGTTAGCTTTTATTTAGACTTAACAGGACCATTTAACTGAACAAAAGGAAATTCCTGTAGGAAAAAAGCAAAATATTTGACTCTGGTTTTGTCACAAAGTTTTCTTGTAACAGATTTTTAATCAATTTCATTAAAATTCTGGAAACCCTCAAAACCTGCTCTGTGGGATTTTTTTTGTTTTGTTGCTCACAACAGTTAGTATAATGTCAGTTCAAATATGTGTGTAAAAGGCTACTCCTATAATTTCTGTAAGAAACCTACAGTAGTATTTTTTTCCACAATTGAAGTGTAAAAGTTCTGAAAATACTGGAGATCCAGATCCACCAGGAATTAAAATGAGTTTATCTCAGAATTGGCTAATAGTCCATCCCACTCAATGAAAAAAGCTCCTCTTTTTGAAATAAACATAGTTTCACTGGAAAAATTCTGTCCTACTCTATTCTGTTATTCTTATCTCTACATTTTCTGGAGAAGAGAAGGCTGCGTGGAGACCTCATAGCAGCCTTCCAGTACCTGAAGGGGGCCTATAGGGATGCTGGGGAGGGACTCTTCATTAGGGACTGTGGTGAGAGGACAAGGGGTAATGGGTTTAAACTTAAACAGGGGAAGTTTAGATTGGATATGAGGAAGAAATTCTTTACTGTAAGGGTGGTGAGGCTCTGGAATGGGTTGCCCAAAGAAGTTGTGAATGCTTCATCCCTGGCGGCGTTCAAGGTGGGGTTGGACATAGCCTTGGATGGCATGGTTTAGTGGGAGGTGTCCCTGCCCATGGCAGGGGAGTTGGAACTCGATGATCTTGAGGTCCTTTCCAACCCTAACTATTCTATGATTCTATGATTCTATGATTTTCATTCAAACCAGAAAATCACAGTGCATTCTGTTTTGCAGAAATGTTAGTCTGAAAGTAGGGGGTGTATGTGCCTGTTGTTTTTATCTTTGTTTATTGGTAAACTATCAAGCAGGATATTCCCCCCTCCTGGTTTTAAACAGCTTAAACTGATTGTATTTCAAAAAAAATGCAGATGCCTATATCTTTTATAGCAAGAAAGTCATTAAATTTTGTAAATGTTAGAAAAAAGAAGCTCTGAATGATATTATGGAAAGTGACGGCATTGTAAAATATGCACAATCTGGTCAAGTTCCAATTAAAAAGAATGTGTGAGCATAAACAACCTTTAAAAATAGCTATGTAAAATTTACGAGTGCAGAGTGAATTTGGAAGTTGTAGCCACGCCCAACCACATTTTCTGTTCTCATCAACCTAGTGTCTAATCCTGCATACATTTTGCATTTGCTGACACTTTTATGTACAGGGAAACTTCCTGAAGATGTAGAGAAGCATCAAGCCCTGCACAGCACAGCAAAGGGATTCCTCAGTGGTGGAAGAGCATTGTGCTGACACTTCCACCTTGATCTGGCAAACATAGAATAGAATCATAGAATAGTAAGGGTTGGAAAGGACCTCAAGATCATCGAGTTCCAACCCCCCCGCCATGGGCAGGGACACCTCCCACTAAACCATGCCATCCAAGGCTATGTCCAGCCCCACCTTGAACGCCGCCAGGGATGAAGCATTCACAACTTCCTTGGGCAACCCATTCCAGAGCCCCACCACCCTTACAGTAAAGAATTTCTTCCTCAGATCCAATCTAAACCTCCCCTGTTTAAGTTTAAACCCATTACCCCTTGTCCTCTCACCACAGTCCCTAATGAAGAGTCCCTCCCCAGCATCCCTATAGGCCCCCTTCAGGTATTGGAAGGCTGCTAGGAGGTCTCCACGCAGCCTTCTCTTCTCCAGGCTGAACAGCCCCAATTTTCTCAGCCTAACATCTTTCACTTTTCTTTCTTATTGCTGCTACATCTTCCTCATCCTTCTTGCATTTTCCTCATTGAATTATACAAGTGCCAGCAACACTCAGGAGATATTTGGACCAGGAAAAAAATAAAATAAAAACACCACCAAAACCAAAACAAATGTTCTTCTGCAAATAGCTTAAGTCTAGATTTCTACCTTCTGCTTTTCCCCATGCCATCAAATATATTATGATGAAAAATGAACACATGTAAGCATATTTTATTTGAATAATATAATTATTCATGCTATATGAAAATTTTTTTCATAAAGCACTTTTTATTTTCCTGTAAATTGGAACTACGTTGAAGTTAGTTTAATACATTTCTGTGTTTTCTTGATTTAAGGAACACTAAAAAATAAATGCTAGCAGTTAAGACTATGATAAAAGTCAGTGGAGAAGGTGTTGGAATTTGGTAGGATAGTAAAAAAAAAGTCTGGTCAGAATTTCAGGTTTTATGTAAGTGATGATAATCAGAATCTGATTTGGATCATAAATAATTATTGATTTCTTTCCAAAATGTGTTAGTTTTTCACCTCAAAAGAAAACTAAGGAGAATAATATTGATTTGTTAATTCAACACATGTTTATGAACTCTTTTGGCTGACTTATATTTTTATGTTCTAGAAAATCAGCTATTAATTAGAGAAATACTGGGCTCTTCTCTTGTTAGATGGAGTCAGTATCTGCCTCACCTTAGCTATCCATAGTGGATGAGAAAGAGATAAAAACAAAGAGGTATTGAATGCTAATGAAAGTTGTTCTTCTAAAGATACAAGGTTATATCTTTTCTGCTATATTGTTATGCCTCATTTTTAATCCCATATTTTTATTTTTGTGTGCATGTGTGTGTGTTTGTGCATTCCTATTTACCTCATTACCTCACATACCACTTTATCTTCCTATCCACCTCTTCACTGGAAGGATAAAAAAGATCAGAGAACATCGCAAACTGGGAGGTCTATGTTTATAACTAAATAATTAAGATTCCAAAGAAAACCTGCTAGAAAACACTGCATCTTTCAGTGGTGCAATGTTTTGCTGCCTCCTCATGTGATGAGAGAAATCACATTTTGAAGAATACTATCCATGCAACACATTTTTCTTCCTATCCTCTTCATTCGCACCACCTGCTTCAGGAAATATGTATTTTCCACATACAGCTCAAATGAGCTAATATATTTTCACTATGTGTCTTTTTTGGCAAAATATCTACACTATTTTCTTTCATAAAGACAAATTCTGTTCTTTTGATATTTTTTACCTTCCTTTTTTCTTTTTTATTAATAAAAAAATATGATCCCTTATTTCCTCCTCAGGAAAAAAAAAAATGCAAGAGAGAGAGCAAGGAAAAAGCAAACAGAAAGGAAACTGTACTGAAATATGGAGAAATTAAAAAAAATAGGACAGGCACTCTAACTATCTTCAAATGTCTTAGCTTCACTCAAAACCTGTCTGAAAATATTTGTTTAGTGTCTTAAGCAATGACACTTTTGTAGATAGCAGCGTGAAGGAAAACTGCCTTTTTTTATCATTTGGACTGAAAATGCCAATATTACACCAACACTAGAAGATGAGTTATTCCATTCAGCTTCTACAGAAGGTGCTTAAGTAGAACAAGGTCCATTTGAGATGCAGTTTCCAAAACATTTCTTATCAATGCAAAACTGTTTTACCACAAGATGTCTACTGTAACTGCATGTGCGCATATCTATTCATCGTACCAAGCATCTTTTTTTCCCCTTGAAAAATATCCTTCCATGTAAAGAATCTGTTTATAACATTCAAGGCATATTTCTGTCTTTTTTCTTCATTTATTTATTTTTATTTTCTGTCTCTTCCTTTCCCCAGGTTCTAGATGTCTTTTGGTTTCCTTTCTGCTGATTCCTGGTCTAAAGTGACAGAAGGTAACTTTAGTCCTATGGCACTTCTCTGATTTTGAGCATTTCCAAACAGTTTATGAGTTTCACTTGAATAGCTAAATCAAATTTATTATGGTCAACAGTAAAAAGATATATTTTGTGAATACCAGAGAGATGCATTAATGAGGGGAGGGTTTGTTGAGTTTTTTTCGTTCTTACTTTGTTTGGTTGGTTAGTTGGGTGGTTGGTTGGTTGTTTTTTTTTTTTTTTTTTCTTATTCTATTTTTTGACCATCCTTGTTCTTAGAAAGGAAAATCAAGACCTAGATATTATAGCTTTCTAGTCCTGTTTCATAGTGTTCTCCCATGGTACAAAGACAGCCTCTGGCTCACTTCAGTTACTGCACTGTTTGACTCATTAGCACTCTGTGAACATTCCCAAAACTTATGCCAGGAATTAAAAGACCCTTATATAAAGTCCTGGGGTTTCATTGTGAGATTTTTTTGCCCCAGTAATCTGTGGTTAGTTCATATTTATTTTCAAAAGCTGACCCCTGATATACTCTGTGTCAATATGTAGAAGACATCAAAAGTAGAATTCATAGTGGTCTAAAAATACCATGTGAAGGACGAAAAGGCATAAGCTTTTCATCACTTAAGGAGAAATTGCATGCCATAATTACACTAAGCACATCATCTGACATTAAGATGTCACATATATTAGTAGAAAAAACAGAGAGGGAACTTCCTTTAAGTGCTGGACTTATGATTTTGTCTCTCAAGGACTAAATTGCCATGCACTTCGGATTGTCATGCACCATTTCTTTAGTCTCCTGATTTCTACTGGTATCAGAATTTGATCTTACCTAGTTTAAGAAGCAAAGCCTAAGATTTCAACTTATTAAAATGAATTTCTGCTACCTTAATCTTCATTTAAGTCTTTCATTTTCTTCTTTCATTTGTTTTCTTTGTCTTCAGGTTAGCAACAGAAGGAAGATACAGATTGCAAATGCTGCTTGATTTTTTTTTTTAAGTAATTGTGATGCCATAAGATGTTTCGGTTAAAACAGAAGCAGGGTGAAGCAGCAATAGCTTAGAAGATGAAAAAAGCCCGAAGGTGTAATTATTTGTAGGGAATGGCGAATTGTCACAAACATTGTACATTTGAGATGCCTCTCTTTGAAAAAACACTGACAATAGTTAATGTCTGAGTTGGATCCAGTTTCATACTTTGCAGACACCTTTTCAGACAGCATCAGTCTTCCCCTGCAGGATGCCAGTAAAACAGGTAGACAACCTCACTTCTGAAGCGAAAGGAGCACTGCGGTATTGTTACTACAGTCTTCAGAAAGACAGATCTTCTGATATGAGAATTTACCCAAGTTGAACTGGGTTGTGGCTAGAAATGGGTATCCATATTTACAACATTGTTTTTCTGGTTTTACTGTCTTTGTTTTGTTTTGTCTTTTTTTTTTTTTTTTTTTTTTTTTTTTTTTGTTAATTTTTGAGGAAGAAGGACAGTTACGTATGTTAATTCTGATGCTGCAGTACAGTTCTGTGAAGGCTGCAGTAGGGATCATACATTCTTGGAAGGTCAAATTCTATCTTTCAATGTTGACATATTAAACGGATGTTGAAAGCAGGAGACACAGTGCTCTGTATTTGATACCTTCCAAAATTGCAGTGAAACACAAAGGCAAAAGGTTACTGAGGGCTAATGGAGAATTCTCAATATACTGTATAAAGTTCACTTATGGACAGCTTCCCTCTTTTTGAGCACAGGTTGCAGTGAAAGCACACTAAAATATTTTTAAAGGATTTCTACTGCCTTCAGGGTTCTTGGGATACTTGAGGACATGTCTTTAAATACTGTTAATGATGTAAATGGGCCTAATATCACTTCCCCACATGAGTCATTAAATAGTCTGAACAAGAGCAACAACAGATAATATAATAAGAAATGTTTTCTTTCTTTCACATAAGAGCAATGGGAATGTCTGTCATAGATTACCTGAGGCCCTAAAGACAAGAAATATCAGAAGGATGCACTAAAGGATGTATAGTACTATGAAACAAGTAAAGCATACAGATAAACATGCTTTCTGTACTTCCATACACTAATTCCTTCCTCCCTTCTTCCTTCTCCCACCCTATTTCCCACCCACTTTGTTTGTTCCAAAATCAGGTGTCCAAAAAGAAAAGGGAAAGGCTTCTGAAACATCACAAAGGAGAAGAGCTCATGAACACAGCTCTGCTGGGCAATAAGTGTCATGGGTTATTATGCCTATATGCAGCACAAGACAGCAAAGAACATCAGATTTCACACTGATACAGGGCAGGACGAAAGTTTGGCAATGAAGATGCAGCTCATAGGAAGACCAAGGGTAGGACTGTTTTGGATCAAGCCCAACAAAGCAGATGAAGAATTGTGCCTGATTGCTGTATTGGTTGTGAAAAAGCATGAATGGCTTTAGGAAATTTTTTGTATCCTTGCTAGTAAAAAGGGAGGAAAAGCTGCCAACAATGGTTTTTGAACTGGTATTCTAGAAGGAGCAAATTACAGATCATTTCCAGAACCCAATTTTATGAGGCATGTATTAGGTACTATTACTTGATATAGGTGCCCAATAATGGTGCAAATACTTTCAATGCATTAAAAGAAATTAAAATTCAACATGCCTAACATTTTAAATCTGGCTGAAGATGAAAATTTCCTTCCTTGAAAATTCAGGGTGATGAAAACAGAAATAGGATAATGAAAGCCATAAGATTTGAAAAATCTGGGATTCTCTGTGTCCTTTTCATGAAATCAAATCTATGAACTCTCCAACAAAATATATTTGACATATTTTGCAGGAGTTTTAGACAATGCAAAACCTCCATTATCCAATGTGAGTAATAACGGACTTGGATGTGGCATGATTCTGGTCCTGCTGAATAGAGCAATGTCTCCTTCAAAATTTTCAATTATGATTTCCTTTTGTTAATTTTTTGAAGGAAATTAAAAGCTCATGTTAAACAAGTTCAGGTGCAAAAGGGGAAAAAAAGAAAGAAGATACAGGGGCATGAATCTGCTGTGGATAACTTATGTATCTCAGGATCCATATTTTAAAGAAACGTTCACTGCAACATTAAACTTGGGCATTTACAGTATGCATCAAAAATAGAAACTTTGTTCAGGCAGAGAAGGCAAAGATTTGCAAGACAGGGTGTAAAATGGCACAATTCTATTTATTTCCATGGAGATGCAGCAATTTACATCAATTGGGAATATGGCCCACAATCTCCTCAACAAAAAATAAAGTCAAACTCTGAATATGGAAGAACAGGAATCTGCCTAACTTCTTTTGACTTTGAGAAGGTTAGAGACAAGGTTGACAGTGTCAACGCATGCAGCATGATTTATCTGGAGTTTCAGAAAGCCCTCAATAAAGTTCCACATGACAGGCATCCATTTAAGTTAAAAGCTACAGGGATCCAGGATAACGCATGGAAGTGAATAAAGAAATAATTAAAAAACAGAACACAAAGGCTACCTGCATGATGCTCTAGACTGCTTCTAGGACAATGTTGATAAGAGCAATGATGTTTTTAACATAATTGCATTAGTTTGGGTAGTTGCAGGAGACATTTGAAAATGTTTGCTGCAAAAGGATAAAGAAAAAAAATGGATAAATAAAAAGAATGATTAAAAAAAAAAAAGGAAGAAAGGGGAAATGTTGTTAAATAACCTGAGCATGATTGATTTCTATTTAAACTGACTGTAGACTTGCTATAGTTCTACAGATTGTTGCAGCAACTGTAACAATCTTCTGATCAAGAAGGGCAGTAGAAAGTAAACACCCACAATGAAGCAGGAAGCCAGTTCTCCAGCAGCTGAGTGGAATGCAGCTGTTTAAATGCAGCCAAGCCGCAATCAGCTCCAAGTTGAGAGCTTGTTATAGTGGAAGGAGGGGGATACAATCAGGCTAGATCAGTAGGGAGAGCAGACTCCCCTTTGATCCTTTCTCGGCTTTCATGCATGTATGAAAAATGCAAAGAAAATAGACCCACCATTTTCTGTAAATTAAAAGAATTCCCCACACACACGCCAAATTATCAAGACATATTTTTTCCATGTGCTTTCAAAAAAATTAAAACAGATGAAAAAAAAGGAACTTAAATACACTGACTGCATAAAAGTGGGAGTTTGCGTAATCGACTTCTAACAGTTCTTAAATCTCTGTATATAAACTCTTTAAAAGTAAATTAAAAATATTCCTTAATGAAATACAAATCTGAAGTCACTTGAATAACTAATCATTTTATGACCCATGCAGTGAATTTTTAATGCTTGCCTCTACCTGATTATTTTAGATATGTCTGTGTTGTAAATTAAAAGCTACATAAATCATTAATGTGTTGATACAGATCAGTGAGCTGACTACACTGTATCTGATTCCTTAGGACACACAGTGTCTGATTCACCTCACTCCTGTTTTATGGAGTACAGATTTATTCCGCGTTTATTCTTGCTTAAAACCTTATTTGAAGAATTTGAATGGACCTTGTATGGGGTTTGCAGCACTCAGATTACCTACACCTGATAGAACTGCAGTTTGCAAAGAATCTACTACAGGTAAAGAGGCTATTATTTCTATGATGATTGCCATGTACTTACAGTAAGCATTTTATCCATGGTACTCAAATTGCTTTGCAACCATTAAGTCCTAAAGTTCACAAAACCCCTTTGAGGCAGGTAACTGTTAGGATTTCTGTCTACAGACTGGTAAACAAGGACAGAGCCATTGACTGCTTGAAATAGGAATAGATTTGGGAATAGAAGACAAGTATCCTGACTTTTAGTTGTCTATTTTAATGACTGGGAAAAAAAAAAATCAGAAAAAAAACAACAGCCCTCATATATGAATAAAAAGCACATTTTAAAAGTACAAGCTGAGTCCCTGAAGTGAAAGACAGAAAACAAAGAGATTGGTAAAATATATAAAACTCATGGACTATTGAAGTTGGCACATGTTTGTATGTGGAGATTTGCTGAAAGGAGAAAAACAAGCCCAGTGAAATAGCGTTTTGCCTTTTCCTGGAGCAGTCACAGGAATTTACCCTGTCTTATCGGGTCCCATGAATCTCTTGCATTAATGAGTAATCAGTTGGGTAACTGGTGCTTCAGTGGAAGTGCTGTTGTTATTGTTTTATTTTAACTGCTGCCATAATTGGTTGCCTTGAACTGTAAAGGCATAACTTCTGAATCGTATTTGGCTGTTTTGTTTTCTCCGATGTTTCCTTCCAGCTTCCATCAAGGAGCTTTGTTTCTTGACTCCATTTGCTCCAAAGTACTCCATTTGCTGAGAACAGTTGAAAATCTGATGTTGCTAATCAGGTGATTTTTGCTTTTTATCAGCATGTGCCTCTGGTCTAAATTAGAGCCCAATATAATAAATGCTTGTGATGGAATAGGGTGCTGTATTGAACAATCTCACTGACATGTGTGAGAGCACTTCTGTGTGATCTTACTGCCAGATAAAGTTTTTACAAGAACAAACCTTTAGTCATTAAAATACATTCTGGTTTTACTACAATATAAATTAAATAAGTAATTTTTCAAAGGATGTGAACATATGGATTGTGAACATTAAAAGATGGAGTCATACAGAAAAGCCCACTCATACCATCTTTTGGCATTTTCTGCACTGATAATTTCAAAATGAGGAGAGTATTTTTGGTAGAGTAGATACTATAGATATTTTAGAAGGCATAAAAGGATGAAAACTACAATCAGCCCAAAATATGTTTGCTCTCAATTACACCTGTGAGAATCCTGAATGACTTCACCAGAGTCAAAGGTGCTGCCTTGGATTTTAGGAGCTACTGAAACAGGAATCTGTTTATCATATTATCAATATAGAAACCTGCAATTACCTCTCTAAAACATAACAAAGAGCCTGTCAATCCTCTTTCTTTATCCTTCTTTGATCTGGATTGTTGTTGTTCTGTTTCTTGCAGCATCTGTTGCATGTTAATTTACAGAGTATGTTTGCGACTTCTGTTGATAAGGACTCATTTATTTTTGCTTGGTTCCTTGTAAAGTGACCAAGGCAGACAAAAATGATGCTTTAGCTCATTTTACACATGTATTCCTCACTGTGTTAATGGTGGTACTGGTCTCCAGCTGGACATGGAGCCATTGAGCACAATTCTTCACGTGCAGCCATTCAGCCAGTTCTTCATCCACCAAGTGATCCACCTCTCAAATTGATGTCTCTCCAATTTAGAGACAGGGATGTCTGTGGGACAGTGTCAAGCACTTTGCACAAGTCCAGGCAGATGACATCAACTGCTCTATCCCATCCATCAGTTCTGTAGCCCCATCATAGAAGGCCACCAGATTGGTCAGGCAGGATTTCCACTTATTGAAGCCATGCTGGGTGTCACCAAGCACCCTGTTGTTTTTCATGTGCCTCAGCATGCCTTCCAGGAGGACCTGCTCCAAGATTTTGCCAGGCACAGAAGTGAGACTGACTGGTCAGTAATTCTCTGGGTCACCCATTTTCCCCTTCTTGAAAATGGGGATTATATTTCCCTTTTTCCAGTCACTGGGAACTTCACCTGACTGCCATGATTTTTCAAATATGATGGACAGTGGCTTAGCAATTTAATTCACCAGCTAACCTGTATGCATTATGTAATTATGCTGAAGGCCATAGTAAAAATGCTTGCTGCTTTCTGTAAGAGAAAGAATCCACTACTTTCACACCCAGAAGGGTTTATTCCAGGGTCTGCTTCTGCCTTCTGGGTGAAGTTAATGGTAGATTTTGACCCAGTGATCCTTGCAATGGGGAGGGCGTGTTCAGCTTTTATTTGTAAGTGAGCACAGTCGAGCTGAGCAGTATGTGGTGCAACCAAAGCCTGTCTCAGCAAGAACTCTTAACAAGAACAGTATTAATTGTTCTGGCAGTCAATGTCTAGGAACTGATTTATTCAGTAAATACCCTTAAAGAAAATCTTCTGTACTTTCTGATGTAAATACAGACAAAGGTTATTTTGAGTCTTATTACAAGCTGCCCTGAAACTAATATTCTGAGCACATATATATGCTACCAAAATAGCCCTTACATATATATTTTATTTCTTCTGGCATTCATTTTTTGTTTGCTTGTTTCGTTTTGTTTGTTACTATGAGTAATGGTGTTATGCCTTCTTCCAGTCCAGTCTCTTTTACAGTTCACCTTAAGACCCAAGTCTTGTTTGTTTTCTTTCAGTATTGTATTTTTGTGGGTTTGGTTTGAGGGGTGGAAGGAGTTTTTTTTGGGGTTTTTTTTGTTTTGTTTTTTTTTTTTTTTGTAAGTCACCTTCCTCATGTTGGTGTTCCTTCTAGTGAAGTCTTTCAGGTGACAAGAAAGTCTCCCCAAACACAGAGTGGAGTAGAACTAATGATGCTTTGTTTTCACTGTCTAGCATTGGCTGGCATTAACACCTGAAAGGCATGAATTTCACCTGAAACTCTGCTCTGTTTGGGACATCTACAATATATTTCATGTGTAGATTTCCTGATGTGTCTTCAGTCTTTATTGCTGGGAATATCGATAGGGACTCTTTTGTCAGTTTGCTGCTTACCTTTATAAGATTTTAACCCTCCCAATCATCTCCTTGCAGAATGTCTTTCAATTGATTATAGAAGGAGCCTATGGTGTGTAGGGACTTGAGTTAATCATTTAAAGTTAGATAGGATAAGTCCAGGTCTTATTCTCCCATTAATTAGTTAATGTAAATAATGAAGATAATAGTGCTTCTCTGGGTCCTCAGTAGATGCAATGATGGTGGAAGATAAGGAATAGAGCTAGAGCAGGCCAGACGATATTTTTAACTGGTTTGATAGTTTTATCATCTGTACTGCCAGGGAAACTGTCTCCAAAACTCAGGTGGCTTTCTTTTCCCCCAGCAGGAATAACAGCAGCAGGAACAGAGATTTCTCAGAGGTTTGTAAGGCCCATCCACAGTCACTCTGTTCCCAGAAATAATATTTTTTGAAAAACATATTTAGACTCCTTATGTGCCTTATCTTACTTACCTACATGCATATATTTATTTTTAAAAAATATGAAAAGAAACCCTTTTCAAACATTCTTACTAATGTCATCTTCTAACTTATTTTTTCTGCAGGTATTCTGCAATGTCTCCAATGAAGCTGCACTCTAATTTGACTTATAATAGCAGCAATAATGATTTTTAGTTCTGAAGCGGGGGCTCAAAGGGGGTGTTTTTCTTGTTTGGTTACTTGCTTGCTTTTCTGGAGGATCTAGCTGTCCCCATGGAGTTTCTCTCTCCTTCCACACACACATAAAATCCCCCTAAGCACCAAGAAATTCTTCATTTCAAGCATTTTCTAATACTTTCTTCCACAGTGTAGCACTGGCAGACCTATTCAAAGCAGCGTCACACAATGTTCTCTCATGCAAGAAAGCAGCATAAAGGATCCTAAAAAAGCAGAGTTGCAAGTTGAAATGAGAGTTTTGACATAGCAGTTTGAACAGAAATACTTTTTCATGGCACTAACTGAAACCTTAAGTTTTTTTGTGTTGATGCTGCAAATGTTATTAAATTTTGTCAACATTTTATTTGTTCAATGTAAATTAGACTCTTTCTATGATGAAGTCCAGTATGAATTCCTGCTTGAATTCAAGGGCCTTTCAAATACATTTTTATGGTTGTATAAGACATGTCTTGTTCCTCGTAATATAGCACCTTCTCAGTGTTTTAAGGCCATGATCCTTAGCAGAAAGAAATCATGGTAACTCCATTGAAAGCATTTTACTGATTGATTTATCCTTGAAAGCTCCTGGTGAATGTTGGTGAAGTGTTTTATCAAACTCTTTGGGATAAGTAGCTGTTGGGGAAAATTTCTAAAAGGTAAATTTCAAACCCTAATTCCCCTTGACTTTTACTGAATGTCAATGAGCCTTTGAGTCATACATTCAGAAATAATTAGATGCTGAAATAAAAGAATAGGTTGTACAACAAAATTCCCCAGCCTTTCAGCTGTAACATACTCAGAAACTGGGACATTCTGTTGACCTGCTAGGTTAGACGTCCTGATCCATCTGATCCAGACAGAGGAAGTTGAGAAGTTTTGATCAGAATCTAGATGAAATAACTGTTCTCAGACATGGGTTAAGGGAATATGTCATGAGTTTGTGGTCAAGATCCCCTGTAAAGTAAGATCTCTGAGAACAGACTCACACATCGTCCTGTGGAGGAAACAGAACAGCTCATTGTAGCGTAGCATTCTCTGGGACATGTGGTGAACTGCGGCGGGAGAACATGGACAACGCAGCAACGACCAATGTGATCGAACGTTGACAATTTATTAAACGCAAGCACCAGCTTTTATAGAAAAGTTACAAAGTACTGGAACAGTCCTTATCTGATTGGTTAACTTATGAAACGTCCATAGCAACAGGCCCAGGCCCTGCAAGCAAGGCCTGCTCCGTGGTAACCTGATCTGGCGCCGACATCCTGCTCAGTGCCTTTGTGGCAACCTGAATCGGGTGCTCAGTGCCTTTGTGGAAACCTGAATGCAGGTGCTCAGTGCCTGGTTGCGGTGCTCAGTGCCTTTGTGGTAAGCCTGCTCAGTGCCTCCCCAAGGCAAGGTCCTCTTCATGTCGGCACTTAGGCATCCTGTGTTAACCCTTTCAGTAGCCTGTGAAGCCCTCAGCTCACTACTCCAGTGAGGCTAAGTCAGAGGCTGGATTGCTCACAACAAGAAACTCCGCAACAGTGAACCCCTCATCTGAGTGGATAAAATCATTCAGCATGGACTGAGCTGTAGCAAGATAATCTTTGGAGCAGTACTGTAATCTTTGATGGGGAGTAATCCCATGCTACCTCCAATTCAACACTTTGTGATCAAAGAGCTTCACAAAGGACAGGAGGTAGCCTTTTCCTCAGAATGGCCTTCCCCTTCAACATATGGAATCCTTATTAGTATTCCCTCCAAGGACACAGTGTGCCCATACAGTGAGTATCTCCTTTCTTGGGTGGCTGTAGGGGGTACAGAGATTTAAACACTTGAGTGGACTATTTTGGAAGAACCATAGAAGGGAGGGAAGCAGCTGTCAGTAGTACTGTCATTGACAGTGCTGGAGACGATTGTAGCCTGTTGTGGAAGAGCCTTGGTGATGGTCTGTTGGGACTGTGGTGGTATGACTCTTCTTCAGTGTCTTTTCCTCCTGGTCTAGTGGAGGGTGTCCCTGTCCATGGCAGGGGGGCTGGATCTTAAGGTCATTTCAAACCTAAACCATTCTATGATTCTACAATTCTGTGGTTCTTGGAGACAGAATATTGGTCAGGTGGACCAGTCTGATCCAGTAGGTTATTTATATTTTAAATTGTTGTTTACAGGAATTAATGCATTCATAATTACATTTTCATAGATCTATTTTTGTATAGCTTCAATTTTTAAAATTATTACTAATTACTTTAAAAAGGTTGTGTGACATGGTCACTGAAATCTATTAGAAATTCTAGAAATTTCACAGACTTTTTCTTCATGAGTATTTCCATTTCAAAATAGCACTTAATATATGACATACTGTTTAATTCATATCAGTGGTTGTAAACAGATCTAATTCTTCCTCGTATAACTCAGAAGCTTTCTCTCGCAGCATTTCTAAATCAAATTCATATTCTGTTACGGTGAGAGAATATTTATGATGTTTATACCATTAGATATGAATGACCTCTCAACAACTGTGAGTTATTCATCAGCAGGATGAATTTCAGTTAAATCCTATAAAAATTTACAAAGTCTTTCTAATTTGGGTGATCTTCCTGACAAAATTTAAATTATAATGAATCAGGATTAGTAACAAAGAAACCATGAACATAATTTGTATTCTAAAGGAAATACAGTAATAAGAAGAAGATAAACTGCTGATACAAAGACTGACATTTAAGCAGTAATCCTTACCACTGAATGTTTGACACTGAGATAATTAAATATAACATCAGTTTTATAGCCTAAATGAAAACCAAGGTGTACAATGGCAACGCAACTTTTTTACACTATTGAAGTCAAATAGAAAGTATAATAGAAAGTGTTTTGTATTTTTAGTTCTATTTTCTTTTTTAATTTATGTTACATGTGTACCTTCCCATTCTATTTTTTCAATGTCTTTCAAGTAAAGGAAAAGCTTGAAAGATTTCCATTAGCTCTAGACTAAGCTTTGGTGAGTGTGTCAAATAATCTACATAAGCTCAGTAAGTTAATGTGTGGTGTTTCAAAGCAAAAGTGAAAACTTTTTTGCAAGTAATTTTATTATTTTGATGAGAAATATTGAGATGCTTATTTTAGCAGTTAGGGTAGCCAGCAGAAAAACATGCTAATTAGCAGTTGCCCACACTGATCACTGACATTAACACAAATCAACTAATGCCACACTAAAACCACTACCACCAAAAAACAAACAAGGACAACAAAAGGCAAATAAACAGAAAAAATGTGCATTGATGCTCAGATTTCTGGGACATTAAAAATCTTAAATTCAGAAAAAAAGAAAAAACAGAAATGTGTGTAAGTTTATGTTCTTAAACATTAGATTGCAAAACTTTTAGTCACGCTTAAAGTCACTTCTTAGACAGTCAGCTACCCCCGAAACAGAAAAATTACTTATGTGAATAAGTGCTTTTCAGTGCAAATAACGAATTCACAGTTTGGCCCTGTGGCTATATTTAAGAATTATTACCTCAGAGTATTAGATACGATTCCTCACAATAATTATAAGTTACATATACAATGGCCCAGATGACTAAAATAGCAAAGCTGAATCTTTAAGTTTCCATTTAAAATTCAGCAGTAGTAGTAAACGTTAAAACTATAAAATATATTTGAGACTAGCAGTACTCATAATTAACCTCATTTCAGTGCTGTGCCTGACACACTTTACCTCAATGGCGTTTTTCTTACAGATACATATAGAAATGTTTGTCAACTTTGAATTGAGGTTTTATTACTTATTTCTTGATCTGTTTGGTCTAAACCATGCTCCTGGGAGGAATGGAAGAAGTTGATTTCATTTGTGTCCTCAAGGGAAGCAGATGAAATGCATCTCTTTCATCCTATGAAAGAGCACTTAGAATACATCCTGATTTTCTAGTGCCTTAACTTCGGGCTGTACTTGGTGACCACACCAAGACTGGCATGCTGGGAATGACTGATGGCTATGTGTTGGTAGACATGGATGCTGCCCTGATCTTTAGCTCTTAGAGAGCTTTTCACTTGTGCAAAACTCTTAACTGGTTGCTCAGAAATCAGAAGTGTGTCCAGTCTCCAGTTGTAGGTACTGCTTAAAATATATTAAAATATATTAAAGTATATTTATTATTTACTGCTTAAAATATAATCCTGTGTGTAGGCAGAGCTGCTAAGGCATGTTAATATTGTGCAGACATAATGAGTATGATGCATGCCACTCTCAGCTAACCAATGTATTCAAGCGTTTACGCATTTAACATAATATTTTCCTAGAAGTTCACAATAAACAGGAAGAGCTTAGATATTCTTCAAGAGGTTCTGACATAGTTTTCTTGACAATAGATGGCCAAATGACAGCTAAGTAATATTTGTTTTGCTTAGGAAAACCAAAAATCCCCAGGCATTGGTGATTCGTGATCAATATTTGATAATACATATTTCTTGTCATTTATTTCAAAGTGTTTGATATTTTTCATTTATTTTGGGTGTGTTTCTTAGTACTTTTTTTTTTTTTAATGTAGTTGTACAACATAAGTGACAATTATTATCTGTTTTAATAAAACTCTTTTTTGTGAAAAATATTTGAAGGAAAAATACTTTTTTGTTGGAAATGAAAATATTTGCCAATTTAAAAAGGAGATTTGTAATTACTCTTTAAATTTTTGTTGTTTAAAATATCATAAAAAAAAGGGAGAAAAAATTGTGTGTGATTTTGTTTTGTTGTCTGAAAACCTGAAAAGTAGACAGCTGCCATTTCCTAGTCCATGTCATAAATTCTGATTCTCCATGCACTTGTGTGCAGTTATGGTTATTTATGGCCATCAGCTGAAAGTTCTTACAGCCTTATAGCCTTCTGTTTAATCATAGGGCAAGAGCATATGTGTGAGTTGGTGGCTGGAAGGGGTGGAAAAATAACGAGAACTTTTATCTGCACTCAAGAAAATGTTGAAACTTTTTAAGAAGCCGCAAGTGGACTTCATCTTGCAAATGTGTAAAGGAAGTCACAGGTTTGTTTATCTTACCTGACTTCTTACCCCATCTTACTTTCTAGTTCTTCATCCAACACATTGCTCTTGAACTTGCTATAAAAAATTAGACACTTTCAAAACCTCCAGAATGCTCTTACAGGGATTCATTTATTTAATTCCCTGAAAGGCAGAAGACCTTCAGAGGAAATATGTTTACTATAGTAGGATCATCAGAAGCACTAAGGATAAAAACAAAAAGCAAACAGACAAAATTACTTAAGGGACTTGCAGGTGGGACAAAGAAGTTAGGCATTTGCTAGGCTAGGTAAATTGGAACAAAATTTCAGAGAGGCAAAGGCATCTATTTTCTTTTTTATTTTTGAGGTAATTCAATTTGATCCAGGAAAACACATTTTATTACTTCATAAAAAAAAAAGAAAGGTGTACAGGAATCTGGTACACCAGAGATATGGTGTTTAATTGGTCATTTTTGGACTAATGTTACTAATTAGAAATCACTTCCCTCTTTGAAATGCTTTAATCTCCAAATTATTAGAAATGTTCAGTAGTTTTTCTTGTTCATGGAAAAATTGTTGATTTCCATTACAGGTGTTTCTGGCTTTAATTCACAGTAATTTCGGTTTCTAAGTGAAGAAGTTATCATGGTTTGGGACACTAACAAGTCTTAAAGCCTGAAAATAAAATAAAAATAAAAATAAAAAAATAATAATAATAAAAAAAACAAACCAGACTCACCCCAGATGATTTTAAGGCACATTGCTGAGTTTTCTAAATTAGACATCTAAATGTCATTTCCTTAAACTCACTGCATAGTCAGTGGAGAGAGACTGAGGTGTCTCAATATTGATGTCTCCTACCTACTGTCTAAAATGTCATTTTGGAATCATTTAACTCTGAATGTTCACAACCAAGGAGACCTACAAAAATTATGTTCTTAACTTAAACTTCTTCTAGGTGCTTAATGCTAGATGGTGTGAACCTGGGCTCACTTCTGCTGTTCTGCTGTCATAATAACATTGCCCAGCTGGTTAAGAAGGTGGTGGATGGGAAAACATTTCAAATTTGCCCTGTTGTCATATGTTCTACAGAGAAACAACCAGACATCAAATTTTGGGTTGAATGGGTTTATATGTTCTGCCAGAATCATATGAACTGGAAAAAGAAATTTAAAATTTCTTTAGATTTCAACCTACTATATTCATTTGGACAGTTTTAATGTCTTCTTTACCTTCTCTACCATTGTCTGAGATGTTTCATCTTGCACAATGATGTTACACAGGTTTTGCTACAGTTCCTTTTTTTAAAGGTAGAGATAGTGAAATGTCAGCCATTTGATTATACAGAACTTGCTCTGGCTTCTCTTCCAACTTTTGTCTAATATTAGATAAAACACATGACATGTTCTGATAGTGGCACAGTGTGTTATGGCAGGATGTTATTGTGAACAAACGTTATTTCTTATTATCTGGCTTATCTTGAGATAACTGGCGCTTTGTGAATTAACTTTGCTTAAAAAAAAGTAAAAAAAAAAAGAGGAAGGTAGTGGAGAAGAAATTGCATGGTCCACTTTAAAATCTAATTCAGAAAAGGCCCCTGTGATTCATCCTTTCCAGCTCGGAGGCAAACAGTGAGATTGGTAGCACATTCATAATTCAACATGGTTAAATGCCAAGGGCCGAGCAGAGAGCATCCTCCCAGTCAGTACAAGCAGACTGACATTCATGGTTGATTCAGCTCCTTGCAGCAAGCTGTGTAATTGGAAAAGCCAAGGGAAATGACCCCAGTCTCTGTGTCCTGCTGATGTTAAAATACATTTGTATCACTCTGACAAGTGGCCAGTTTGGAGGCTTCCTTAGAACAGTAGACTGTGAGAGGAAAGGTAAGAGCTCGTGAGTAACCTGTAATAGCTTAAGTGCTGGTAGGGTATAGACTACAGAGCAGATTGCTTTGTGAGATTTGTGCCTGGGTTTTGAAAAGGACTGAACAAAACAGACTCAGAAGATGACACCTACTTAGTATAATTTAGTGTCATATTTACACTGGATGATACCTACCAATCTGCTTGATGACGCTGCACCTGATTAGCTTGATGACATCTCATGACGCAGGCACTTCTGTAAAGCCCATCAGTGTGATCAACAGAAATGGATGGCACATTTGAAAATCCTGACATCGTATTCAAATCTAAACATTATGATCTGGAGTTCATCTGGACTGGGAACAAGAGAAGATCATAAGCTAGGACATGTGTGTGTGTAAAGACCTGAAGTTCTGTGTCATTTGAGGCATTTAAGTCCCTTCAAGGTGGAGAAAAGCAGTTCTGAGTTAAGACCATCTATGGCGCACATTTTTCCTGTCAGATCACCAACACAAAATCTAATTTAGCTAAACAGTGTCCAGTCAGGGCTTTAAAAGTAGGCAGTAATACCTACTAAGTAATAACGTGTTATTGATAACAGTTGTTATTAACAATAATTAATACAACATTAATAATGTATTATTATTAATACATGCACACAATCTTGCTCAGCTGGATTTTTTCATCCGTTAAAAGAGGAAAATGAACAGCATTGAACAAATGAAGAAATTGGTCTCTATTCATTTCTTCTGAGCTATGGACTGTCACTTTCACAGTGAACTGTAGAATGAGGGTCAGCTGTATTTATACACCATTTAAACTATTCAGATATTTTTGGGAGGTGACAGTGCCTAGAAAATTGTGTTCTTTAGCATGTTCTTACCACTCAGTATCAGTTCTTTCAGAAATTTATTACAAAGTGCTTCCCTGTGGTAATCTGAAGAACATGGTTTCTTTCTACTAAGTTTAGCTCACTCTAAGTACATGAAGAAAAGAATTATCTTTTTCTAGGCATTTTAGTTTATTTATTATAAGTTTTACTATATCCAGAGTATGCAGACATTATCATTTTAATATAATAGTTGAAGATAGATGATCTTGTGTTTAATTTACTTCTATCGGCTGCAATGTTGATGGTAAGCATGAAATGCTTATTATTTGTTCAGATTATTTTTCATCTCTCTTAAATTACTTCAGGTGTATTATTTTATTTGTATCTTTAGTCAGAAATCTAGTGCTGAAGGAGTGCTCCACATTCTTTAAGTCCCTCATTAGAAATATTTTCCCTAAATAACTAAGTTATTAGGAGTTCCATATTGGGCCACAACAAAACACACGTTATTCCTAGCAGATTTCACTTTTTTTCTCTGTCACATGAATATTTAAGTGGAAATATATATACACATGCACATTACTGTTGAACCTTGCTTTTCAGTAATACTTGATCTGAAGTGTTTTTCTGCTTTACCATTAGTAACGCTTTACAGGTCTTCACCTGTTTGTGTGCCTGAAGAGGCGCCTGATAGCAATATTTGCATAGGATTTTCTTTGATAGTATATTTTTTTGTAACATTTGTCCAGTATTAAGCAAGTAATTTGGTGATTATTTAATGTCACATTTTTTACCTGATTTTTTCTGGCAGATATGCCATACATATACATTACCGTTCTTACCTGAATTATGATGGCCTAAGTATATGCAACTGAGATGACCGCTACTATCTGTACAGTGTTACACTAAGAGATTGACCCTGCCCCAGAAAAGTTACAAAATATGAAGAGGAAACTGAAAATCTCTAAAATTGCTGAAAAAAAAATAAATAATTGTTTTACCCTTTTTGTATTCCTGTAGCTCAGAAAAGAATTAAGAATTTCCTTCAGTTTAGAAAACCTGAATTTTGCAGGCAAAGGGTGAAAGTTTACAATTGTCCAGGGACAGAATTTTCTATGAGTCATTGTTAGAGCTGGGATGAAGAGCAGGGGAGAGCTCTGGAGTTAAGTATGCCCAATGGTTGCTTTTGATGTCTTGCTCTGCCTTTGACACCTGTGATCTGGATCTTCAACTGGTGTAAATGGACACAACTCAATTTTAGCAAAGATATGTATTTGCACCACTGAATGATCCTGATTTTACTAATTTTTATAAGGATTACCAAAAGCTAGATTTTTATGAGCCTCAGTTCTGGTAGGTAACACATGAATAATTGAATACTCAGTGAAACACAGGAAGGTGTAACAAGTTAAGTGGCAGAACTGGACATCCTGTGAATTCGTTTTCCCAACTATCATGTCCAAGAAACCTACGTACTCTCATTAATGTTTCTTAATCTCCTGTTTTCTGGTGTGCTTGTGCACTTGAGCTTGTGCATGTGTGCCTAAACACTCATATATACTTGCATGCACGCACATATATAAATATATACATGTAGGCATCCGTATATATGGTTTTATCTATGTTTTTATGGGAACTGAAAGGGCATCAGGAGAAATGTAGCACTTAAGTTTACGCGAATCACCCATTTATTGGGCATCTAAATCCCTTAGGTGCCTTTAAAAATCTCTTAACTAGCTGAATGCATAATTCACTACAGATTATTTGCTCATCTCTACTTTTAATAATGATACTTAGCTGTAGCTGAATAACATTTTTCATCTTCAAAGTGCTTTTCATTTGTTAACTAATTCCTTAGCCTTCTAGATCTCACTGGTAAGATTTTCCTGATATGTAGCTTAGTTTTTTAGTTGGGTTGTTTGTTTTTGGTGTTTTGTTTTTTTTTTTTTTTCCTTTGGCTCCAATTCTTCCCATGGCTATCACAGTTATATTCCCTCATACTTCCCTTAACAGCTCTTCATCTTCCCTTACTCTCTTTCTCATGGCCAAATTCATCCCTGAGGTAACACTATTGAAGCTAAGTTGAGTGAGGTTACACCATGGATGTGTACTTGGCCCTTGGTGATGATAACGTTCTTCAAATACAGTCCTTGTAGATGCTTATCCTGCTGTCTATCCCGAGCTACCATTTGGCCAAGCTATACGTATTTACTGTCTCTCTTTTCATCTTTCCTCCTGAATCAATCCCTCCAACCCCTCAGTCATTTTGGTTGATCTTGTCTCTATTACCAACATATTTGTTCACAATTACATAGTGCTTAATAACTGTTCTGAATAACTTTAAGTCAAGGATGATATGCGGCAGGGGAGCTGCAGTACTTGTGAAATAATTGCAAGCGCTGCTGGTGCTCTGGAGAGGAGGCAACTTTGCTGTTACCAATTATGTTACTTTCTTAGTGATTGAAGATGATCAGGGGACTGGAGCACCTCCCGTATGAAGATAGGCTACGAAAATTGGGGCTGTTCAGCCTGCAGAAGAGAAGGCTGCATGGAGACCTCATAGCAGCCTTCCAACACCTGAAGGGGGCCTATAGGGATGCTGGGGAGCGACTCTTCATTAGGGACTGTGGTGAGAGAACAAGGGGTAATGGGTTTAAACTTAAACAGGGGAGGTTTAGATTGGATCTGAGGAAGAAATTCTTTACTGTGAGGGTGGTGGGGCCCTGGAATGGGTTGCCCAGGGAAGTTGTGAATGCTTCATCCCTGGCGGCGTTCAAGGTGGGGTTGGACATAGCCTTGGATGGCATGGTTTAGTGGGAGGTGTCCCTGCCCATGGCAGGGGGGTTGGAACTCGATGATCTTGAGGTCCTTTCCAACCCTTACTATTCTATGATTCTATGATTCTATAACAAGAAACATAAGGCAAAAATTATTTCTGCTAAAGATTTTCACTCAAAGACAGACAGAAGAAAAATAGCCTTTTTCCCAAAAATAAATTTCATAGAAATGTATTTTTTTTTAATTTACATTAGGAAAATCACTTAAATATATTTTATAAAACTACGCATTTCATAATTTTTTGGGTATAAGAAATAAAAAATGTTAATTTCCCTGAACTGTCTTTTATGAGAGACATCATTTTCTGATTTATTCTATTTTCAATCAAAATGTAGATAAATAAATTTATACGTTACATTTTAAATTACACTTGTCTACATTTCTCTACATTCTCCTTATTTCATACAATACCTATTTGTCATCTCCTCACCCTCTGCTCTTTCCTGTTATCTTTTCCTCCATTAATCCAATCAAAATACTTCTGAAAGCTGATTGCTTGCTTTATCTGACTCTGTTTCCAAACTGTTTTACTAAACCACATTTTACTTTTCTTCTTAATGTTACTTTTTAAACCTCATTTTTATCTTTTTTCTCCCCAGCTTTACCTACCTTTCTTCATTTGATCTCATCTCTTCTCTCCCTGACCACTCTATCACCTGCAGCAGTGACCAGAGCTCAGTGCTCTCTGTCAGATTCTCAGGACCTCGACTGAGGCAAACTATGTCTTATTGTATTAGGTCTCCACAGTGGGAGGACAACGTTCTAGCACCACACTAAAAAAAGAGGAGGCATCTCCTTTAACTCAGTCTATGTTCAGGTGATAATCACCCAGACAAAAGGGATACCATTAATTACTTATGGTTCATGTAAGCATCTGATCTTTTACATCTTACCCAGGAATGAATATGCGAGAAAGACTTGGGAAGAATGAAAATGTCTTTAAGACTAGTGAATCAAGTATAGCTTTATGTTTGTGTCACAATATAATTGTTTTAGGTACTAATAAAGCCAAATCTACAGAGTAAGTTTCAGTTCTATATTTTTTGTGATATGCATAACTCTCTTTCTGTATGTGTATACATATTTGTATATGTAAAGCCGAGTGTGGTGTGAGATGCATTATATTGTTAAAGAAGTGTGTGAGTTTGAGACAATTGATTTCTTATGCAAAGATTGCTTACTGAGTTGAAAAATACATTTCTTCAAAGTAAACTAAGAGGACTGGCAGGTCTATCATATTGATAAATAAGATACATGAACAATGTTTTATTTACATACTGAAGTATTCCCTTGAAATTGAATGCATATGTTTAGCGTACAATGTCTCCTCACCTGTAATCTTGAATTGTCTGAAGATTGTTTTAATTTTTTGAAAAAACAGTGTGTTTGCAATAACAATTGATATGTTATTTCTTATGCATGAGAAAACTCTGTCATGACTCAGCTTGTTTGGGTTGTTAATAACATTCAAGTTAAAAATCCCACTAGGGCCAGCTAGAAAACCTAAGTAGAAACTCATATTAACTTTGCTATTACTATTAGTAAACAGAAAGTTGAACATGTAAAAATGTAAATACGTAAACATGTAAACACGAACATGCATACATGCAAAAAAGGATGTTCTTTTGCAATGTCTGATATTGACAGATGTGTCTATAAACCCTATATGTGTGGGGGGAACAAGAGTAGGGGATACTTAAATTTAATCTGGGTTGCAGCAAAGTTTTGAAGATTTTGAAGAAAAGCTTTTTCAGTCAATTAAGTCTCAAGCAACTGAACTGAGCATAGCAACCAGGATGTAAGTTTGGTAATATTGAAGCTCTAGACCTACACCTGGGATTTTGAACGTCAACTCAGTTTTCCAGACTTTGAAGGCGATCACATATAATGGCACTGACAACATTATCAGAAGATTTTAAGTTTGGCTGATTTAACAAGTGATGCTATACACAAGACCTATTTCTGAAATCTGAACATGACATTTAGCTCAGAAAGTCTCTATACAGCTAAATGTGCACTAAGAAAGCATAAAACACCAATAATTTTCCACCTTTTCATTCACTTTCCTTGAGCATTAACTACTGATCATAGAATCATAGAATCATAGAATAATTAGATTTGGAAAGGACCTTAAGATCATCTCGTTCCAACCCCCCTGCCATGGGCACAGACACCTCCCACTAAACCATGCCATCCAAGGCTCTGTCCAACCCAGCCTTGAACACTGCCAGAGATGGAGCATTCACAACTTCCCTGGGTAACCCATTCCAGTGCCTCACCAACCTTACAGTAAAGAATTTCTTCCTCAGATCCAATCTAAACTTCCCTTAAGTTTGAACCCATTACACCTTGTGCTCTCACTACAGACCCTAATGAAGAGTCCCTCCCCGCCATCCCTATAGGCCCCCTTCAGATATTGGAAGGCTGTTGTGAAGTCTCCACACAGCCTTCTCTTCTGCAAGCTGAACAGTCCCAACTTTCTCATCCTATCTTCATACAGGAGGTGCTCCAGTACCCTGATCATAATTGGAAATAAGATGATGAGCCAATTTGTTAAATGATATTCTCCATAACGTCACCTCCAAAAGCCTTTTTTTGTATAACCAGAACACAGCTGTCAGATCTTAAAGATTACTTATTACCTTCATCAATGACATAGACATGGGCAGCAAGTTTGCAGACGACCCCAAGCAAAATAGTGTGGTTGGCATGCCTGAGGGATGGGATGCCATCCAGACATCCCTGAACAAGCTCAAGAAGTGGACATATGTGAATTTCATGAGGTTCAACAAGGCCAAGTGCAGGATCCTGCATCCAGGAAAACCTGTGTATTGATATCAGGGAAACCCCTGATGTCAATACAGGCTGGGGAATGTAGGAATAGAGAGCAGCCCTACAGAGAAGGACTTGGGGGTACTGGTGGATGAAAAGCTGGACATAAGCCAGCAGTGTGCCCTCAGAGCCCAGAAAACCAACCGTATCCTGGGCTTCATCCAAAGAATTCTGGCAAGTAGGTCCAGGAAGGTAATTGTGAGCTTCTACTTCAGCTCTGATAGTATCCTACTTGTAGTACTGCTTCCAGCTCTTGAGCCCTTAGCACAGGACAGACATGCCTGTTAGGACAAGTCCAGAGCAGGGTCATGGGGAGAGTCAGAGGGATGGAGCACTTCTTGTACAAGAAAAGGCTGACAGATTTGGGTTGTTCAACCTGGATAAAAGAAGGCTCTGGGGTCACCTTATTGAAACCTTTCAATACTTACAGAAGGCTAGTGAAAAAGATAGGGACAATTTTTTAATGAGGTCTGTTTCATTAGAACAAGGGGTATGGGTTTTAAACTGAAAGAGGGTAGTCTTAGACTACACATGAGGAAGAAATATTTTACAATGGTAGTGAAATAGTGGAACAGGTTGCCCACAGATTGCAGATGCCTATTATTGGAAACATTCAAGGTCAGGCTGGACTGGTCTCTGGGCAACCTGATCCACTTGTAGCTGACCCTGTTCATTGCAGTGAGTTTGATCTAAATGACCTTTGAATGTCTCTTCCAACCCATAGTATTCTATGATATGTAGGATTTCCAAAGTATCAAAGTGTAGAAAAATCGTGGCATGCTTTTTGGCTGTTGTAAATCCAGAATTAGTGGACTAAGCCAATACATTCATTAATTGGCTGTGACTAAAAACTATAGAGTGTTTGAAGAGAGAGAAAGGCTGGATCTGGAAGAAACATGATCTGCTAGTTCGATTTGTTGGCCAAACCGCAGCATACGCCATTGAAACTAGCGTCTGCAACTTACAAATTAAAAGAGAAAGAAATGGAAGGGAAGGTAGGGCTCCAAGACTGATTACTGCTGCATAAGCATTTTGTCATAAGCAAAAAAAGAAGGCAGGCCTGATAGGGGCCTCTAACAGTGACAGAGATAAAGAGGCTAAAGTTTAAAAGCACAGAAGTTTAACTGTCAATGTTTATTTATAGCTTCGCACATACAAAGGCACTGCTATTTCAGAAAAACAGCGTTATTTTTCATATGTGTCAGTTTTGAACAGTCAAGACACAGTAAAAGTAAAATAAAGTGAACTGCATGTGTTAAGCAACAAATTTAAATAGCAATGGTTCTGAGAATAAAGTGTACATTAAAATAAGGGAAGAAGGTATAGCTCATTTAATTTGCAGAATAAATCTCTGACAAGGATCACTGTCTTGGGTACAGAGATGATATTAGTAGTTGAGAAAAAGATATAAGCCATGGTCTAATATAGCATACGTTTGTATGCCTGTGTGTATAAATACTGCCACTTATCTAACCCATCAGTAGCACATGCACATTCAGAAACACTCACGTTTATGTTATTCATTAACATACAAAGATGTACCTATTAGATGCATCAATACTTTATTTAGTAATAAATTCTTTGAGGTGAGGATTTTCCTTGTTCTTATACATTATGCACATATAGCATGGAGAGATAATTGGTTGTATAATGACAAAGAAGTTACGCCTCCTTGTCACCTTATTTCCTCTTGACAGTATCGGAGTTGTTCAATAAATGCCAGTTCTTCACCCTCTGATACACTACTTTTTCTCATTGTATGCCACATGAGAAAAAAAAGTGGATGACATTAAAAATATTTTAAAGTTTCCTAGGGCATCACTGTAGTGTGATTTCCTTGTCTCTATATTTCCAGTGGTAGTTTTGTAGCTAAAAAGCCTAATTCTTTAAACAATTTTAGTTGGTTGAACTCCTTTAAATGAAGGATGCATGTGGGGGAAAAGGAACAACGCAACACAGATCAATGTGATCAAACACTGAACAATTTATTGTGTGCAATCGTGACTTTTATAGGAAAGTTTCAGAACAGTAGAACATTCGATGACACTTGATTGGTTAACTTCACTTAGCCTAGTGCTAGCAACAGTTTAATGATTGGTTAACTATTACAGTATATGTTTCAAGGTTACAGTTATCAGTTCCCTCCTGCACATCTCTCTCAGTAGCTTTCCATGCTAACTTTCTCAAGGCTTCTGCACGTACATGAACTTTAGTAACCCCCAGGCAAGGTGTCAGTGCCTGTGGGTCACTACCCCACAATTGTCAAGCAGTTGTCTGGATTGGTCACATGCCCGTTCACAGCCAAATAGCTCTCCACAGATGCAATCTTACTATATATGCTATACAATACAATACCACTCTGTAGAAGAAGAAAGAAAAGCTACCCCAAAGATACATTCCTATCTTTCCCTCGTTAACATGTATGTTATTTACTAAGTGCTGAATTGTAGACTTCTCTGTTGATTATAGAGGCATAAAGAAGGATCCCGTTTTATTGCAGAGATTTTGACTTTGTCTGTTTTCCTTTCTCATGTCTTTGTCAAAGGAAAGTTTAAGTATCTCAATTTTTATGCCTCTCATTCATGGAAATTACCTTTCTCTGAGATATTGTAAAGACAAAACCCTCTTTTCGTAGTCTGCTGCTGCAGATGCCCTTAGGAAGATCAGATTCAGAAGTCTGTGTTTCTCTTCCGGAACCCAGACACATCTCTCCTTACAAGAAAGATGCCACAGCCTTGATGGGTGCTCCACAGCAAATAACAAAGGGAAGAGGGCAGCTTAGCACCATGTTGCAAAAGCGATATAATCAGCACATTATAGCTCATCAAAATTAGGAGAGATTTAGCAGTTAGTACAGAGGACTGTCTGAGTTAGTGTACCTTACCTCCCAAGGCTAACAGGGCAAGTGTGCTACTAGAATTTGGCCTGTCATCATCTAGTTCCCATGCTTGTAGGAGGTGAGATCTATTTTTTTGCTAACAATATCTTTACAACACATAGCTTCTCATTGCTTTAAGAAGGTCGAGAAATTTAAATCTGGAGAAAAATTACAATCTCAACTCTGATTTAAAGACAAAAATCTTGGTTGAAAGTTTGAATGGCTTTCTTTTAAACTGTTTGTGAACTGAGAATTACCACTGTAAGTAGTGAGCAGCTTCAGAACTGTTTCAGAAAAACCTCGCCTTTTTAAATCCTGTCTCTTATTACAACTGTTACCGAAAAACTTGATACAAAATTGTGTTCTTGATTTCTCTTTTTTTTGTTTCTTTTATTTTTCTATTTTTTCATATTGATTTGTAAAACTACAATAGTATCTTCTGAAAAAGTAAAACCAGCCACAATTTTTTTCATTTGAAAGATGTTTACTTATCTGAGAAATTAAAATAGCTTATCAGGAATCACTGATTTCTGTGTCTCTATTTTATCTCTGTTTGTTTATTTTGATTTTTTTTAAATACTGAATTTTCCATTATTTCGATGAAATTTGAAAGTAGCAAAGTGTCAAAGAAATAGCCTCAACTGATGGATGTTTATCCTTCCCTTTTCACCCTCTTCTCCTAATGACTTACAAAAAAAGGGCTAAACTGCTAAGATTTTAATGAACAGCTGAGTTTTTCCTTATCTAGTAATTGTTCCCTTTGATTTCAGTAGTTCTGCTCATAAAGTAAGATACAACAAGGTGTTATCAAGGGTATATTAATTATTAACAATTATCTAAATGGCTAAGGATCTCAATTTTACATAGAATAGATTAGATTGTTTCCGAGATTATATGCTTATGAAGAAGCTTAAAACATTGTAAAAACTCCTAAGGCTGATCTATTTAAATCATAGATCTTTCACTTAGTACTGAAGCGGGCTAATCAGTGCCTTTCTACCTTCTTAGTGAGAATAGGTGAACATATATTTGGTTACTCCCCCATTTTCCATCAGACAATATTATATGGCTAGTAATTTCCTACATGTATGAAGCATAACTCCTCTACCCCAGGAACAAATGGAAAGAAATGAAATCAGAGCTATTCAGAGAGACTTCAGACCTTCTGGGCTATACCTGCTGTAGTTCACTATGCATCCATCTTCCACATTGCTCAGGGCTCATTCCAAGATCTCTAGACTTATACATGTTTATATAGCATTATATTGGCACAGCTAAGTATAAAACAGCACCTCTTTCCCCCATTGTGACTTACAGCATCTTGCTGCAAAAGATATTTTTGGGATAAGATTTTGCTTGGCAGTTATTCTGGGGTGACTTTGTAAAGGTCAATGAAATTACCCTGAGTTTGTTCTAGTCAAAGTCCTGCACACCCACATCAGGGTACGTAAAACCCGTGTGGATTATACTGACATTAGAATAGTATTTTTTGTGTGCTTGTCTGTTTGCTTATGTATAAATATGTGCTTCTGTGTGTGGCTGTGTGTATTTGTCTCCCCCTCAACACTCTTAGGATCTCATGACAGCCCCTGTCATAACTGAAGGGACTAGACAGTCATCTCATGACATAAAGGCATTAGCCAAATTATCGTGGATCAGACATTTGCAAAATACAAAATGAGGTTTCATTAAACATAGACATTTACATCAAACATATACAGAATAATTATTTTCACTGGAGCATTGATGAATCAACCAATGGCAATTTAATGAGAATACTGTCTGTCCTTGTAAGTTATATTCCCCTTCAGTTGCAAAGGTGCTAGCCAAGCGCATTGTATCACTCAGTCTTGTCAGAGTAGATGTTCTGTCACTGATTAAAGAGCTGGATGTCCTCTTTAGTCACAAAACCATTTCACGGAATAACCTTGTTTCTGTCTTAATGGATTCTTGCAATGTAACAAAAGGCTCCAAACTGGACTTGAAGAAACCCTCAGAGAGACAGAGAGTGTCACTTCTTACTTAGTCACTGCTGGCAATTGCTGCCACTCTGCCCATAGCACACCTGAGAAGAGATGTACAAGTCATTTAAAAGGCACATTCCATCAAATGCATAATAGGGAAGAAAAACATCAAAAGAGTTTTTACTTACTTCCCCCTCCCAAGACTCCTCAATTCCAGATTCCCCAGATTTGTCTCAGCCAAACAAGAGGGTCAGGAATAAGAATGAATATTTGATACTGTTCTGTGAGCTGTGTGTGACATGCTGATGACATGTTGGTAATCTCTGCCAGGCAAATTATTTCCCTGGGTTTGTGGGAAGGAAGCAGAAAAAAGGAAAGGAGAACTGGTGGTGCAGTTTCGCTCCACATCTGCTACCAATTTTAAGGAGCCACTAATTCTCAAACTATATGGTAAGCGCACTTAACTGTTCTAGCATTTTTCTCATGCTTCATGAAAACAGAGATAATAACTGGTAAACCAACTGTAAAATTAAAAGAACTAGATGTTGCCAATAAAGACCATCATTTCAGGAAAATAAATTTATGCTTGGAAGCTGCTCTCTAACTTATGCTTTAGATGCCCACAAGAAAAGCAATTCAACTGGAGAGTAAATTGATCTTGCTCCACTGGTTTATATGAACAGAGCAAAAATATACATCAACAGGTTATCACTTAATAACTCTTTGTTTCCTTAATATTGAATCAATAGCAGGATCACTTGGAGTCATCAAATCTTGAAGTGCAATGCAAAAATTAATTCAAGTACACACACCCATAGACACACATGCACACATATGCACACACACATGCTACTGCAGGAATAAACATTTCCAAGGCAAAATGTGCTATCACACTGTCATGGTTTAAGTCACTATAACTCACCCGGTTTGTTCACTCACTCCCCCTTCTTTCTTCCCCCCAGCTCCCATGGGTATGGGAGGAGAATCGAAAGAATGCAACTTCCACAGGTTGAGATAAGAACAGTTTAGTAACTAAGGTATAACACAAATCATTGCTGCTACTACCAATAATAATAATAATGACAAGAGAAATTCAAGGGAAGAGAATACAACCGCACACCACCCGACCCCAAGCCCGACCCAGCAGCAAACCCCCACCCTTCCGGGTCTCTACCCTGCGTTTTTACATCCTGGGCATGATGTGCTGCAGTATGCAATACTTCTTTGGTCAGTTTGGGTTAGATGTCCTGTCTCTGCTTCCTCCCAGCTTCTCCTCCTCCCTGCAGAGCATGAGGCTCAGAATGTCCTTGGTCAGAGCAAAACATTCTAAGCACTAACTGAAAACATTGATGTTATCAGCACTGTTCCCAGGCCGAAAGTCAAAACCACAGCACTGCACCAGCTATCAAGAAGGAGAAAAATGGTTGTTGCTACTGAACCCAGAACACACACTTAAGACAATATTGGTCTTCTGAAGATAAGAAATAGTAACTTAATATCTTTTCACAGAACTCGTGGTTCAAACCATCTTATACTATAACTCTTCTTATACCTGAGGAGGAACTCACAAATATGCAGCTACAACTGTGTTTTAAAACACCCACTAAGTGACATGTATGTGCAAGCTGATCTCTTTTCCCTCGCATGCAGTGGGATACAGTACAAAACTACATCAGAGGAGGTTTAGAATGGACATCAAGAAGCATTTCTCTACCAAGAGGGTAGTCAAACAGTGGAACAGGCTTCCTAGAGATGTGACCAATGTCCCAAACCTGTCATTGCTTAAGAGGCAGTGAGACAGTGCCCTTAACAACGTCCTTTAACTTTTGATCAACACTGAATTGGCCAGGTATTTGGACAAGATGATCACTGTAGGTTCATTCTGACCTTCCAAATATAACATCCTCTCCTCTCCTCTCCTCTCCTCTCCTCTCCTCTCCTCTCCTCTCCTCTCCTCTCCTCTCCTCTCCTCTCCTCTCCTCTCCTCTCCTCTCCTCTCCTCTCCTCTCCTCTCCTCTCCTCTCCTCTCCTCTCCTCTCCTCTCCTCTCCTCTCCTCTCCTCTCCTCTCCTCTCCTCTCCTCTCCTCTCCTCTCCTCTCCTCTCCTCTCCTCTCCTCTCCCTTTTTTTCTTCTCTCTTGTCCTCTCTTTTTCTCTCCTCTTCCCTCTCTCATAAATCAGGTCCATTTTGTTGATATTTGCAGGCAATATTAGTATTGCTTATGGTGTTTCTATATCTAGAATTTGGGGAATGAAACCACTGTGTGAGATCTTTTCCCTTAGAAGAGAACGGAGGCAAACTGCTGGGATGGCCACTGACCAAGCTGCAGTTTGTGAAAACACCCTTAGACTGAAATATACTCAGGCTTCATAAGGATACCAGATGGTTTCAAGACCTAAACTGCTGTATATAGTAAGTAAAAAGAAATAGACAGGTCTAGGACAATTCTCATATGATCTAATTTCAATGACTGCATTAGGATAAGGTAAATAGCATCTGAAATGATCTTAGTTCTTCCTTTCGGCAATAAAAGGAGTCTCAGATGCTAAGCACAAAGACTATCTGCATAAAATATATCTGCATTAAATAGATGTGTCCTATGAAAAGTTGGCATAAGACACAGACTTGTTCATCCTATGTGGCCTATTAGAATGGGTTAAAGTATAGTTTCTATCAACGATTGTACACAATAAAGAAATGCATCTTGAAGAAAATCGAACTACTTCAGCTCCTTATTTGGAAGGCTAAGTTTCTTGGGAAAGTGCCTCTCACTCAAGTTGAGAAATAGCTCAGGACAAACTGTGAAGTATTCAAATTCCTTCATTTCCACAAAAGCACACCCTGAGCATCTCTCTTAGGGTACTTTTCTTCTGTATGCAAAAAGAAAAAACGTTAATAAAATCTCCTATATTTCGGCACTAACTAACTGTATTTGTAGTAGCAATATGGGGAACAACAGTATTTTCACTGACGAGGTCCAACCTAGACAAATAAATAAGAAACTTCTTTCTCTATTGCTGACCTGTGAAAAAGCACATCAGTGAGAGATGCAGATGCCATCATGTTGGTTATTGGTTTTGCCCAATAGGTAAGTTCTAAGTTAACGGCTTGATTTAATGCTTCTAATACTAAACACACTATTAGTTGCACTGTCATATCTGTGGTCAAATTCCCACTCCTAGGGAATGAAAATAAGGAACAGAAAAAAAATGTTATATTTCAGGGGCATGAATTAATTGGAAAACTGTATTTTCACTACAGCTGATATTAAGCTTTTCCATTGACACCAAAGCTGTGAAATATAGCTGACTCAAGGGGTACAAAAATAGAGGAATACATTTTCCTGACAACTGACACATGGCCTGCTGTCTCCTTAAACGGCTGCTGGTCATCCACTCTGCTTTCCGGCTCCCGCAGGCCACCCTGAGTTTCAACAGCAATGGTGAATTTCAACAAAGTTTGGCTGCTCAAACACAGTACATTTCAGCGAGGGAATGGGACTGGAAATCACAGACGATTGATTCATCTTGCTGGGTTTCCAGCATCACCTGGTTTGGGGATATAAATCAAGGCTTCTATTTCTTTTAGTCTAGAGGGAAGTAAAAAGGTCTGCAACACATTCATTTTAAATTAAGTCGAACTTTTTCTCTTTTTTTCTCTCTTTTTTTTTTTTTCTTTCGAAATCTAAATAAGATTCAACTGTAGTCCAATCCACACTGGTGAAAAAAAGACATCAGTTCCAGTTTTTCATCAGTTGAAACTGATGAAAGCATCAGAATTAGTTATTTTATTAGGTCAGTCTTTATTTTAGATTTGAGGAATAAATTGCTGGTAATGATAAAAGGGTGGCATTCATGCTATGGCTTATGTATTCTGATCACTGTAAATATCAATAAACCAATTCCTTTCAATTGCCATGACTCCCTAGTAATAATCCATTCAGAAGAGAAGAAACTAAGGCTAAAAAGTCACTTTCCAAGGGCTATATACAGCAGAATATACACGCTGATTTTTCGGTGTCCTTAACACTGAAGTTCCACTTAATTCCTCCAGCAAAAAAGATTCCTTTTTTGTCTGCTTGTAGGATGAAATGAAAGAACTTTGTGTGTGTGCATGTGTGCAAGAAGCTTCTGATGTCTCAAAAAAGGAGATGATGCTTCACAGTCTGGAAGAGCAACATCGGCCAGTTTAAAATCTGTGATAAAGACATTTATCCCATAGGGGATGCCTGGACAAGCTCTTCTTGGTAAAGAAAACTAACCGTTCTTATGCTGAAAACTTCAGTGACTGACTCTGACAAGCGCAGGTGTGTGGTTACATTCCTAATTTGTGTGTGCCATTGCCCTTATCAGAACTGCCAATAAAGCAACAGTCAATGGGCAGCTATATGTGCACAAACAGGCATTTTAGCAGGCAGTTATGAGATTTGCTGGTGCAACTGATGCAAGGCACATAGGGAGTTCTGAACTATGTGTCCAAAAAACAATCAGTGAAATGGGTAGAGACATTTTTTTGGTTTTGTTTGTTTGTTTGTTTGTTTCCCTGGCATGCTGTGTAAGAGATATTATGTGTTGTCTTGGAACTAAAGACACCCAAGCACCTGTATTTTAGTAAAGATTGGTCTGGATGAAACAAGAACTACCCCCAAGCATAAGATAGACTAAAGCAGGATTGCTTCACTAATGGATGTAACTACTGATGAGTACATTTTTTCCTCACTGAAAGAGATATATCCATTTATGTTTCATTTTCAGAATTCCTGAGTTGATTGCTACTCTTCCCTTCTTGCAGTACAGTGCTGCTCATTCCATGTGCTTCTTGGCTGGTAGTTTAGAACTTGCTTGACTGGTAAAACTCCCATTGCCAAACTCAGCAAAGGAAAGGAAACTTCCAGGGATAACCTTCAAAAACAAAAAGGAGGAGAGACAGATTTGGATTCAACACCATGCTGAGGTCCTCATAACAATTTTTTTTTCCCTCATTTACTGGCCTACTCATGCCTAAACTGATAAATCTCAGCCTCTAACTGGCATTGCACAACTCAGTGTCGTAAGAATCACTCTAAATACAACTCCTATAGTCATACCTAAACTTCAAGTAATTAGATTGGGATCTCTTAGCAACATAGTAATAGCATCCTGTAGCTCAGAACAAACTACTGCTCAGTTCTTTATGCAGCTTCTGAGTGTAGGTACTTCAGACCACAGTGAGTTCCTTGTAGCAGCAGATACGCCATAAAAAGAATATGCCTTATTTAAATTCTCATGTATAAGCTGCAAAGACTGAAGCATAGATATATTCAGTTCAACACAGAATTAAATAGGTTAGTGTTTAGGATTCAGATGACTGTTTGTGGAGAAGGTCTTGGGAGTATAAAGTATATTTGTTACTTTTTAATTTATACTGGGTTATTTTCTTGGTGTCATTTGTTCATTTATTTATATTAATGCATTCTTCCCATAGAATTATTTGTTGTGGTTGATGTTGTAAGTGGTGTAACACAAGCAGATTATTTCAGGGCCCTTCTTTTAATGAATAGACAATACATATATATGGCAATATATTAAAGTTTCTTCTCTACAAGAATCTTCCCATTCCTTTAGTTAGAAATATTGAATTTGACTGAAAAAGTATCCAGAAGAACTTCGAAACAGGACTATCAGAAAGGTTTCTTTTGGGAAATATCAGGAAGTTTGCCCACCTTCCTCTTTCAGTTTAATTCCCATATCCTTGTCCAGTTTATGCTGTAGCAGTCTAGTTTTAGTGTTCAAGATTATATAGATGTTATAAGCCAGAATTTCACAGAGTCATTCTTGCCTTACTCCATGACATCGGTCTGGAAGATCATTAGATTACCTCTTTTTCTTTCTTCCCCTTCTTGCCCCTCCGTGGGTAACCCAGGTTAAATTTTTCTGTGCATATTTAGGATTAGAATAATCATGTCCAACACCTGAGGCATATCTTAGCTCTGTCCTTGACATCTCACCTAAAAATGCCTTTTGCTTTCTTGTTAGAAATATTTTGTGATGTGATAGCAACAAAATGAATGAACAGTGTGTCGTGACTACCAACAATAGCCTCAGCCATGTCTGTGATTCTGAAATGAAATACTCATTCAGAATGTGTCAAAACAAAGAACCACTGCAATGGGTTCTGCCATTTTTTGGGTGCTTTCACCTTGAAGTACTGTCTCACATGACATCCTTCTCTCTAAGTTGGAGAGACATCAATCTGATAGGTGGACCACTCGGTGGGTAAAGAACTGGCTGGATGGCCGCACGCAAAGAGTAGTGCTCAGTAGCTCAATGTCCATCTGGAGACCATTAACGAGTGGTGTCCCCCAACGATCGGTGTTGGGACCGGTCTTGTTCAACATCTTTGTGAGTGACATGGACAGGGGGATGAGTGCGCCCTCAGCAAGTTTGCCGATGACACCAAGCTGTGTGGTTCGGTTGATACATTGGAGGGAAGGAATGCCATCCAGAGGCACCTTGACATGCTTGTGAGGTGGGCTGATGCCAACCTGATAAAGTTTAACCATGCTAAGTGCAAGGTCCTACACCTGGGTCAGAGCAAACCCAGGCACAGCTACAGGTTGGGCGGGGAGGAGATTGAGAGCAGCCCTGAGGAGAAGGCCTTGGGGGTGTGGGTTGATGAAAAAATGAACATGAGCTGGCAGTGTGCGCTTGCAGCCCAGAAGGCCAACCGTATCCTGGCCTGCATCAAAAGGAGTGTGACCAGCAGGTGGAGGGAGGTGTTCCTGCCCCTTTACTCTGCTCTCGTGAGATCTCACTTGGAGTATTGTGTGCAGTTCTGGTGTCCTCAACATAAAAAGGACATGGAACTGTTAGAACAGGTCCAGAGGAGGGCCACGAGGATGATCAGGGGGCTGGAGCACCTCCCGTATGAAGATAGGATGAGAAAATTGGGGCTGTTCAGCCTGGAGAAGAGAAGGCTGCGTGGAGACCTCATAGCAGCCTTCCAATATCTGAAGGGGGCCTATAGGGCTGCTGGGGAGGGACTCTTCATTAGGGACTGTGGTGAGAGGACAAGGGGTAATGGGTTTAAACTTAAACAGGGAAGTTTAGATAGGATATGAGGAAGAAATTCTTTACTGCGAGGGTAGTGAGGCCCTGGAATGGGTTGCCCAAGGAAGTTGTGAATGCTTCATCCCTGGCGGCGTTCAAGGTGGGGTTGGACATAGCCTTGGATGGCATGGTTTAGTGGGAGGTGTCCCTGCCCATGGCAGGGGGGTTGGAACTTGATGATCTTGAGGTCCTTTCCAACCCTAACTATTCTATGATTCTATGATTCTACTGCCTTAAAAGCAGTGTAATCATAGAATCACAGAATCATAGAATAGTTAGGGTTGGAAAGGACCTCAAGATCATCGAGTTCCAACCCCCGCCCAGAAGGCCAACCGTATCTTGGCTGAATCAAAAGGAGCGTGACCAGCAGGTCGAGGGAGGTGCTCCTGCCCCTTTACTCTGCTCTCGTGAGACCTCACTTGGAGTATTGTGTGCAGTTCTGGTGTCCTCAACATAAAAGGGACATGGAACTGTTAGAACAAGTGCAGAGGAGGGCCACGAGCATGATCAGGGGACTGGAGCACCTCCCGTATGAAAATAGGCTGAGAAAGTTGGGGCTGTTCAGCCTGGAGAAGAGAAGGCTGCGTGGAGACCTCCTAGCAGCCTTCCAATATCTGAAGGGGGCCTATAGGGCTGCTGGGGAGGGACTCTTCATTAGGGACTGTGGTGAGAGGAACAGGGGGTAATGGGTTTAAACTTAAACAGAGGAAGTTTAGATTGGATCTGAGGAAGAAATTCTTTACTGTGAGGGTGGTACTCAAGGTGAGAGAAACAGAAATATGTTTTAAAGAATATGGCTATAATTCTTTGTCAGTTGCTACACCAGTAAAACAAGGAAATTCACAGGCAGACAAAAAAAACAGACCAGGTTTGACTGTCACGTAATGGGCTTGACATATGAAAACAAAGATGATTGACAATCCAGGGTGAATTTTCTCCCTTGTCGTTGGTGTGAGAAGGAATTTCTGCCAGATTATTATTATCATTTAGCCATTTAAGTTGAACTGGAGATAGATAAATTGGCTGTTTCTCATTACCAAAGTAAATGAAAGTGAACAAAAAATGTGACACAGCTCAATTAATTTATTGATTAGGACTCTAAAAGACTATAACCAATTAACGACCTAAAATATGTTACCAAAAATTTGTCTGTTGCAGTCCTGAACCAGTTAAAAAGAAGGCCAGCTCAGCATGCCTTTTCAAGCTGCCTCATATTCTATTTCTTTAAAACGTATAGTTTTATAGAATTTAATAAACTCCCATCTGCTTATCTTTAGAGCAAATGTACCAAAAATATCAATGTGTAGCAGACACACAAATTATTATTACTGGTATCCATTTGACAATTTTAAAAACAGAAACAAAAAAGTGACTGAAAACCATCTAAGCCTAACACAAAGAAGAAAGTCTTCAAATTTATATAACAGAACCAAAGGTTATATGAAGTTTAATAGATCTCTTGATGTGGGTGTTGGAAGTCCAGTTCAGAGCTTCATATGTTGCAGAAAGGACCTTCGTATGCACACTTTTTCATATCCCCTTCAAAAATATGTCAGCAGTTAAACAACCCCATGATATAAAGGTGAACAATAGATGAAAGGATTTTATTTTCTTTCTTTTCTTTTCTTTTTCTTTTCTTTTCTTTTCTTTTCTTTTCTTTTCTTTTCTTTTCTTTTCTTTTCTTTTCTTTTCTTTTCTTTTCTTTTCTTTTCTTTTCTTTTCTTTTTCTTTTCTTTTCTTTTCTTTTCTTTTCTTTTCTTTTCTTTTCTTTTCTTTTCTTTTCTTTTCTTTTCTTTTTTCTTTTTTTTCTTTTCTTTTTTTTTCTTTTCTTTTTTTTTCTTCTCCTTTCCTTTTCTTTTCTTCTCCTTTCCTTTCCTCCTCCTTTCCTTTCCTTTCCTCCTCCTTTCCTTTCCTTTCCTTTCCTTTCCTTTCCTTTCCTTTCCTTTCCTTTCCTTTTCCTTTCCTTTCCTTCCTTTCCTTTCCTTTCCTTTCCTTTCCTTTCCTTTCCTTTCCTTTCCTTTCCTTTCCTTTCCTTTCCTTTCCTTTCCTTTCCTTCCCTTTCCTTTTTTCTTTTCTTTTTTCTTTTCTTCCCTCCCCTCCCCTCCCTTCCCCTCCCTTCTGTTCCTTTCCCACCACCACAAAGCAGAGAATATTCAGACATCATAGACAGAAGAGCCCCCAAATCTTGTGTCCTGGCTTCAGCAGTAGCAGTCATTTTTTCTCCTTCTTGGTAGCAGGTGGAGCACTGTGTTTTTGACTTTCAGCCAGGGAACAACACTGATAACACCAATGTTTTCAGTTAGTGCTCAGATGTTTAGTCTGACCCAGGACTTTCTGAGTTTCATGCTCTGCCAGGGAGGAGGGGAAGCTGGGAGGAAGCAGAGACATGACACCTAACCCAAACTAGCCAAAGAGGTATTCCATACTGCAGCATGTTATGCCCAGGATGTAAAAACCGCGGGCAGGATCCAGAAGAGTGGGATCACTGCTGGGTCAAGCTTGGCATCGGTCAGCAGGTGGTGAGCCTTCGTGTTCACTTCCCTTGTTGTTTCCCTTGTCATTAGTGTTATTGGTGGTAGCAGTAGTGGTTTGTGTTATACCTTAGTTACTGGACTGTTCCTATCTCAACCCGTGGGAGTTAAATACTTTCAAATCTTCTCCCCATTCCCCCGTGAGCGGAGGAGAAGAAAGATGGGGGAGTGTCATGGTTTAAGCTGTAAATCACGCAGTTTTCTCACTCACTCCTCCCCTCTTTCTTTCCCCAACTCCGAGGGTGGGGGGGGGAGGGAAAAGGGGGAAGAATCGAAAGAATGTAACTCCCACTGGTTGAGATAAGAACAGTCCAGTAACTAAGGTATAACTGAAATCACTACTGCTACCACCAGTAATAATAATGACAACGGAAATACAAGGCAAGAGGATACAACTGCTCACCACCTGACAACCGAGCCATGAACTTAATTCTTCTGGGTTCCTGCCCCCCCCCCAGTTTTTCCATCCTGGGCAAGACGTGCTATGGTATGGAATACGTGTTTGCTCACTTTTGGTTAGGTGCCCTGTCTCTGTTTCTGCCTCTGTCTCCAAAGCAGCAATACCAAAAGCCTATCAGTGCCCTTTTAGGGTCATTGAAATACCCTCTCCTGAGGTAATCTATGCCAAGGATGCATGGAGCCTTTGGACCAGTCACTATGGGGTGTTTTTCCATTCCCTCTCAGTCAGGCTGATTTCAGCCTCCAGTACAGTCAACTCTTGGGATCCTCCTGTCACTCCAGAAATAGAAATGGGTTCTACCCCTTGACAGCTTGATGGCATCAGAGTACACTGTGCACCGGTATCTACTAGAGCTTTATACTTCTGTGAGACTGATGTGCCAGGCCATTTGATCCATAAAGTCCAGTAATACGATTGTCCCTTACCTCCACCTGCTGGAGGCGGGGCCACTGTAATAGTCATCACACTGGTCGCTCATGTCTTGTTGACAAGAATTATTCCGTATCACAGGAGCTGAAGTAGAATCAGCTCTTCCACTCCATCTGGGAACCTGCTCACCAGAGACTGAAGCTGCAGCCTTCATGAGGTGATCTGCCTTGACCTTTGTTCTCCTCTTCAATTCACACACCCATTCCTCCAAAACTGAAGTAGGCTTTCCATCCCTCTTCGTCATATCTTCTCCGTGATCCCACAGATAAAACCATAACATGGCCTGTGGTGTATACCTTCTGTATCTTCTCTCTCGAAGAGTAGGACTTCTTTTGTTAATAGCTGAGATGCGTGTTGGTACATGTGAGGAGCTAGATAGATCAGATAGATCGTCTCTCAATTGTTTGAGGTCGTGGGACAGTTTTTCCACAGCTGAGATGATGGAAGGGGTGAGATTATCTTTGAACTCTCGGAGTTTATGAATCATTTCATCCACTGTGGATGGTATTATGTTATTCCAGGTTACTGTTGCCAATGAATGGGCATATGATGAGGGTGCATTGCTCGCAAATTTACACTACACGGGTCATGTACATTTGACTTCATCTGGATCTATGGATATATCCCCATTATTCGGCTTGATATTATAGATCATTTCTACAATGGCTGATTCCCTCAGAGACCGGATACCTTTCTCTAGAGTAGTCCACTTGGCTGAACGACTCATAACATCATCGTTGTATGGAAACTTTTCTTTCACAGCTGCCAAGAGCTGCTTCCAAAGGCTGAGAGGCATTTTCTCTCTTGCAATTGATTCATCAATTCTCTCTTCCTTAGCAAGTGATCCCAGCTGCTTGGCTTCCCTAGCTTCTAGTTCATGACCTTCAGCCCCATTTTCCCAGCATAGAAACAACCAGGTGATGATGTGCTCCCCTTGGTTGACGGGTAAAATCTTTTCGTATACTCCGTAGCTCAGTTGAGGTCCAGGGTCAAGGCATCACCTCCTCTTCCTCTTCTTCCTCTGATTCACATGCTAGTAACTCCTTGTCAGATGCTGTCCCAGGTTGTGAGTACATTGTTTCTTCATCTTGCTTCACTTTCTTGCCTCTTTTTTGCTTTTTCTCTTGCGTACAGCGGCAACCTTTATTGACACAGATTGGTCCTCTGGTGTAGCTGCTGTACCTGGAGTTGGATTCGCCACACTGTCTGCTGCAGTTGAAGTTTGAGTAGCTACTGTACTTGCCCCTGGGGGTGATGTAGCTGTTGGGCTTGGAGCTGGAGTAGCTGCACTGTCCGTTGTGGTCAAATGTTGAGTAGCTGCTGTACTTGTTGCTGGGGCTAGTGTCGCTGCTGTACTTGGTGTTGGAATAGCTGTGCTGTCTGTTGCTTTGCCATCAGATCCAGGGACTTTTTTTAACTTTTGAAAGCACTAGATAGTGTTGAACAGGGCTCTGTAAGCATAGGCCAAGCCCCAGCATGTTGTCATGAGTTGTCCCTCTCTGATATGACCAGAATGACAACACACCTCGTTCAAGTGTTTAATTAATTTTTCTGGATTTTGCACTTGTTCAGTAGTGAAGTTCCAAAGCGCTGGAGGAGCCCGCTGGCCTTGATACTTGCCCATACTGTCCCACACACACTGCCACTCATGACTATCCAGCCTCAGGGAAAATCTCTTGGGCCTTCTATATCGTCATCTAACCCTAGACAAGGCCCAAACCTGACTCTGCATAACTCTCGGGACCCAGACAAAATGATCATGGGTAAAACACACTCGGTATGCGTGCCAACTTGGCGATCCCCTTCACAATCAGCAGGCAGGTCTCAAGGGTACCTAAAGGCCATTCAAAACTGTCAAAATTCTCAAATGATGCTGCAAACAGTCTGTTGAGGGGTGCTGAGAGCATAAAAGAACATCTCCTTCACAAGTTGATCACCCGAGGAGGGGAAAAAAAGATGTGTAATTGCTAAACACTTCTATTATACACCTCCCGAAGTGTAGAGTTGGTGACCACACTGGGAACGCAAGCCAGATCAGTTTCATGATCACTGATTCTATTGTATTACAAGTCATTCCAATAAAGTACAATGTAATAAGAACCTTAACCCAAAACCCATATCTGAAAAATGTTAAGATAACAAATACCTGCTGTAAGTAAGGTATGACATGCTGAAACTCTCAAGATCCAGAGCAACAACGTTGAGAGCCAATAAATCATCATTGTGATTAGTGACTATTAATCCTGTCGCTATCTCAACCCTTCATGCCCTATGTTGGGCGCCAAAAAGAACTGTCGTGGTTTAAGCCTTAAATTATGCAGTTTGCTCACTCACTCCCACCTCCTTCTTCCCCCTCACTCCGAGGGTGGGGGGGGAGCAGAACGGGAGAAGAATCGAAAGAATGTAACTCCCACTGGTTGAGATAAGAACAGTCCAGTAACTAAGGTACAACACAAATCACTACTGCTACCACCAGTAATAATAATGACAACAGAAATACAAGGCAAGAGGATACAACTGCTTACCACCTGACGACCAAGCCATGAACTAAATTTTTCTGGGTCCTGCCGCCAGTTTTTCCATCCTGGGCATGACATACAGTGGTATGGAATACCTCTTTGGTTAGTTCGGGTCAGGTGTCCTGTCTCTGCTCCCTCCCGGCTTCCCCTCCTCCCTGGCAGAGCATGAGGCTCAGAAAGTCCTTCGTCAAACCAAACATTCTAAGCCGTAACTGCAAACATCAGTGTTATCAGTGCTGTTCCCAGGCCAAAAGTCGAAAACATAGAGGTGCACCAGCTACTAAAAAGGAGAAAAATGACTGCTACTGCTGAACCCAGGACAGGGAGTGAGTGAGCGAACTGCATGAGTTACAGCTGGGCTTAAACCATGAGATCTAATTTTCATAAACTCTTTGTTATAGCAAGTGTATCTAGTCAAAAATACATGTATATTATTAATAACCAAGCTCATCCATTCCAGTTTAAGATGTTTCAATTAAGAGTTCTCTAGCCGTGATCTTAGCATACGAGACACACACACACAGTTGACAAAGTAAATTACTGGAGACAATTTCCTACTGTAACTAAAACAATGAAGGACAAAATTTAGCAGCTCTCCCACCCACCATTCACCCTTCCCATCCTAATGCAAGTAGAAGTACATGCTTTGTAGACCACAAATACCCAGACTGATTAATTACATGGCTATGCAATATTACTCATTCATTCCTTCTGAAATGTCAAAAGGATTAGGTGTGCCACATCTTTCCTCCCAAACTCTAATCTTAAGGAGCCCTGCTGCAATGAAAACAGTGCAATTGCTTTCTTACACTGTCAATTTTGCAATAGGAGGAAAAAAGTTCTTTACTAAAAGAAAATAATTATACTACCTCTTAATGATTGATTTAACACAAGAAAAACCCATGTAATTCCTTTTGTCATTACAATATACAGTACTAACACTCTAACAATGTCACCTTAGTTGTGCAACATTACATTAGCATTAAGAATAACGTTAACATAAAATATAACTTAACTTTTTATATTATTAGTCTTCATCAATGCACTATACACTTGGTGTATTATAAGGCCTATTAGTGTAGCAACCGTTTGGGATGATACAATTCAGCCTAGCAGTATCCTTTCAAGAAAGCCACTAGTGCAGCCTATTATGCATTTTAAAAGTGAACCTCCTACACAGACAAGGGTAATATACTTCCCATTTTACTGCAAACAACAGCTGCAGAGCTGAGGAGTAATACTTACCCCAGAACACAATTCCATGTTTTTCAGGCCATGCCTACCTTTAAACTGGTTTCATGCAGATGATTACTGCCCTATCTTGAAGCTTCAAGATGGGGATGGCCCAGTTTCTGTGATTGCTTATATGCTTCAAGGACCAATAAGGCATTGGGCTGGAAGGTCTTTTAAAAGAATATAAGAGGGCCTCATTTTATGTTGCATGACTTTGTAATAGTTATCCATTTCTATTTCAATCCACAGTATTATGCTAGTTGCTACATGAACACTGTAAGAAACAACACTTGCCTTGTAGACTGAACCATATAAATAAAATACAGGCCTGGGATTCACAGAAAAGAATGAATATTCTTACTTTCATCTTGCAGATGTCATTGTTCAAGTACTCAATTAGGTTTGTACTTCCAAACTTTTCAGGTTTGGGCCAGGACAGGTTATAAGAATGTCATATAAAACAAAGATACATTTTCTCTCTGGTTTAATAATTAAAACAGGTGAAGTTGATCATGTATTAATCTGAGTTGAAAATTCAGGAAACTTGATTGTCTTGACCATTCATACACTTGATGTAGGGCTAACAAAGGTTTTTTTCTTTTCATTCATCTCTAAGAGGAATAAAATGAACATAACAAGCATTGTAATAGAGTAGAAAAACCGCGGTATGAAAATGCATGTTCACATATCCCATCAGAGAGGGCTGTAAATTCTGCATTATCCATTACTTGGTCAGAGAGCTGTTCCACATGTGGACTAAGAATGGAGGTGTGAAATCATTAGAGTTTGTATCTCAGGCTGGCTGTAAGCTCTGGCCTATTTCTTTAGAAGTGTCACTGCTTCCTGTTTAACATATCGACCTGCCTATTTGGCATTTGACAGCACTATTGAATTTTTGCTGAATTTTATGTTTCAGGAAGGACATAAAGTAATAGGGTTTCCCTTGGACTTGCCCCCTGTACAGCCTCAAATTTACTATGATCTTCAGATATACTTCTTAATCTCATGTAATGGTATTTGCTCTTTTTTTTTTTTTTTTTTTTTTTTTTTTTAGGGGGGCAGTGGGGATTAAGTGTTCCCTTTACTCTGGAAAAATTTTTGGAAATAATCAAGTATGCTTCCAATACATAAGGAAATAAATGTCTTCTTTTCTTTTTCTCCTCATACTTTATTGGCTTGCTTATGTGGCTCTCAGAATGTGAAATTTTTTCCGATGATCTCTCTATGTATCTATGTTCCTCTTTTCCACAAAGCCTAGCGTCCAGGCTGGGACTCCAGTTTCCACTAGGTTGTCAAAGGGTCTGAAAGTTAAATATTACAACACTGACATTCTTCTGTAGATTCAAAGGCAGATTTTAAAAAGCTTTTTGATTCCTAATTCCCATTACAGCATGAATTACAGCTAAAAGAAAGATGCTGTTCCCAAAATGGTGTCATGACATTTAGCAGTACAGAAAAGAAAAATTAGATGCCTGGAATTCACAACAATCACACTGTTATCCAAATAGTGCATGCAATTAATAGGAAAATATAAACATAGAGGATTTTTAAGAGACATCAAACTGAGCTGAAGCTAGTTAGCAAGGCAAGTGTGAGGAAAAGCCCAACTTGAATTTATGTTATAATTCAAGCGTGCAGACCTTTCCTTCTATAACACAGTCTCAGCATCTTCTTCTAACTTCAGGTGTCTAAGGCATGGACCAAGGGACAAGTCCCTGGTGATTTATTTGAAACAGGCCTTGAAAAGGAAGATTTAGAAGATGGAGTGCTGAAGTGAAGGATGGAGGAAGGGATGCAAAGAGTGGTGAAGGGGCAGAGCAATGTCTTCAATGTGCATAGGGATCACTTGTGAGAAAAAATTGCTATGCACTAAAATGAACTGTAATTCTAATTGCCCTTACTGGCCATATGACAGAAAAGGTTGCTGAAAGAAGATATGTCCTAAAGGTTTCTTCTGAGTCTCAAAAGAGCATTGTTTATAGTCAATGGATTCAATTCTTCCCCTTCCTGCTAATGTGCTTCATAGCTTTAAGATACAGTAATTCTAGGTTCCACTTCACAGGAGACAATTAGATTTACCAATATTTAATTTCAAAGCACAGAGTGTTCATGACTGCAATAACTTCAATGAAGGGACAGGGACACCCAGAGCTCATAATTCAACTAGAATTTAACATTCTAAAACTTTCCTGTTGCTAAACCCCTGCTTTCCAACCTCCCTTTCATTTTTTCTCTTTGTCACTTCGTTCTGCTGGTGTTCAGTGTCACTATTTTTTTCAATTACCCTTGGATTTTCATCCATCATACTACAAATGCCTTTATAATTTCTTTCCTTTGTAGAGCAAACCAATGTCTTTTTTCTCGTCCTTTCTTATTTTCTTCCTCTCTTTTCTTTCTCCCCTTTCTTTCTTTCCTTACTTTCTTTTTTTTCTTTCCTTACTTTCTTTTCCTTCTTTATTTCTTCTCTTTCTTTTCTTTCTCATATGGACAGTCACAGCAGAAGACAGAAAGGTAAGTATTTACATCGGACTCAGAAGAACATTAAGAACTGTAAAATTATTTGGTCTCCTAACACACTCACAGTGTAAATCCTGGGCTGGTTGTAAGTTGTCTTGGTTTATCAGACCATTAAAATGTGGTTGAATGAAAAGTCTCAGCCAATTTCATAACTTTCAAGTGCCAAAGGAGATTATATTGCACTTCCTTCTCCTCCCACATAGTGTTTCTCTGGGTAACATCAGATGGGCTGTTTTTTGATTAGCCAGCTCAATTTTTCATTTTGGAACTGGTATTGATGGTTGGTTGATTTTCTGCAGAATTATAGTGCTGAACTTCTTATTGAACAATTTAGTAAGCCCCACAGGTGATACAATGAGAATGGAAAGAATGAGATGATCAATGAGGAGGCAAAGGAGAACTGAACTATTTTGGCAACACTAAGTGCAATTGAAAGAGTCAAGTGACAAACCAGCTAAGTCTTAGTATTATCTGAGTGCACCTTTAAGTGCTAGAGAGTTTACTACAGTTAACTCAAAGTCTGGTGGTCCAGGCAGTACCTGCCAAAAGCTAAGAATAACCAAATAGATGTCACAGAATGCAATCCTTGTGCAACTTGATTGTATTTCCATTCAGATTTGAAAAGGTGAGTTACTTGCATTGGTATTTCCTGGCCCAGTGGGCCAGGCAATCTTGATGAAATTCACCCTGGTTTAATTTGCATATTCATCAAATGAGAGACTACTTGTAGCAGAGACCCACTTCAACGTTGCTAAACCAGTCCTTCCACAGACTTGTTAGAAAGAGTCAAGTGGCAAGCATAACGTAATTCTTTACAAGGTCCAAATCTCTCCAAAAGTGAGTTATTATGGAGTATAACACAATGAATCCATTCATTACCAAAATCTCTATGAACAGATTCACCAGGAACTAAAGACTGCTCCATGAAATGCACATATTCGTATGCCTTGCAGCAGTCTCAGCTGTGCACAGTTTCTCCTGCTGACACCAGGACTCCATCAATCTTTGGCAACATCTCTAGCTGTGTGCTTTAGGATCTCATCCTAACGAACCAGCAAAATGCTAAAACACCTTCTCTACTACTGCTATCAGGGATGGTAAAAAAGAAAAGGCATAGCAGTCAGCTTCAGCTGACAAGGCCCAAATTCCTCACCACCAAACATGTTTTAGATCACAAGCTGCTCTAAATTTTATTTAAATTGTCTCCTATAAGACATTATTTTCCATGTATGAGGGTTCCAATTTTTAGTAAAGTTAGCACTATATTACTTATAGTCAAGTAAGCATTATATATAACCACTAGGACTCCCCAGGTCCATCCATTCCTGTGAAACAAATGATTCCCAAGACTCTTCTGTCATTGAGGCTGCTGTATTAAACTTGATTTAGGGACATATTCAGTAGAGAATGACAGCTGAGCTAGGGCAATGTCCTGCAGGAATAAGTCCAACTCTTTAGAAGTGTAGATGATGCTTTTCCAGTGTCTGGGCACATTCTTTAACTTACTCCAGTGTAAATAGCCTTATCTGCATAGTAGCTCACTATGCAGGTATTAGAATTGGCAACACCACTACAAGGGAACCTGAATAAGGGCTTGAGAAACTGGTGCTTTCCCAAAACAATAAATTAGTGTCAATGTTAAAGATAAATATGTAAAAAATCAATGACTATTTAACTTCTGAAGTATTATAAATCTTTATTAAATAATATTTATGAGGGGCATATATGCAAGGTTGTACAAACAAATTATTATCCTACAATAACAGAACAACTCTACCACACCATCTTGAAAAAGCATCCAAAGTTAAAATAAGCTTTGGTGAAAACTACTCACAGTTTTCAGACAAAGTTGATGCAGTGATGTGTTACTACAACTGAGTGATTTTTCTTGGAATTTTGTAGTGTTCATTAGTAATTAATTTTTCTCCTTTAAAGAAGATGAAGTCTTCTTTGCATGAAAATGAACCATGGACAATTTCCAAGGGACTGAATACATCTTTTTTGCTAGAATGCTTCAATAAATAACCTGGGCTAGGATAAACAGAAAAGACTTGATCAGAAAGGCAATTAAGTGACTACGGTTAGCTAATTTCGCATGTGATTTTGCGTTACTTATTTGCTGGGGAAGGAGAGAATTTCATACTATTTCTAGTTAAAATTAGGAGCCCAGACATACCCTAGGGCAATAGAGAAAAATGTTTAACTTCAGGACATATCAGTACAGCAGTTAGGCGGTAGTAAGGCTCTGTACTTAGATATTCTGTTTTGACAAGGTCATCACCCACACAAAAAGTTCATCTTCGAGATCCCAGAGGAGTAAAAGGAAAAGTTTAGAAAGAGGAAAATAGAATCCTTTTCTTGCCTCTGAAATTAGTACATTCCATGTTTGTATATCTGTGGTGCAATTCTTCACAAATTAACTGAGAACAGCCTGCATTTTGATTTGTCCTACTTAGCCAAATAAATATGCATATATATAATTGGTATCAGCTTTCACTAGATGGTTGTGAAAAACATGAAAACATGAGAAAGTTTTCTGACAAAAATACGTCAATAGCTGTAGTAAAAATGCAAAAATACAAAATCTGGGGCAATTTCGCTAATCCAGCGTGGGCTGGGACAGCCTTGCCAAAATTATTCTATCCCATATCATGTAATCTTGTTCATATCGCTTCTCACTTAAAAAGCTTTTCTGCTAGTCAAGTTCACCTAAAGGACTTAATGGACTAAATGTGTCCTGATATTAGGGAATACCTGGTGATATTGACAAATGCCCACCAGAGCCCAGGATGAGGTGGAACCACCCAACTCATTTTCACCTGTGACCTGCTGATATAATAAGCACTAATTTGAATGGAGATCTTGGAAATACACTGGCTTGCTCATTACTTTCTGCTCTCTGTCACATCTGTTCTGTGACCTACTGCCTCCATTCCTCTGTTTTACTCTCGGACCAGCTGCTGTTAACCATTATATTTTTTCCTTTTACTGTTTCTTACTCTAAGCTATAATAGGCAGCTATTCTGAGCTCTGTATGATGTAAAGAAGTCATGGGAAAAAGGAAGACACACACTCACATATGTGTGTAGTGTTCAGGGAGGTTGCAGAGTGGGAAATAAATATCTGCATTCCTTAGTATGATTACAATTTGATTTGATGCAGAATTATCAAGTAAAGATATCTGACCTGTGCTATGCAGAAGGAGTTATACAAGCTCTCTTTTGGGCTAAAATCTATGAATCTATATCAGCAATGGAAAGTATATATGAGGTGACCTTCTCAGATTCACAGCATTCTTCAGTCGAGAATGTCTTATCTGACCCATTTAACAAGAAAAGGGTTGTAAGAAACAGTCTCAAAATGACCTGAGCATAACTTAAAGTCAAGCAAGGTCATTTGCAAGGATTCGTTAATTTTCAAAAAGCATTTTCAGTTTGGGATTTCTGTTGTGATTTTTTATTTTTTTTAATGTACATTAAAACATGAGTTGGGAGGGATGATTTTTAAAATCTGCTGGGAATGATAACCTTTAGGTCCTAAGTAAAGGGTCTAGTCAAAGAGTGTTCTGTTAACCTTCTGTTTTTTTCTGTACCCAGAGAATGTCAGTACATAAAGAGACAGTTGCTAAGACACCATTCTCTTGTTTTTACTCCCTTGCTTAGCAATATCTGTATTTTATTTGAAAGAGCACAATAAATGGCCTTCACAATGAGCAATGTGGCCTTCAAGTGTAATCATAGCTGATACTTAATTCTTACAGTTTGTTGACCAAAGCAGAGTGGGTCAAACACCCTTGTCTGGTCTCAGCCTGAAAAAGGTGTCTGAAAAACTCCAGCAGTGTGAACCATGATGATCTGGGACAGAACAGCCCTAGACCTTTGGAAGACCAAGGCTCCTGGAACAGCCCTGAAAGAGAACTGGGCTGAAGGAAGGCAGAGGGAGAAGAATTATGTCTTCTTTTTCCTGCCTCCTGAAAACAGTGCTCAGGTGAGAGACTGGGATGGATGAAGCCCTTGTTCCCCATGAGTAATTGCAAACCTTATTTTTATTTCCCTCCCAAAGACAGTGCTTCTCAGACAGCTAAAGTTCCAGGACTAAGTGAGCTGCCCAGAGTCACACACTTCTCCTTATCTATGCTAATTTTATTTCCAATACCAATCTGCAGTCATTCAGCCTCCACATGCTAGGACATGACAGTGAAGATAGTAATGAAAAAAAGAGTAAATGAAGGGCATATCAAGCAGCCTCGAGTCCCTTTTATTATATTGTCCAACCCGAACACACAATTATGTGTTGACTGTATAACCTGTCTTCCAGCAACAAGACATGTGGATATGTGTGTTTGTAGGAAGCAGTGTGCTAGGGTTCAGCAGCTCATTTAGATAAGATGTCCTGTGTATCTTCACCATGCGGTGACTTTAAGAAGCTCTACTGGTGACCACAATGCTTAGTGGATCTCAGAGGCATCACTAGGCTTTAGTCTGTGTTTCTCCCGAAGGCTCCTTCTCCATGCATACACTCCTTTGTTTCTAGGTTTCAGTGAAGAATAAGGAATCTAGCTCTGCTGCCTATGAAAAAATGATAGTAAACAAACAAACAAACAAACAAACAAAACCAAAAACAAAAGAAACCCACACAAAAACGTGGAGACAGTCTGGATTATAGTCTAGTTTCCAAAGTCAATGAAAACATGAGCTAGTCCCCCCAGCTGGCCAGGGACCAGGGCTCACCCACAGGTCACTAAGTCAGTAAAAGAATATTCTTTATCTCCTTCTCTGTTTGCCTTGTTCAATGACATGAATTTGTTGCCTGTATCAGTCTGCTTCCTTTCTCACTTACCTGTTTTGCTTGCAGTTAAACTTGCCACTTCTGCTTTTCAACAAAGGAGGTAGTTCCTGACATGAATAGGAGACATTCTTTTATAGTAGGATGATGTATTATAGATTATTAAAGAATTCTGCAGTATAATATATTTTTCCTGGAATATTATTCTTATCTTTAAATCTGAACTGTAGCTACATTGTCAGTGACCCCAATGCATTAGAATGCACGAATATCCAGCCTCCAGCCTCTCATATTAGTGCCCTTTAATCACTTTTATAATTTATTTTTTTAATAACCACTCAAAAGTAAGCCTCTTAATAAGGACAGAAAGTCAATACTTGAGTCGGGATTTTGTGGGGCTGGAAAACTTGATTTGCAATTGGAAATATCCTGATGTACCCAGGGTATGGAACAGAAGAAAATATCAAGGGTCACCTCAGGCATCCCACCTGGAAACCTGCTGTGGCTGATGCCTTGGAAACACCTCAGAAGTTTTGCTGATTATGTGCAGAGTTATGGAGACAGGCTACTCCACTTTCTTGCTATCATTGCCCGAAAAAGAAGAACCTAATGTCTTATCTCCTTAGGCAAGCCCTTCGTTTGGAAATGACTTGAGACTAAACTTAAGTGAACTGATGATACAGAAATCCTTCATATCCTTTCCTTTTTGGGACCTTTTCTTTTATGCAAGAACCTTTTCTATTTCTCTTTTCTCCCTCAAACCACATACACAGTCACATATACATGCAGATTTGTTTAAAATAATGAACTTCAAAGAGCTATAAGGTGCTGTAATACTTAATACAGTGTGCCTGTATCTGTATCTACTTTCTTCAAGTATCTTCAGTGTCTTCCTGTCAGCGTCTGTCTTAGATTCAGATTCCTCATCCACACTTTCAAACCCATATTCTCAGTGCATCGATCAATATAACTTCTACTACAGTCATGAATGTTTTTCTAATTGTTGTTAATGACAGCTCAAAGGTGACTTATTTAACAAACTCTATCAGAATTTGTAGATCCTAGCAAAACCAGAATGGGAAGGGATCATATGGTGGCATAAGACTACAGAGCAGACAGGTCGGCATCTCCCAGAATAATCTCTTCCCTACATCTCACCTAATCATTCCCAAAATAGTGCTGGTGCATGAAACAGAGTTTTCTCTCCTCATCCCTATTTCAGTATCTTCTTAAAGGACTTAAGACCATGAAGTCTTTTCACTCCAATGAGAAAATGATTTTCTATAGAGAAGGAAAGTCAAGATCTAGAAGACAAGTCAGGACACAGAAATGCAATCTATAATTTCCTACCAGGATAAAAAGAGACTTCACCATAAAAGAGGCAGTGATTTCTGAGATCAAAGATTGTCTGCACCAGAATCATCCGGGGCAGGTTCCTCTCTCTAAAAGAGAGTGGTAGAGGACACTTAGAGGTATAATAAGGCAGACAAAACCACCATAGAGGGATTTCTTGCTCACACATTCCCCCAGCACCTGGCAGCTTGGGGTGTTAGCACTTCCTGAACTGAAACTGATATCCATTGCACAGTCTTTGATAACTTCACACAAATCAATTCTTTCGGGATTTGCCTACTGTCTTTTTTAATCCACTTCGAGCTTCAAAAACATCCTTTGGTGATGAGAAACTCGGTTAAAGTGTGTGTTGTATGAAATTGAACTTCATCTTTCAATATTATTGTCCAGAAACCTATTGGATAGCCCCTGATTTTTGTATTTTAGGGACTAAAGATATAGTGTTACCTTTCCCCTTTCCATTTTGAACATGGCTTTACAGGTCTTTTTGAGAAACTTGACACAGTCATAATTTTCCCAAGCTTCAAAGTTTGACTATAGAGTCTTTTCCTGTACAATACCCATCCACAAACACAGATCAGCTTTGTCACCTTTTCCTGCATTTCTTTTCTGTCTCTGATAAATCACCTTTTTAGAAGCTGTGAGAACTGCAAGCAAAATTCAAAATATAACTATGCCTCACAATTGTTCCAAGACTGCTTCCTTACATCTCCATTTCCTCAATTTCACACTGGAGCTCTCAAGTTCCTGGGAACATATTATTACTGGAGACACTACTATTTAAGCACTCTCATTCTCCATCTATATCCCAGAGTCTGCTTGGTTTCCATTTGTACAGGGGATGTTTTGGCCCTATGAGCAGTGGAAAGACCCTCAAGACAAGTAATAGTTGAGGCAGCTGCTTGAGTGGATCCATCATTATCACTCCAATACGCTCTGTGGATAAACAGAGGCCTTCAGTCCCTGGGGCTGTTAATCTGACACCTTTCATGGAGCACTAAAAGAATTTGCTTAAAATTAAAAACAATGCACAGCTGTTTCAATGGATAAGTCATGCCATTTGCATGAGGATAATGGATAATCAATATGCAACGGTGACACAAATTAAATGTGGATTAAACAGTCATTGTTCCACAGCTATGCTCTGTGTGATTTTTCCAGATATCATCTGATAGTTCTGTATTTTCTATTATTGCTTAGAGAAAAACGCATTTCTTCTTTTGGAATACGCTGCTTCTTTATCAGCCACACTCGTAAAAAATAAACAAATTAAAGTGCTAATTCACCCTCTTATCTACCAAATCGTAGGTCATTTCTGGAGAGTGATAAAGATTATAGAGGGAAAGTATTTTTTCTCCTTGCAGTCTTCAGCTATTCTTGGTGCAAGAGACTATGAAGGTAGGCCATTATTTATGAGGCAGGATGAGCTTAAATAATTTTAGAATTCTAAAAGCTGTCTCATTTCAGATAGGCTTTCTCTGTATTTAATAGGGAGATATAGGCATTTATCCTAAAAATGCAACATAAAGCATATGGGATGAATCATTCCCTGGAGATGTCTGTCTCTCTTCACTCAGTACTGAGGGAGCCAAGAAAAACTTCTTAGATTAGGTGTCCAAATTCTGGCTGACTACAATTAACTGAAATGAGTTTTGCTCCTCTTTCTTCTGTAAGAGTTTTCTAGCAATATTCAGAGTTTTAAAAAATTAATCCTGTTTTCAGTTTACCTATACAGTGGTCAAGAAATATTTCAATATTTTTATTGTATTTAAACTCAGGAAACACAGTTACTTCCAGTGTAGAAGGTTAACATGAGTGCTTTATCTGAAGTTACACAGAATTTCTTTTGGGAAGAAATTTTGATCTTTTTAAGCTCCAGTGGCATTCAGGCACTGAACTCTTATAGTCTCCTTTGACAGAATTATATTGTGGTGGCCAAAATTTCATCTAAGCCTCAGTGACAGGAAACATCTGAAAGAGGTAGCTGAGGGAGAAGTTATGTGCAGGACCAAAGGTGGAATTTAAACTCCGAACATAGCTCTTAATCATTTCACATAAGTCAACCAAAATCAGTAATTAATAGCAAAAAATAATAATGAACTTCTGTTTGACATACACTGCTTAACTAAACTCAATTCAAATCACTGACCTAGAAGTATTACACACACTTTTACTAATCAGGTGAAAAAAACACCCAGTGCTCAGAAAAATTATCTTTTTTTTCATTTCACTGAGACGAATTAAACTTTTCAGTCTGTGTGATACTTTTTCACACACAGAAATGATGGGAAAAAAAGAAACAAAACCTACTTCTGTTTATTTGTCTAAATATTTGGGGGGGGGGGGGGGGGGGGAAGGTGGAAAGTGCCAAAATCAGAATTATTTTAGTCTAAGTTCTTAAATTCTAAAGGAATTAGGATCCTTTTTACAAAACTCTTTACCTTGGAAAAAAAATATTGGAAAGGCCCATTCACTTTGTATTTAACCCTGTCTTCTTTTCTTTCAAAACAAATAATTTCTGGCAAAGGAATAGTGGGTAATGTATTTTATTATGGCGGTAGGTCTGTGATTTTTGAGCTAGTCTAACCAGATTGAAAAGCATTCTACTCATCTCTGTTATGCGTGGGTATTAGAACATCAGCATTTGTAATACAAAAGCATCCAGACACTGGGACAAATCTCAAACTGAATTGATAGTAGGTTAGGATTTGAAGGGAAATAAAATATCATCCACTTCCAAGCCCCTGCCACAGGCAGAGACACCTTCCACTAGACCAGGTTGCTCAAAGCACCATCCAGCCTGGCCTTGAACACTTCCAGGGATAGGACGCAGCTTCTCTGGGTAACCTGTGTCAGTGTCTCACCCCCTACAGAGTGAAAAATTTCTTCCTAATGTCTAATCTAAATCTATCCTCTTTCACCTTAAAGCCATTTCGCCTTCATTTGCCCTTGCCCTGTCCCTACAGGCCTTTGCAAAAAAATCCCTCTCCAGATTTCTTGTAAGCCCCCTTTATTAGAAGACTGTGTTGATGTCTCCCTGAAGCCTTCTCTTCTCGAGAGTGAGCAAGCCCAGCTCTCTCAGCCCATCTGCAGAGCAGAGGTGCTCCAGCCCTCTGAGCATCTTTATGGTCCTTCTCTGGACTCAGTCGATCAGGTCCATGTCCCTCTTGTGTTGGTGGCCACGGAGCTGTACGTAGTACTCCAGGTGGGGTCTCTCCAGATCAGAGCTGAGGAGAATCACAACCCTTGGCCTGCTGGCTATGCTCTTTTTGGTGCAAACTGGGATATGGTTGGCTTTTTGGGCTGCAAGCACACATTGCTAGATCATGTCTAGCTTCTTGTAAACCAGTACCTCCAAGACCTTCTCCTCAGGGCTGCTCTCAATCCGTCCGTGACCACAGTTCTCTGAGTGCGATCGTCCAGCCAATTCTGTACCACCCAGTGGTCCATCCATCAAATCCATGCCTCTCCAATTTAGAAACAACAATAGCATGAAGGACAGTGTCAAATGCTTTGCACAAGTCCAGGTAGATGACGCCAGTTGCTCATCTCTTGTCCATTGGTGCTGTGCCCCCAGCATAGAAGACCACCACCAGATTTGTCAGCCAAAATTTGCTCTTAATGAAGGATGTTGGCTCTCACCCATACCACCTTATTATCAATGTGATTTAGCATAGTTTCTTGGAGGAGCTGTTCCATAGTCTTGTTGGGCAACTGCGTGATGTTTACCAGTCTGTAGTTTTTCTTGGAGTCAGTAGTGAAGTTTGTACTAATACCATAGGGAGCAGAGGAAGGCTTACACTGTATACTTCCAAATAGCTCACCAGAAGTCTTTAAAATATATAGCCTGGTTTGGCTCTCCTGTTTGTCTGTTTAACCTATGCTGTAATGGGAATGGTTTCATCTGTGTTGCTACTAGCCATCTGAGCTGCTCACCGTTCCCAAAGTTTTTTGCTTTTAAGCTGGTTGCAAGCTGACATTGCCTTTTTGTAATATATTTATCTGCGTGTTTGCTGGCAGGGGTGGAGAGAAATGCCAGTTATATAAGTGAGAAAACCTGTTTTACCAGTGAAAATAATGCCTACAATCTGGAAGATTTAAATGAGTCAGACATTAGGATATACATTTAAACCAAAACCCTGATGATATATTTGAATCCAGCAAATGCTTGGGCAATCAGTGAAGAAATACTCATGTGTCTTAAGCTATTCACAGGTATAAGACTTTGCATGACTGCTCCCTCAAGTGGGAATATTAAAATTTCTGCAAGTGAAGTAGTAAGCACAGGTTCTTACTGAGGGTCACATCAGCTGCAAAACCAGTTGTATGACATATCCTGAAGGGCACACACCATCAGTCAAGCAAAACAGCACTGTGGTAGATTAGAAGTGGCCAAATAGCAAGGGTTTATGATAAGCATCAGTCACAATTTCAGCTGCTTGGAAAACCAGTGTTCAGCTCAAAACTCATCTATTAATGTATGACTGTTTTGGTTTTTGTGATTTTGCTTTTTTTTTTTTTTTTTTTTTTTTTTTTTTTTTTTTAAGCAAAGATCATAGGTTTATTTATTTTTAATGATGCCGGGCTGTAACAGCAGCTAATTAGAAATATCTAATGCAGGAAAACATCTGCAAACTAAAATTGTTTTCAGCCAGTATAGAAGTGATATGTTAGGCGCGTTGCACTCTCTCTCAGTATGATAGCAACTAAAGTGGCTTAAAATTAGATTCATTTATAAAGCTGGACACCATTAATATCACCCCCTGCATGACAGTAATTCATTTCATTCTGGTTTGTCTGCACAGTGGTAGGGGCTCTGGTCCTTCTGTTCAGACCACAGGCCTAATTAAGTATTCATTATAGAATTCATATTTTCTCATTTAAGACAGAATATCAAACATTCATGCCTGGTATTAAACTTGTTTACCATTGGATAATTGCTTTATTAATAAACACTGCTGTACATGCCCACGCTAACTTCAGGGTCAAAAATTGAACTGCGTTGAAACTGGACCCTCTTATGCTGGTTTCTCTGGACTTTTTGGATGAAAAGGTGCAACCTTTAATTAGTATCAACCACTGTGGTTCCAGAGGGAGTAATAAAATCTTGTGAGTTTCTCTATTCTACCTTCTGCTTTAACATACCAGAAATTTAATGAGAAAAAGTGGATTAAAGGTTTGTGGTATCAAATAAAACTTTATGGTAGATATTTAGTTTTATTTTGATTTAAATTTTGAGCTCACAAACACAAAGCTACATTTCTAATGCAGAATAAATTCTCCAGATCAAGCAATCTGCAGAAAATTGCTTGCTTCAGAGTCAGAATGCTCATTTCTGAGCACTCTGTAACGAGAGATGGAAATCCCTACTGCTCAGATCAACTTGCACTTACAGAGTTACAGATGACGTCAACCTACTGTTCTTTTCATCTTAAGCCTGTCTGGACCAAAGTCCATTTAAGTTCTTCAGCCCAGCTCCAGAGATGTCAGAGGCTAAGAGAACCTCAATACTCTCTACTGTGCTTGACTTTGCCTACTTCTGTGCTCCTCATCAACCTGTAGCTTGGCCAAACAGCAAAACTCTGTCTCACCTTAACCTTTCCAGCACACTTGGAAAGCATACCTTTCCTATGAGCAACTTTTACTAAAACAAGTCCTTGTGAATCATGAGTGTCTGCCTTGTAAGCATCTCATAGTCTTGCTGAAAGAGCTTTTCCAAAGAAAAGAAGAACGAAGCTACAGGTATGATTAATTTTACCTAGCTTTTGAAATCTAAAAAACAAACTGATGATAATGTGCTACTTATTAAAGTTCCTTCAAGTGGCAATGGAAAAAAAATAATACCACTACAAGAAAATGCAGCTAATACATTTTATATGTGTATCTAATGTGAGGGGAATCAAGGAATAACCCAGGTACTCAAATATAGGTTTGTAATGTAATTAATGGTGCTGTTTGATGTCTGAGACATTGTGAAAAGGAATATCTCTTAGATGCTGGAATTCAGAAACTGGTTTTCTTTACCTATCTTTGCAAAATCCCTTGGAAGTTCCCGGACACAAGAAGGGATTTTCTTATTCTTTTAACCTGTCAATTTTGAATGGGCTGAGACCTGTCAAGGTTAACATGCTTTACTTTTCAGTGTTGTCACTACTTGCAGCAGTTTTGGTCTAAAATAAGGCTAGAAAGACTCAACCAACATCCTTAGGTTTATAGCATGCTGAAGAAAATCCAGACAAATCCCAGTATTTCAACCCTCATCATTTCCACATAGAGAATCTCCCAAAAGGCTCAGAGGATAAATGTGAAGTAATATTTTTTTATATATAGAATAATAAAGAATAATGGAATAAATCAATTACTTGAACAAAAACTCTCCGGCTTGACAGCGTATTTTTCAACTATAAAAAAAATGCATGTGGGCTCTTCTTCAGAAAATAAACAAACCAACCAAAATGAGAGGTTTTGTTTCTTGTACTTGAAATAAGTTAATGGGAAGAGAAAGTAGAAACTTTATAAGATGATAGAAATGTTTAGAAATTACAGACTTTAAAGGTTATCTAGTTCCAACCCCCTGCCATGGGGAAGGACACCTTCTACTAGACCAGGTTGCTCAAAGCCCTATCTGGCCTGTCCTTGAACACTTCTGGGAATGAGGCACAGCTTCTCTGGGCAACCTGTGCCAGTCTCTCACACCCTACAGAATAAAGAACTTCTTCCTAATATTTAATCTAAATTGACCCTCTTTCACCTTAAAGCCATTCACTGCCATCCTGTCACTACATATGCTTGCAAAAAGTCTCTCTCCAGATTTGTTGTAGGCCCCCTCTAGGTGATGGAGGACTGTTATAAAGTCTCCCTTGAACCTTCTCTTCTCCAGACTGAATAAGCCGAGCTCTCCTCAGGTGGTGTCTTGTGAGATCAGAGAAGGGGGACAGAATCATCTCCTTTGACCTGCTGGCTATGACTTTTTTCATGTAGTCCAGGATACAGTAGTTTCCTTTGGCAGAAGTCTTATTTTGTAAAAAATCATTAAAAAAAACAACATATTTTTTTTATTATTAAAACTTATTCAAAAGATAAAATGCTACTTCTTTCAGTTTAGTTGAAAATTCCATTTACCACCTTGATGGCATTTTTGGTGACTGAGATATCTTCATGGGTGTTTCACGACATATTTCAGTCAAAATGTAACATATTAGCACAGATGTGCTATGTATAAAATTTAAGTTAACCTAGTTCATTTTGGATTTAACAGGCTGGGGAGTATAGATGAACAGTATTGTCAGCAAAGAGACATTAATGAATGCCTAGTGGGCAGAAAGGAGGAACTGGTCTCTTAATCTGGATAATATGTGCCTACACCTGAACTGCAGTCAGACCCTATGGGAGACATTGATTTGAATGAGTACAGATGTCCATCTGTAGATACTTCTTACCTGGTTACCTGAGAATTCCTTTGTAGTCAAGAGGATGATTCTTTCTACCCTAAAATAGATATGTAAGATAGACTATAAATTATATCCTGAAAGCAACCACTCTCTGTCAGTAAAAAAGAGAGTCCAGGATGATGCATTCAAAGGGAGATGATGCTGTATATGTTTCCCATATGCACTTAGGAAGGATGAATCCAAGATGATGTTACTCACTACCCTGGAGTGACAACCAGAAGGCACTGACTTATTTACATCTTCTTAATACAACTGGAAGACTATGGTCAGCAGTAAGCTAACAAAGCTAGAAAGAAAATAGAGCTGTAGTAATAGAAATGCCTTTATATTAATGGAGTCCTATACACAGAACATGGAGTGTTTGCTATGAAGTAGAGCATAAGCAGGACACTAGTGTACAACTGAGTCAAAATTTAAGACTTAGAACCAGTGTCCAGCTGAGACCAGTAACAAGTGGTGTCCCCCAGGGATCGGTGCTGAGACCAGTCTTGTTCAACATCTTTGTTGGTGACATGGACAGTGGGATTGAATGCGCCCTCAGCAGGTTTCCAATGACACCAAGCTGTGTGGTTCAGTTCATACGCTGGACGAAGGAATGCCATCCAGAGGGACCTTGACATGCTTGTAAAGTGGGCTGATGCAAACCTGATGAAGTTTAACCATGCTAAGTGCAAGGTCCTACACCTGGGTAGGAGCAATCGCAGGCACAGCTACAGGTTAGGCAGGGAAGAGATTCAGAGCAGCCCTGTGGAGAAGGATTTGGGGGTGTTGGTCGATGAAAAAATGAACATGAGCCGGCAGTGTGCATTTGCAGCCCAGAAAGCCAACCGTATCCTGGGCTGCATCTAAAGGAGCGTGACCAGCAAGTCGAGGGAGGTGATCCTGTCCTTCTACTCTGCTCTTGTGAGACCTCACTTGGAGTATTGTGTGCAGTTCTGGTGTCCTCAACATAAAAAGGACATGGAACTGTTAGAACAAGTGCAGAGGAGGGCCATGAGGGTGATCAGGGGACTGGAACACCTCCCATATGAAGACAGGATGAGAAAGATGGGGCTGTTCAGCCTGGAGAAGAGAAGGCTGCTTGGAGACCTCACAGTAGCCTTCTAGTATCTGAAGGGGGCCTATAGGGATGCTGGGGAGGGACTCTTCATTAGGGACTGTAGTTATAGGAGAGAGGGTAACAGGTTCAAACTTAAACAGGAGAAGTTTAAATTGGATATGAGGGCGACATTCTTTATTGTAAGGGTGGTGAGGCACTGGAATGGGTTGCCCAGGGAAGTTGTGAATGCTCCATCGCTGGCAGTATTCAAGGCCAGGTTGGACATAGCCTTGGGTGGCACGGTTTAGTGGGAGGTGTCTGTGCCCGTGGCAGGGGTGCTGGAACTAGATGATCTTTAGGTCTTTTCCAACCCTAACTATTCTATTCTATGATTCTATAATATAAAAATGGTGCAGCAATGAGAAGATTCAAATGTTCCGTGGGAACACCACAGCTAATGATTTTTTAATTCTGTAGGTAGAGTTTTGGTCTATGAATTGGGTGAGCTGAATGGATTCAGCTTATAGTGAAAATCTGGCCTATGAACTCTCTTTTAGCCACAAGGACTTAGCTTATTCTGTTTTTCCATTTCCTCGTATTAAAAGTGAGTTAACATTCAAATAGTTTTGTGGTTTGCATTAGAGCTGCAATTCTTGTTTTCTTTTTTCTGATTTTTAAGTGTCTTACTTGAGGGTAAAAAAAAGAAAATACAAATAGGCATTGAAAATGTCCAGTGATAGTGTGGTAGAAATTATTCCAAATCGAAGTTAAATCTAGGAAATAATTCTGAACAGGAGTCAGGAGAATTGAAAATGTGAACTATTTTCCTGTTTTTTGAGGAAAACACACAAGGTATCATAAGTACCAGCTATAAAAATAACAAAACAAGGTTACACCTTGCATTCTATGATCTAATAATATTTAAATTGTACATATTTTACTTCTTGGAATCAATTCTTTTTCTGACTTAAATGAGATTCAAACTTGTATATCTTTCACCTGCAGGGAAATGCCGAACAGCTAATGGCTATGTATTCTAAACTAGTTTTCTCTCAATGTCAAGAAAAATAGGCAGCTATTGCCTAATCAAGAAAGCATATTTATTTCTCATTGCTTCAGGTAGTATGCTTGGGAATATGATACTTGCATGGGTGCCTCTCTTCTGATTCTGGAAAAGTCTGACCAGAATTTTTAAGATCAAATATTTCTCAGTTGTTTATTAATGCTGTTAATAAAAGAAGCTGACAATATATAATTTAGTTCACTAGAAATACTGAAAATCTCTAAATACCTTTTTGGAGTTCCTTGAAGTACTTGGAAAAGCACAAGGGTTTGGGGGGGCATTTTGTTGGTTTTGATTTATTTGTTAACCACTATTACTCGATGATGTTTTTCTATTTAGCTCAACTCAAAATAATTGCCTATTTCTTTTCTTTTTTATTTTTAGCCACCCTAATAGAAATTAAACAAACATACAAAGTGCATTTTACCATATTTGCTTACTATAATCAGAAGAATTTCCATTTTGTGATAATAAGCATAAATGGCTAGGTTGTAAGTAGATACGTATTTACAGAGAATTTCATCATTTCCCAGTCTGACTTTGTCTGAATTCAAAAAAGGCAATGAACTTCCACATTTTTATCAATAAAATGTTCAGGGAGGACCACAGTTCTGTTTCTGTTGGGCTGAATTGTTTTATTTTGATATGTTGTATCCTAATCTGCTATACATAAAATAATCAAAGCAAGATATTTGAAAAATGAAAAAGAAAAAAAAATTGAAATTGTCAAAACAATATTTTTCATGTCTATTAAAATTTAGGGATTAATTCAATTTTTTTAATCTAAAAAATAATTGTCAGCAGAAGTCAGTAGAAATATCTTCTACCTACTTTTATTCAGAGAGCATTTCTCAGTAGTGATGCTAGACATGGCAGAAGAAGACATGGTCTGTATCATCTGCTCTTTGCAGACAAGATCAGATACACCAAAGTCGTGTGACATTTTCAGAAACAGCTGCCCATGATCCAGGGAAGGGTTCGATGTAGAATGGATTGACCTAGAAAGCATTCATAGGTAATATGTGTGCGTGTGTTTGTTTGTTTGTTTGTTTTTTAAACATAATCAGGTAGAAATACCACGAGCTTTAGTATAACGTGACTAGAAAGAAAAATTTGTTTGACACTGATAGTTACAAATGCCAAAATTCTACATAGGGTCTGTAGAATCAGTGAAAAAAAGTATAAACTTGCAATAAAACTATCTTTTCAGTTCAGTGTGCCCCTCTGTTAGGGTGTTTCAGAAACCAAGTTCTTCCTGAGACAGTCCTACACATGGAGCTTTGTTTATAACTCACTACTGATCATCCTGTTGAAAACTGAGTTTCTCGGACCAGAAGAGGAGTTCTTTCAAACCACAATGACTACATGTTTCAGGTTCCCTTCTGATTGGAAGAATGAACATATTTTCTCCAATCTGCATTTCCTGTCTCTCCTCTCTTTCCAGGCTTTTGCAGCAATGTGCTGCAATATCACTACCTTCTGCTAGATCAGGTTAATGCTCAAGCACAAAATATGCCATAGAGATCCCCTGTGACAGCTGAAGATTTTCTGTACAATGGCAGCAAAGAATTTTTTTTGTCCTTCATCTGTGCCTTTAAGCATGGGAGTGAGAAGGAAAATTTCCAGGCCCATTTTTAAAGGGCAGAATGAGCTAGAAAAATGTCCTAGTTATTGCAAACCTGTGAGAAAAGAATATGGTTTGAATATGACTGAATAAAAATGAGGGCACACAAACTCAGTGAAGAGAAGAGATGTTACAGTGCTTAGCAATAATGGTTACAGTCTCATTTTCTGACAAACTGGTAGAGAATATAATCACAACGTGAGCTACATAATTAAAGCAAAGATAGCAGTGACATTTTTATTGTATATATCAACTGTTGAATAAGTTCCTTTTTTTCTTTTCTTTAAAAAAAAAAAAACAAAAAAAAAACAGAAAACAAAACAAAACTCATACAGAAACTATTCATTTTTGCAGGCAGGAACAACCCAGCTAGTGGAACTCTTCATTTCATGCAGCTCTGTGCCAAGAAAAACTCCGATCCAGTGAGTCTGTTTTGTTAAGTAGCAATAGTGAAACTCGGAGGTTTGGTTTTGAAGTGTGAGTGTTTAGGTTCAAAAAATGCATCCTCCAAAATACATTCAGAAAATCAGACTCTGTCCTTTGATCTGAATGAAACTTGTATTGATTCAATTTTAAGCCAAAATATGCCATATTCTATGCTCTTGCTGAAACAAAACTAAATGCCAAATTTTTATAATGGTGGAATCATAAAAGGAAGAAGAATATGAAGACATCATTTAAACAGAAGTCAAAGTGAGAATAACTAAATGTTAACCATCTGCTTTTAGAGGCAGAAACATTTTTTGACCATTTTACTCATTTATTCCACTGTTTGTCTTTCTAAATATTGAATTTAATCCCCTGCTCTGTCATTAGTTCTTACTCTGCCTTCAGCAGACAAGAAAAATATTTAGTTTGTTCCTTTTTTAAAAAATACTTCTGCAAACTTGAGGACTTTTGATATGTTCTACACATTGCATTTCCAGACCACCAACCATAGTTCTTTTACTTGTTTTCCTTAGTCCTCCTTATCCAGAAGACTATTCATACAGTTTTCTTTCTTCTGGAATAATTTTATCTGGAAATAAAGGGGTTGTCTGCACAAACATGTATTTCCTTTAAGATACACACCACCCCTTCTACCACCCCAGAGACAGTCAATACATTTGGAAAGCACAACTTGCTGCCAGTTATTGTAGATGAAGCATTCCACTTTGAAGGGAATGTAGAATTAAGAAGCACAAGCAAAGACAGGTTAAACGGCCTGCATGACATTATGTGGAAAAGAAGTAGCAAAAGTGCAGAAAAGAAGCCCTGGCTTCTAAATATCAAGCTCTCACAACAATGATTCATGTAAAGATTTCACTGACTGGTCACACTTAACTGAAACTTGATGAAGAGACCGCCAGGTTTTCTAAGCTCTAGTGGATTGGAAACATCCTGAAAATACCTTTTGTTCTCATGTATTCTGACTTTATTTTACTGTCTTTCCCAAATCATGGAATCACCTGCAAGATAAAAGGGACAATGCATACAAATGAAAGTTGAGATCGCCAGCTCAGCTGACAGTGAAGATAAATTAATTATTCTGCCAAAGAGTTTAAAGAAGTGGTTTAGCTTCCAAAATAGCTTAAGTTTTTCCGTAGAAGATTTCTTTTGTTTGTTTCTGATATTTCAGCCAGTTCTTATTTTATCTCAACTGGTTTTCCTTTCTTAAAACCCCTTGAGAATACTCCCAATAAAAGAATAAGTCTGTTGCATGAACTGATTTACTTCACAGCAAGATCATGCTTTTAAAGATGTCTCTACTATAGGAAAATTAATTTCTCAAGCTACTTAACACAGTTCCAGTAAAAGCCTCCCACTCAAGGGAGCACGATGAGCAACAGTACCTGTGCAGGCACAGTAGGAAGTTTATCAACCTGTGCTTTGCTTAGCTTTTTCAGGGAACATGTTTATGTTCAAGCATGGAAAACAAAGATGCAAATTTATCTTTTTAGGGGTTTTTTGTTGGGTTTTCTTTTTCCTTTTTTTAGTGAATAAATAAGTTTCAAATATTTTGATCTCTCTTATGTCTCAGCACAAGGGTAAATTGACACCATGTCTGAATTAGATGGTCCAAGCATTACATGGTCTTACGTTTTATATATACATACATAATCCAAATTTAGGATTTTTGTCTTTTTCCCTAGACTTTCTATGTCACACAATCCCACAGGATAATCAGTGTCATGGATCCATATAATCATTAGTTAAAACCTCTGGAATTCAGCTAGTCCAAGATTCAAAACAGGCACTACTACTCATCGCTAGGTCGGAGCAGATGAGGCTATGAATAGCCATGGGAAACTTCAAAGCATGGAAACTCCACAGCATCCCTCAGTGACATGTACCAGCACCAGACCCCTGGTTGGATGAGAAAGATTTTCCTGATGTCCAGTCTGAACATCCCAAGCCACAAGTCATATCCCTTAGTATGTTACTTCTTGTACAAAATTTGTCCTTTTTGTCTTTGTTATTGTTCATTAAGCAGTTGTAGAGTGCAGTTAGTCAACTCTATGTCTTCACCAGAAAAGTTGTGAAATGGAACAATAAGTCATAATTCAATACAAATCGCAATAACAAATTAAAAAAAAAAAAGGTTAAAACATCTGCCATTGAAAGAATTTTATCACAACTATCAGAAAGTCTGATTAATTGCAATGATCCTCACAGAGTATGCTGGCTCCTCTTGCCCCTTCTATATTTTCCATCTGAGTAAACTGTCTCTTTTCATCAAAGATGCAGCCGGAAACCTCAGGAGATCAAACCTCCTGCAGGACCTTTTCTAGTTGATATGGAACCAGCTTAAGTATGAACAATGGCAACTTCAAAAATAGTTTTGTCCACGCATAGCTTTTACATGCAATGTAGCTTGTAATAGGATCTGGCCAGCTCAGGATCTGTCACTCTCTGGTCCTACAGTCCAACTTAGTTATTATTTATTTTTTTTTAATGTCAGTGAACATATGCTTTGGAAAGAGCCTGGGTACTTCAGAAGTGGGTTTATTGAGGGAAATATTGTAATCCGTATGTGTGCAGTCAGGACCTTGCTACTGGAGAAAAGTGAATGGGCTTAAACTCTGTGAAATGTTTAAATCCTAACTATCAGATCAGTAGCCAGTGGCATCCACATTGCCACTGATATAATCCCACCTTCTGCTCAGAGCTGTACCACAGATTAATCAGAACAACTTTTCCACAGCTATTAACAGCCAGAAGAGATCTATTGCTGTTAGTTAGTGGGAAGCTTATCTCCAGAGCGTCAATAGCATGTTTTGTGTCATAATTTTAAAATATGGTCAATGCTTTTTTTCTCTACGTTAATCCTTATAAAATTAATAAAGTATGTTCCCACTGCTGTTAAATTAGTGGTGCAGTTTGCCTAATAAAATATATTTTGATGTCTTGGTTTTATGGGCAAAGTAATAAACTACAGTTTTCAAAAGCAGCTTGATACAGTACAGGAAAAACCTTTACAATTTTCTACTTAGATTCTAGTTAAAAATAATATGGCAGAGATTATTTTTAGATGAAAGACCATATGTTGGACAATAGGCATTTTGAAAACCACTGTTGTTTTCATAATTGCATTCTAGTGTTATTTTTATATTCAACCCTACAAGTACAAGGTATTCATTTGTCAGTTGTGGGTGGGAAGAAGGAATATTGATATACATAATGTGCCAAAAAATACTAAGAGCTGTTAATCTGCCAAGATTTATTAAATTCTTGAACAGCTCTTATATGCGTTCCTTTCCCTATTCCTGAGACATAACAGAAGATTTCTTCTTGCTTAAGATTTTTGTGTATTTAATTTTTCCAGACAAATGTTATGTCAGAAAAAAAAAAAAAAAAAAAAAAGAAGAAAAAGAAAGAAAAGGTGAAAAGGTGAAGAAAGAAGTAATTATCCTCTTTTTCACAAAAAAAAAAAAAAAAAAAAAAAAAGAAAAAATCCAGGAGCTAAAACACAACTTTTTTTTCAAAATTAATATCTCCTTATAAAAAGAATTATAATTATTCCTTATAAAAGAAGAATTCTGTGTCTGAATGTGAGATTAAATATTCTGAAGAAAGTTAATAGAAAAAGTAAAATTTACTGCAGCGGATACTGTGGCTGAATCTTAACAGACTTTCACTGCTAGGTTCTCAGTTAGACTCATGAAAAAGTATTTAAACACATGAATGAAAGGTTTTATATTTTTGATGGTGTAAACACAAGAAGCTTTCAAGCGCTAAGTGAAAAATTATTAGGGTGGACCTAACACTAAGCGTCTGCAGGTTAGGGATATTCTCTAAGTTCAGAGTCTTTTGTCTTTTCCTGGTCAATGGAGAGAAACAGTCCTCTATGAAGCAATTTATCACCTTCAAAGATAAGTGCTTATGGTATGTATTACGAATCTTGGTGTAAAGCACATCATTGTCAAGACTACTCAAGTTTCTTAACCAGCTATCTTAGTTTAGCTTGGAGATACTTAACTTGGAGATGCTTAAGGTCAGGCAAAATATGCACATCCTCTTTAATGATTTTAAAGCAGAAATATCCTTAAATCCTTTGCAGTCTCCTAACCTTTAAATGTATTTCTGTGGAATTCGTAGAATCATAGAATAGTTAGGGTTGGAAAGGACCTTATGATCATCGAATTCCAACCCCCCTGCCATGGGCAGGGACACCTCCAACTAAGCCATACCATCCAAGGCTATGTCCAGCCCCACCTTGAACGCTGCCAGGGATGAAGCATTCACAACTTCCCTGGGCAACCCATTCCAGTGCCTCACCACCCTGCAGTTGATCAACTCCTTAAGTTAGTTTTGTGGAATCATGCAAGGTCATTTTTTTTTTTTTTTTGTTTTAAGTAACCTTATTTTAGCCAAGGAACTGGAGCATTTTGATCTTCTCTGAAGTTTCTTTAAGAAATTGGATTGACATCTCAAAATCAGTGCAAAAATATTGCAAAAACACTGAGAAAATAGTTTATTTTAAGTTGTACAATATTTGGGATTTTTTTCTTTTTTATTTTTTTTTTTTTTTTGGGTAGGAGGAGGGGACTTTCTGGATCATCTGACAGAATGAAAAGTTGCTTGGCAAAGAGAAATAAATTTAAAATGAGAATTTTCAGTTCAGGCTGAAAATGGACAACAAAAGGACAATCTATGTGATTTTTTCTGGCTGCTCATTCAGAATTTTGTGAAGATGAGAATTGAAATTTACCTTGAATTGGTTTGGTGATTTAAGATGCTGTCGTTAAGATACTAGTCACTGAAGGAAAAGACAAGTTTTTAGGGTAATGCAAGGATTAGGAGACCTACGTTATTTATTCAAACATGACTGTGTTCTTCAAAAATGATGTATTTAAGGATATTTTATCTGGGTTAACAATAAAATTCTAAACTCTATTTTTAATTCTATGGCACTCAAATTTTTTGCAATGCTGAGAGCAAGTCAATCGTGGTAATGTAAATAAGTTTTATGAATACTGTTTCTACACGTATAGGATTCATGGAGTGCTGAGATGTATACAAAGCAGTTGTCTAAAGCAGAAATACTCTAAGACTAGAAAATCACAACTCCATCATGGCTGACTTTACCAATAGCTTTTGAGTGGTGCTAAATGGCACAAAATGACACCCAAACTGCACCAATATGTACTTCAAACAACACTTCCTTTGAAAAACATCCCTGTTTCAGGCAAGCTTATGCAATACTACATGCAAGATTGGTATGTGATGAAAGTACTCAAATATCAGGAAATAAGGTCATTATAACACCAGTTGCTAAAATTACGTTTGGGTTTTTGTGTTTTTTTGTTGTTCTGCTTTGTTTTTCCAGCAAAGCAAGGTTAAAAGATTAGGTCTTTTTTCTGTAGATGGAGGTCTGCTTTCAGAAGGAATATTCAAGGGAAAGCTGTATCACCCCTCAACCCAAACTCAGGGAGGGACAAAAAATGCATGGATTTTGGCAAGAAATGGATCAGTTTCCAAAATGTTGTGCAAGTATTTTTACTGTTTCTTTCCTTTTTGGATTTTTTTTTTTTTTTTTTTTTTTAATTTGTGAAGAGATATCTGACCCTTGTTGGAGTAAACTGGACTTACTATTCTTATTAACTTTATAAAGTAATAAATGTTATCTCCAATTTACCTAAAAAAAATTGAAAACTTCTTTTCTTAGGGATCAGTGAACTGTGAAACTCTTCATACAAGTGTGTCTGGAAATATTTGTGCCCTTTCATATACATTACCAAAGTGCTATTTGGAAAGAAACAGGAAGTGATAAGAAAATAAGACCTGATAAGTGTTACATATATTATAACCACTAATAGTCTATTTAAAGATCTATATTTCTGGGTTTGGCTCTATGTAGAGAAGTTAAGCTGAGATTTTTTTTTTATGTTGTTCTTTTGAAACTTAGATCCATCAAGAAGATTTTCATTGATTTCATTTTCTTTGCACTTTACCACCACCAGCTCTATTGATAGAACAGCTGTGTATAGCTCCAAATAACTTCTGCAATAAAACAAAAGAGCACACACATTTTGCTCCATCTAAAGCTTCTCTCCCCATTTATATTTCTCAAAAGGTAAACCTAGCATCCATAATGAAATCTTGGTGTCTTTAAGGGGAAATTCAAATTATCAGGCAGCGAATGAACAGCAGCTGGAATAAAGGAAGAGGTGGCTTAGTGAGAGAGCTAATGTACTGCTTCATTTTTGGATAAAACTTAGCAAACAGTAAAAGATTCATTCCTGCTTGTGAGTGCAGTCACTGGACTTTTTTAATGTAAGATACTGATTAGAATTTTCAAATTTTTTCAGGGTTTTCCTGCAGCTGAATATAACATAGAAACTGGAGGCACAGAATGGAGGCTGGCTTTCACACTGCAGGTGTAGTAATCATATTTCCCAGCTTCACAAGAGCAGCTTTGGTTTGGAAGAATTGGTATAGTTATAACATGGATAGAATCCTGACTGAAGTTAATGAAGCCTGCTTGGATTTACTAGGTTGAGCCTTACGAAATCATTTTGCTGCATTTTGTTGTGTGGACATTCACTCCATAAATTCCACTGCCTATAGACGCAGTCAGCTGAGGTGTCTTCATAATGAAGATACAAGAAAAATAGCTCAGATGCTTTTCCTTAAAATGATTTCAATGTCATATCAGCAAGGCGTAGGTTGCAATACATGTAAATCCTGTCCTTGGGAAAACAGTCCTTTTCCTGGGACGTTGTAGGATGCGATTACTAGTGGAGGAAGATTCTTTGCTCTAAACATAATGTCAAGTGCTCCTGGGTAGGTTAGATGTCTAGAAGGACACTCTTTTTTTGTATTTGGTGATACTGACATCCTGAATGCTTAACTCTAAGGCTTAAGCAGCAGAATAATGGGAATTTAATACTGGATTTCAGACTATAGAAATGCCTGAACACCTTTAAGGACCACCACTATGTGACTTCAGAAATATGTACCTCTTGGTTTCCATGAAATATGTGCTCCTAACTCACAGACACACATCAGCAGGTGTTAAAATAGATGAACTGCGTCTCTGAAGTCCTAAGAACAGTGTATCATTTACTCAAATTAATGGCAGCTCTTGGTCAGCCTTTGAAAAATGAGCAATTTAGGATGCTCCGTCGCTGGCGGTGTTCAAGACCAGGTTGGACAGAGCTTTGGGTTGGATGGTTTAGGGGGAGGTGTTCGTGCCCATGGCAGGGATGTTGGAACTAGATGATCTTAAGGTCCTTTCTAACCTTAACGATTCTATGATTCTATGGTTCTATGATCCCAAGCATGGGTTTAATAGACTACTTTAAGCATCCACCAAAAAAAAAAAAAAAAAAAAAACAAAAACAAAACTATTGGTCAAAAATCTTTAGGATGGTATTGCTTGTTGCCTGTGTCACACAGATACCTCCTGATTTCCCAAGATAACACATATTTCAGTAGAAATTTCAGCATGTCTGACATTTTGTGAAGACAATATGTTGTTAACTTACTATTCATATGCTCATTCTTTTTTTAATAATAAAAGTGCAGTTGTCAAATTAATGAACAATATTTTACCACATGACTGAGAGAAATGGTATACAATGTGAATAGCAAATCGTTGAAGTGAACTGCTCATATGCATATCCTAAATAAAAAAAAAAAAAAGTATCTAATTACTCATTGTAATAATTATAAGACTGGCTTGGATGCACGATTGATTTGTGATTTGATCATACACTGGAAAACTTTAAATCATAATACAGACATTCAAGTACTCAGAATCTATATGACTATATAGATTAAACAGAGATGAATACACAGAACATGAAAAAAATCAAGATGTTATGTGTCAAATAGTTAAATGAACTCTATCGTTCTCTAAGTGCCATTTATGAATAAAGACAATTTGAGACACTTATTCCTCTCAAAATGTTCTATTTGGTGTGACTGACGAAGAAACATCTAGAAAAGAACAGAAATATGCATGTTTCAGCTATACGACCAAATCCATATTTTCTTTTTCCTCAAGCAAAGACAATAATAGGTATCACACTTACATTGAAAGTAATCATGCTAATGAGATGATGCCATATTTGCTATAAGATCATTATTCCAAGGACAATGTTAATTCATTCAATAAGCCTCCTGTGAACAGTGTGTGGTGGCCGCCCTCTTGGTTGGTACAATGGTGATTTAACCAGGAACAGCCAAAGCTAAACGCCTGATTTGTTTCTTTGTGACCTGGTGTTACACTGCTGGGGATGTAACAAGACAAGTCCTATGCAGGCTGCCAGAGAGTGCAATCTGTAAGTAGAAGTGGATGAACATGGTTTATCCATTTAGCAAAATCTTCTAATATTTTGAAAGAGACATTTTCATCATGCGTCACAAGTAATCAAACCTTAAAAAAAAGGAAAAAAAAAAGGGGGGAAGAAAAAAAAATATATTAAGTCAACTGAAGTTGCATTTATGTTATGGTTTTCTTAATAGTTTTTTTCCTCTTTTTGTATTTAACAAACAACAAATGTATACTTACTCCTAAACAAAGGAACCTATCTAAATAAAAATACTGAAGGTTTCATTTTAGAAAATATGTTGAAATATGTTTTTCTTGCAATTTTATTTCCATTTCCTCCAAAATGCCACCAGAAAAAATCTCAAGAATGTAAGAAATGGATTCCTTCGGAAAAGAGTCATAATTCAACAAAATTATTTATTTAAAAGTAACCTGGCTTGCTCTATCTGTAAAACACACTCTTCAATGATTTACTTATCTAAAAAATATTTGGTGCTGAAAAATAATTAGATATTTTCTGAATCTCAGTTTGAGTAGAGCAATCATATAGGTAATCAATATCTTTTTCTCCTTTCTAATCAATCTGTGTCCTGAGTACTTTGGTAGATTTTACAGACAGGAAATTCTACCCCTTAAAATCTTAACAGCAGGACAAAAGAATTATGATGAGAATATACCTGTGTTTGCAGGATATTTTGCTCATGCATGATTTCCACTTTAGCAATTCAAAAAAGGCAGGATACTTGCATGCCCATCAGTGTTTGGGATACAATAGAATTACTCTGTATTTGAATCAAAGTGAATGAGAATTAAATTGGACTCTTAGTCTTTATATTCAGCTATAAAAATGCCAAGCCTACAGAATGTACAGTATGATTTGCTATTACTATTGAATAGTACTTTCTTTTAACACTCATACAGTGCATTTCTCCCAAGCTATTGGAGTGGAATTTTATTAAAAAGAAGGGGAAAAAATCCAAACCAAAAACTGCCTTCACCTCCCCACAGCTTCGTTAGTGGTTAATGGAATTTGTTCCATGGTGCCAATGAGTTAACTTTGCACTTTTCTTTCACAGTTTCCTGTGCTATTTTGTGTTTTCAGATTACAAGGGATAGCAAAATCATTCAATCTTAGAGGAAAAGAGAGCATATCAACTTGGATAACCTCAGTATTTTGACACTGTGGCCCTTCAGGCTTAGGAGTGGATGGCATTAGCTGAGAGTAAAGAGAAGCACCTCACCAATCACTTATGGTGATATCGTGCAATGCCATCATCTCAGTCCCTCCCTCTGGCATAGACTGTACATTGAAAAAGAGTGCTGAGACAGGCTTGGCACAACAGATCTGCTGTCCCAGAGGCAGGCCTGTCTCTTCTGCCTCTTTATGCAGAGTTATTATCCTGCTAATTGATCTGTAATCCTTCCTTATAACACCAGCCTGCAAACAGTAGCAAGCTCCTTCCTAACACTGCTGACTATATTGGCAAGTGAAAGCTGATATCAATGTTTAGATACATAAATTAGTACTTAGTTAGTTAACACTGCATCTAACTGAACAGCCAAAGTAAGGAATGATAAGGTCTTCCTTAGCCACATAGGTGAGAGAAATTCCTTCAGTTGGTCATCATGCTGCACATCTCCAGCACAGGTTATAGGATGCTTTGAACAGCCCTTAGAAGTGCTTATGACTTACTCTAAAGCCTAGAAGAAATTCTTCACTATGAGGGTGGTGAAGCGCTGGCACAGGCTGCCCAGAGAATCTGTGGCTGCCCCATCCCTGACAGTGTTCAAGGCCAGGCTGGACAGGGCTTGGAGCAACCTGGTCCAGTGGAAGGCGTCCCTGCCTATGGCAGGGGGTGGAAACCAATGATTTTTAAGATCTTTTCCAACCCAAACCAACCTAAAATTCTGTGATTCTGTTATTCTTTGATAACTATCGCAGGACATGGGTAGAAAAAGAAGACATCATGTTCCACAGTACCGGCAACAAGAGCAGATTACTTGCCTGTTGAGAGACAATTAACAGTGGCTAGAGATGATCAGTAGAAGGAAAATCAAGTGAAATAGCAAAAACAAGATATCAAAGGCTTTACAAACTGAAAGAGCTTGAGAATTCTGTTCAATAACAAAATTTTTGTGAGGCTTGAAGTTGCATGGAATCGGGTCTGAGTTGTGCATGGAAAATTATTTTAGTTCTATATGCCAGCTAAGTATGTAATCTGTATAAAAATGAATATATATAGAATCATAGAATCATAGAATAGTTAGGGTTGGAAAGAATTTAAGATCATCTAGTTCCAACCCCCCTGACATGGGCACAGACACCTCCCACTAAACCATGCCATCCAAGGCTACGTCCAACCCGCCTTGAACACTGCCAGGGATGAAGCATTCACAGCTTCCTTGGGCAACCCATTCCAGGGCCACACCACCCTTACAATAAAGAATTTCTTCCTCATATCTAATCTAAACTTCCTCTGTTTAAGTTTGAACCCGTTACCACTTGTCTTATCACTACAGTCCCTAATGAATTGTCCCTCCCCAGCATCCCTATAGGCCCCTTTCAGATATTGGAAGGCTGCTATGAGGTCTCCACTCAGCCTTCTCTTCTGCAGGCTGAGGAGCCCAACTTTCTCAGCCTGTCTTCATACCAGAGGTGCTCCAGTCCTCTGATCGTCCTCATGGTACTCCTCTGCACTTGTTCCAACAGTTCCATGTCCTTTTTATGTTAGGACACCAGGACTGCACACAATACTCCAAGTGAGGTCTCACGAGAGCAGAGTAAAGGACCTGCTGGTCACACTGCTTATGATGCAGCCCAGGATACGGTTGGCTTTCTGGCCTGCAACCGCACACACTTCCGGCTGATGTTCATTTTTTCATTGACCAAAACCCCCAAGTCCTTCTCCTCAGGGCTGCTCTGAATCTCTTCTCTGCCCAACCTGGAGTTGTGCCTGGGATTGATCTGACTATATGTATGCATATAATTAAAAAAAATTCAACCGTTTCTATACGGGTTTCAAAACTATTTCTGAAAAATGTTTTACGTAAATTTATGATTAAATATTCATATGGAACACAACAATTTAATGTAATATTTATTGACAAATGAAGGAACTCTATTATCACCACATATATGTCAGTGTCTGAGAACCTAAACACAGTAAGAGAAACTTAGTATAAGAGCAAATTAACAGACCTAAACCAAAACCAAGCTTCCTGCCTGAAGCAAAATGGCTTATTTATGAGCTTGTAAAGGCAAAAGATTTTACCAAAATTGCTCTACAACTTTTCATTTGAGGTCTTTTTGGCAGTGATTTTTCTCTCTGAGTTTTTGTCTTAGAATTTTTGCTCTGCCTGTACTCCACAGCTTCCATTCTATTTGTTTAATTACAACTGTTTATTGATTCCAGACACAACAATAACACCAAATGATATTTCACACTTGGCTGGAAATAAGAGTGAACCAAGCCATGGAAGAATAAAATTCTATCTGTGTGGACAGAGATTTTCAAGTTATATTTAATAGACTTCATCCTAAATTCTCATCTGGTAAGCAACACAGTACTGATTCACATCACCTGAGACTCTAACCCCAGAGATGAAGAATAAGCAACCTTTTAAACTTTTGCACACTTATCCAGATTGAGTGTTTTATCATGAATTCAAAGCCTTCCAACATCAAATACATGTCAATATCTCTGAAAGCATATCATACTCCAGAGAATATGTGGAACCCCATTATTATGTTACCAATAAATAGAATCTTATTCCCTATTATGAAAAAAATTATTCGTGTTCCTTGATGTGGAAGACATATGTCAAGTGCTTCTGATAGAAGACAATAAAACTGATTTTTTCAACACCTTTTTAGACTGGAAAGAGGAAGAACCAGGACTTCGGGTTCTGGAACCTCTTTGCAAAATAGCAGTTATTTTAGAGGAAAGAAAAGGCTCATTCCATGGGACTAGGATAAAGCAACATGTTTTGGAGGTTCATTGCACAAGACAAACACTACTGGAAAAAGCAAGGCCACAGATACTGAAGCATATACAGTGATAAAAGAAGAGTATATAAATAAAGTGCAGGCAGCTGAAGCCAAAAGTTATGGACTAGTAAAAACCCCTCACTAAAATTACTAACTGTCCTTTATTATAGCGGGAGGTAATGATTATACCCATTTTGCAAGTATGAGATGCTCTATACTGGCTGTGTTTAAAAAAAGTTTCTTTCCCAATTATGCACTTTAAAAATTAATTGCGCACACCCAATTTCCTGTCCAGTTGCTGTCACTACATAATCATTTTATGAGATACCTGTTTACTGATAAATAGACACCTTACCATAGGCTTTAGGGTAACATGGTTATAGATTTTAATAGAAACTCTGAGAAGAATGTGAAACAAGCAAACAAACAGAAAACCCAGTCCCCAGATGACTTTTTTCTTCTTTTATTTTTTTTTTCCTTCTTCCAGTAATCTCTTTTTTTTTTTTAATGAAAAGAATCTATTTTCAAAGTGGTACTCTTGCAGGTTTGGCAGCTTGTAACTAAAGGAACAGAAGCAAAGGCTTTTGGGAGAGAAAATTAACTGATGAAAATTACTATGGCAAAATGTATGTGGTAATAGCATAGAAGATGCATATTCTGATCTCTTTGCTGTGGCTCTATTAAATTTACTGTTTCAAATGCTTGAGGGAAGAGAGGAGTTCCTCCATCCATGTTCAACAAGGCTCATTAGTTCTTGCACAAAAATACAAATTCATTGCTATAGAGCTCCAGAGGGGAGCTGACTATAATCTAACCATCCATGTGGCCGGTTTATATGGCCAGGGTTCAACAAGTCCATATACAGTCATGGTTGTAAAAGTGGTTATCTGTATGGACATTTGTGGGGTATTCCGCTCCAGATTAAGAAACCTACATTAGATATCTGTGTGAAGAAGTTTTCCAAATTCCATCTACACTAAACTACACTAAACTCCCAGTTTATTTCCTGACATACAAGACTGTAGCACCTTAAAATGCCCTTTGGTTTCCCATGTAGCCTCCCATTACTCTTCAAGAAGGCATATAAATTTAATTTATGGACAGGACACCAGCAGCAGGACTCATCACCTATTTTTATATCTCTGTGATGTAGGTATCTATGAATGCCACACCTGCTATAGGGTGCTATTAAGATAATGTATCTTATATGTTTGTTCCCTTCAAGCTGACCATTTGTCTCACTAATGGCTACACAGGCAATGAATTTTTGTAGCTGACACTCACACTCCTGAGTAAACAAATACTTGCTAAGAGACAGTGTACTAGCACTGACAGTTTATGTAAAGTACATATATGTCATTTAGCCTTCTAACTCATGATATTGACCAGTCAATACTATTTCTTTCCCTGAGGTGCCTCAATAAGAAAATAACCTTGACGCCAGACCCAAGACAAGGAGTTTTATTCTTGGGTGGTTGTCGTGGTTAAAGGCCAGCCGTAACTCAGAACCACACAGCTGCACTCTCATTTCCCCCACTTTCTCCCCCCTGCTCCAGGAGGGATGGGGATGAGAATTGAAAGAGTGTAACTGCCACGGGTTGAGAGAGGAGCAGCCCAGTAACTAAGGTATAACACAAACCACTGCCGCTACCACCAAGGGAAATAACAAGGGAAAAGAATACAACCGCTCACAACCCACCAACCGATACCCAGCCCGACCCAGCAGTGACCTAACACTTCTGGGTAACTGTCCCCCAGTTCATATAGTGGGCATGATATGCTGTGGTATGGAATACCTCTTTGGTTAGTTTGGGTCAGGTGTCCTGTCTCTGCTTCCTTCCGGCTTCCGCTCCTCCCTGGCAGAGCATGAGACTCAGAAGGTCCTTGGTCAGAGTTAACATTACTGAGCAGCAACCAAAAACATTGATGTTATCAGCACTGTTCCCAGGCCAAAATTAAAAAACACATCACTGCACCAGCTACTAAGAAGGAATAAAAATGACTGCTACTTCTGAACCCAAGACAGTTTCCACCCCTTATTCCATACCATTCACCTCATGCTCAGATCCTACATTTTCAATATACCATCACTCTTATATATATATGCATATATATATATCTCCACACAGAGAGAGAGAGAGAGAGATCATTCCTTAGTGCATAGACCAATCCCCATAAAGCTGCTGAGTCCATCCAGTCCATGATGTCAGGCTCCAACTCCTCTAACAGTCTTCCAGAGCAGCAGAGGCTGTGTGCAGTGTTGGATCGTTGCCTGCTGATGCTGATCGTTCCTTTACTGCAGAACTTATCTGATTTCATCAAAGTCCATTCTTTGTTGGGATGACGGTCTGAGCGAAGTCAGGGCCAGTCGCTGGTGACCTGAAGTCATCTAGTTGGTGGGCTATAAAAGCGCTACATTGCAGGCAAAAGCATTCAATTGAGTTCATTGGCTGTTTTCCCCTAAAATCAAACCCCCTTGAGGTACACATCGGACTTCCCCATCTTCCCGCATTGCCCACCAGTTATATCCGGGTCCCTGAGCAAAAGCATCCCATGAGTGGGTTTGCCCTTACCTGAAGCAGGAATAACCCAGACAGTCTTCCCCAGCAAATTCTTTATGTGCACCATAGGAACTCTGTCCCCTTCTACAGTATGTAGAAGTTCTGGCTGGGCTGGACCAGCCCTGTTGGCAGATCCTCTGGTGTTGACCAACCAGGTGGCTTTTGGCAAATGTGTATCCCAATGTTTGGAAGTCCCACCACCCATTGCTCTCAGTGTAGTTTTTAATAGCCCATTGTACCGTTTGACTTTCCGGGAGGCTGGTGCATGCTAGGGGATGTGATATACCCACTCAATGCCATGCTGTTCAGCCTGAATGTCTGTAAGGTTGTTACAGAAATTAGTCCCATTTTCTGACTCAATTCTCTCTGGGGTGCCATGTCACCAAAAAATCTGTTTTTCAAGGCCCAGGATAGTGTTCTGGGTGGTGGCATGGGGCACAGCCTACGTTTCCAGCTATCCAGTGGTTGCTTCCAACACGTAAGCGCATGGTGCTTGCCTTGGTGGGTTGGTGGGAGTGTGATATAAACAATCTGCCAGGCCTCCCCATATTTGTACTACAGCCATCATCCTCCATACCAAAGACGCTTTAACTGTTTAGCTTGCTTAATTGCAGCACATGTTTCACAGTCATGAATAACCTGGGCAATAGTGTCCATTGTTAAGTTCACCCCTTGATCACAAGCCCATCTGTATGTTGCATCTCTGCCCTGATAGCCTGAAGTGTCATGGGCCCACCGGGCCAAAAATAATTCACTCTTATGTTGTCAATTTAAGTCCATATGAGCCACTTCAATCTTAGCAGCTTTATCCACTTGTTGGTTGTTCTGGTGCTTCTCAGCGGTCTGACCCTTGGGTACATGTGCATCTACATGGCGTACATTTTCTGCTCCCGGGCAACAATAACTTGCCACAGCACAGCATCCCAAATGGGTTTACCACTGCATTACCAGTGGCTGTGCAGTGCCAATCACTTCAGAAGCAGCTCGAAACCATTCATAGGCTGCCAGTATCTTTTTTTCAGTTGGAGTATAGTTGGCCTCTGATCCTCTGCATCCTTGACTCAAAAGCTGAGGGGTCAACCTCGAGTGTGCCCTGGAGCTTTCTGCCAGAGGCTCCAAGTTGGATCATTCTCCCCGGCTGCGGTGCAGAGTACATTTTTTTCACCTGGCCCGGTCCGGACTGGTCCGAGGGCTACTGCATGAACTATCTCTCATTTAATTTGCTCAAAGACTTGTTGTTGCTCAGGGCCCCATTTACAATAATTTTTCTTCCAGGTCAGAAGGGGGCTTACAATCAAACTGTAATTCAGGATGTGCATTCTCCAGAACCCCACAACACCCAAGAAAGCTTGTGTTTCTTTCTTGTTAGTTGGTGGAGACATTGCTGTTATCTTGTTAATCTGGCGACGTTCATCTTGCCATTTTATTCCCAAAAATTGAATCTCTCGTGCAGGTCCCTTGACCTTACTCCATTTCAAGACAAAACCGGCTTTCAGCAGGATTTGGATTATTTTCCTCCCTTTCTCAAAGACTCCTTCTGCTGTATCACCCCACACAATAATGTCATCGATGTATTACAGGTGTTCTGGAGCTTCCCTTGTTCCAGTGCAGTCTGGATCAGTCCATGGCAGATGTAGGCCTATGTTTCCACCCCTGGGTCATTTAGCTCCAAGTATACTGGACGCCCCTCCAAGTAAAAGAGAACTGTGGCCTGCACTCTGCTACCAGAGGAATTGAGAAAACTGCATTGGCAATATCAGTCATGGAATACCACTTGGCTGCCTTTGACTCCAGTTCATACTGAAGTTCTAACATGTCTGGTAAAGCAGCACTCAAGGGAGGTGCAAATTCGTTCAGGCCACAATACTCTACTGTTAGTTTCCACTCTCTGTTAGACTTTCGCACTGGCCATATGGGGCTATTAAAGGGTGAGCGGGTCCTACTGATCACTCCTTGACTCTCCAGTCTACAGATCAGCTTATGGATGGGAATCAGGGAGTCTCAGCTGGTGAGATATTGCTGCCGGTGCACTGCTGTGGTCGCAATTGGCACTTGGGGTTCCTCAACTTTCAGCAACCGAACAACAGAAGGATTCTCTGAGAGACCAGGCAAGGTGGACATCTGCTCAATTTCCTCTGCCTCCAAAGCAGCAATACCAAAAGCCTATTAGTGCCGTTTTTGGGTCTTTGAAGTACCCTCTCCTGAGGTAATCTATGCCAAGGATGCATGGAGCCTTTGGACCAGTCACAATGGGGTGTTTTTGCCATTCCCTCCCAGTCAGGCTGATTTCAGCCTCCAGTACAGTCAACTCTTGGGATCCTCCTGTCACTCCAGAAATAGAAATGGGTTCTACCCCTTGACAGCTTGATGGCATCAGGGTACACTGTGCACCGGTATCTACTAGAGCTTTATACTTCTGGGAGACTGATGTGTCAGGCCATTTGATCCATAAAGTCCCCTAAATTCGATTGTCCCTTACCTCTACCTGGCTGGATGCAGGACCCCTCTAATAGTCATCGCAACGTTGCTACTTAAGCCTTGTAGAAAGTGATTACTCTTCTTTACCACAGCTCTTCCACTCCATCTGGGAACCTGCTCACCAGAGACTGAAGCCACAGCTTTAATGGGGTGATCTGCCTTGAACTTTGTTCTCCTCTTCAATTCACACACCCATTCCTCCAAAACTGAAGTAGGCTTTCCATCCCACTTCATCATATCTTCTCTGTGATCCCACAGATAAAACCATAACATGGCCTGTGGTGTATACCTTCTGTACCTTCTCTCTCGAAGAGTAGGACTCCTTTTGTTAATAGCTGAGATGTGTGTTGGTACATGTGAGGAGCTAGATAGATCAGATAGATCGTCTCTCAATTGTTTGAGGTCGTGGGACAGTTTTTCCACAGCTGAGATGATGGAAGGGGTGAGATTATCTTTGAACTCTCGGAGTTTATGAATCATTTCATCCACTGTGGATGGTATTATGTTATTCCAGGTTACTGTTGCCAATGAATGGGCATATGATGAGGGTGCATTGCTCACAAATTTACACTACACGGGTCATGTACATTTGACTTCATCTGGATCTATGGATATATCCCCATTATTCGGCTTGATATTATAGATCATTTCTACAATGGCTGATTCCCTCAGAGACCGGATACCTTTCTCTAGAGTAGTCCACTTGGCTGAACGACTCATAACATCGTCGTTGTATGGAAACTTTTCTTTCACAGCTGCCAAGAGCTGCTTCCAAAGGCTGAGAGGCATTTTCTCTCTTGCAATTGATTCATCAATTCTCCTTTCCTTAGCAAGTGATCCCAGCTGCTTGGCTTCCCTAGCTTCTAGTTCATGACCTTCGGCCCCATTTTCCCAGCATAGAAACAACCAGGTGATGATGTGCTCCCCTGGTTGACGGGTAAAATCTTTTCGTATACTCCGTAGCTCAGTTGAGGTCCAGGGTCAAGGCATCACCTCCTCTTCCTCTTCTTCCTCTGATTCACATGCTAGTAACTCCTTGTCAGATGCTGTCCCAGGTTGTGAGTACATTGTTTCTTCATCTTGCTTCACTTTCTTGCCTCTTTTTTGCTTTTTCTCTTGCGTACAGCGGCAACCTTTATTGACACAGATTGGTCCTCTGGTGTAGCTGCTGTACCTGGAGTTGGATTCGCCACACTGTCTGCTGCAGTTGAAGTTTGAGTAGCTACTGTACTTGCTCCTGGGGGTGATGTAGCTGTTGGGCTTGGAGCTGGAGTAGCTGCACTGTCCGTTGTGGTCAAATGTTGAGTAGCTGCTGTACTTGTTGCTGGGGCTAGTGTCGCTGCTGTACTTGGTGTTGGAATAGCTGTGCTGTCTGTTGCTTTGCCATCAGATCCAGGGACTTTTTTTAACTTTTGAAAGCACTAGATAGTGTTGAACAGGGCTCTGTAAGCATAGGCCAAGCCCCAGCATGTTGTCATGAGTTGTCCCTCTCTGATATGACCAGAATGACAACACACCTCGTTCAAGTGTTTAATTAATTTTTCTGGATTTTGCACTTGTTCAGTAGTGAAGTTCCAAAGCGCTGGAGGAGCCCGCTGGCCTTGATACTTGCCCATACTGTCCCACACACACTGCCACTCATGACTATCCAGCCTCAGGGAAAATCTCTTGGGCCTTCTATATCGTCATCTAACCCTAGACAAGGCCCAAACCTGACTCTGCATAACTCTCGGGACCAGACAAAATGATCATGGGTAAAACACACTCGGTATGCGTGCCAACTTGGCGATCCCCTTCACAATCAGCAGGCAGGTCTCAAGGGTACCTAAAGGCCATTCAAAACTGTCAAAATTCTCAAACAATGCTGTAAACAGTCTGTTGAGGGGTGCTGAGAGCATAAAAGAACATCTCCTTCACAAGTTGATCACCCGAGGAGGGGAAAAAAAGATGTGTAATTGCTAAACACTTCTATTATACACCTCCCGAAGTGTAGAGTTGGTGACCACACTGGGAACGCAAGCCAGATCAGTTTCATGATCACCGATTCTATTGTATTACAAGTCATTACCATAAAGTGCAGTGAAACCAGAACCTTAGCCCAAGGCCCCCAGCCGATAAGCACTAACACAGCAAACACTGGCTGTAAGTAAGGTATGAGATGAGGATACTCTGAGATCCAGAGCAACAACTTTGAGAGCCAATAAATCAGCATTGTGACTACTGAATATTAATCTGAAACAATGAATGCTTATCACAAATGCGATTAGACACATCTAGTCAGATCTGTTGTTATTTCAACTCTTCATGCTCCATGTTGGGCTCAAAAAGAACTGTCATCGTTAGAGCCCAGACAGAGCCACACAACCATTCTCTCATTCCCACCCTCCCCTTTCCTCTCCTTTGCTCCTGGAAGGACGGGGAGCAGAATTGAAAGAATGTAACTCCCACAGGTTGAGAGAAGAACAGTCCAGTAACTACAGTATAATACAAAACCACTACTGCTACCAGCAATTATAATAGTAATGATAAGGAAAATAACAAGGGAAGAGAAGACAACCACTCATCACCCGCCAACCAATTCCCAGCCCGATACCCAACCCGAGCAGTGATCTAACCCTTCCAGGTAACTGCACACAATTAATATAGTGGGCATGGCGAGCTGTGGTGTGGAATACCTCTTTGGTTAGTTTGGGTCAGGTGTCCTGTCTCTGCTCCCTCCCGGCTTTCACTCCTCCCTAGCAGAGCATGAGACTCAGAAAGTCCTTGGTCAGAGTAAATATTACTGAGCAACAACTAAAAATATTGGTGTTATCAGCGCTGTTCCCAGGCCATAAGTCAAAACCACAGTGCTGCACCACCTGCTAAGAAGGAGAAAAAATGACTGCTACTGCTGAACCCAGGACAGAGGTATAAATGTTTGTCTTCAAAGTTTTTTAGGTAGGTGATAGAAGATGTTATCCTATGGATTCCAAATACTCCAGACTCTATATTCTTCATCTGCTTCCTCTAGGATGTTTCTTGGTAAAAAATGAAATAAAAATTACTGAGCCACTTTAAAAGGAAAAAATGGATTGAAGAAAAATCATAATACAATGTGAGAGGGCAAGTTCTATAAAAAAAAATGTACTTTGTTTCGTAACTGCACAAACCACATTAAAATCATCATATTCCATGGTCATTAGGGATTTTGAGAAAATCAGGTTGTCCCCAGAATAGTAGAATAAATGAAGTCTTGTTTCCTATGTTTGTTCTGCTTGAGATTAAGTTCTCTGATGTCTAATAATGTTCAAATTTTGACTGATAGATTTGTCACTTCATGTTCATTTCTGAAGTTTCTTGTTTTGGATATTTTTTTTGGGTCAAATAAAAAATCACGTATACAAAATACACAAGAGAACTCTGCTTCCATTAAACTTAACTAAAATTCAAATACTAGTTCAAAGCTACCAGAGAGAAAAGATAGGGAGACAGACATACAGATGCACATACACAGACATAGTAACACCATTGCAAATGTCTTATTTCCTTAGGGAGCCAGGCTCACATTGCAGATATGAGTCAGAGATCTTTTCTCTTCCTCTGATCAGATTTTCTCACATCTTTTCAATTTGTATGGTATTGCTGGCCCCAGAAATCAAACACAGCTTTAGCTGAATTGAGAAGCACAAGCTAGCGCAAAGTTTAAATAAAGATATCTAATAGTATTGGGGGTCATTTCTTGGAATGAGCTTGTGTGATGAATCCAATGAAATATGTGTGCCTAGGCTGCCTAAAATCATCCTATTTATCTCACCACACATTTTCTTAATTTGTGAAATTAATTTTTCATGAATACTTTGTTCAATTCCTTGCTGCAAACTACTCACTGAAGAAGACAGAGATTCCCAATAGTATCTGGTTGCTTCAGGTGAAGGAGAACGGAAAGAAAGGAAGGGAGGGGTTAAGGATGGAAAGGAAGGAAGGAAGGAAGGAAGGAAGGAAGGAAGGAAGGAAGGAAGGAAGGAAGGAAGGAAGGAAGGAAGGAAGGATATGTATGAAGTATGTATTCACAATTAGTGTTTGTCTGTATTCTACAGACAATTGCTAAAAGGGAAAAAAACAAAACAAAACAAAACAAAACAAACAAAAAAAAAAAAAAAAAAAAAAAAAAAAAAAAAAAAAAAAAAGCCCAGTAATGAAGAAGAACCACAATTTAGTGCATGTTGCTAGTCTGAGCAAAAAGAAGAGGCTATGCTTAGTGACACAGAATTCAGTGATTACATGGAATGGGGTTCATTAAGGACCCAGTGAGTGATCCACAGCCTGTGTTCTGCAGGAGGTTAGAATGGAGATTAAAGTGACCTTTTCTAGCCTTAAATTCTATGAGTCCAGGTCTGAACCCAGGGTCTCAATGGAAACTAAGCGACAGTATGGAGTCTTTGGGGTAAGCTAACCTATGGTTGATGGATGGTGTTACTTCTTTATTTCCATAGAATCTCCCACCACATTACTCACACAAAACAACTTTTTCACTAGTGACATTCAAAACTTTTACAGACAAAGGACCAGCGTGTATACATAACCAAAAGTACCTCCAAGCTGAAAATGAGAAAAGGACTTGAAACTACTGGGGGTTACACTTTCTGTAGCAATTTTTGAAACAAAATATTGAGACAGGAATGTATTTGAAGGTTGAAGTTCATTTGGTCATGGACAAGGCACTACAATAGTAGGGAACTGGACTAAAGAGTTGAGATTTGTTCAAGCTTAGTTGGTTATGTTCCTAAATCCTTGAAAATGATAGCAAAGATTTTCCAGTGTCAGTTACTAACTATGACCAAGGAAACTTTTCTGCGTCCAAAGTGAGTTGACTTCTGCATGAGCAAGCACTGTCTTAACAGTTTTATATCAAAATTCATGGTGAAAGAGGGAAAGTTGCGAGTTTTTTGGAAAAGCAAACACTGCCTTCAGTCATTGTGTCTCCTTCCCTCCCTGCGTTCTCAGCTCAGTGTCTTCATGGCCCTTTACTTGCATAGCAAATACTCACTGACCTAGATACATCAGCTTCAATTTCTGCACTAAATATATTTGTGTACCTTCACACTGGGGTTGAGAGAAAGAGAGAATATTGGCATAGAGAGGGTTAATCCTTAAAGACTACAAGGGGGGGGCAAAAATCGTGTAGAGTGGGAAATTAGTCAGCAGAGGCCTGACAAAGTGCTTCCTACACATGCTGTTCTGTCAGGCTGCACAGCTTCTTCTGCTTCAGAGGTAATTACATAGATTTTCTGTCTTGTACTTGCAAAAACACAGCACAGCACTCCACCACTGCTTGTAGCTCAGTGCTTCAGGGCTCCAGCTGCACAGGGCTCGAAAATGTTTACACAATTTCTTTTAAGATTTTAAAACCACAATAAGAGATGTGGCTAGCTCTTTATTGGGGGGGAGAGGGGGGAGTGTGTGTGTGTGCGAATGGAAGAGTCCACTCTGAAGCTGGACTTAAGTGGTGGGAAGACTTTCTTGTAATTTTATTTTATAAATGCAATCATATCTATAAAAGTATCCAAGGAAATGGCTTCTGCCATGCAGAAAATCTTTTTTTTTTTTTTTTTTTTTTTTTTTGAATATTTTAACTAGAGAGGAACTTAAGAAATTTCAGGCATTGATCGGGATTTCAAATTCTCACTGTTTTGGATCCAGAATCTGATTTTTAACTCATTGATAATTTTAATCAGTAGTTTTCTGGGTCCCATTGTGAAATATGTCCAGTTTTTTGATTAGACAAATATGTAAATATACATGTGCAACATACAGACAATATATTTGTCAGTAAAAATAATACATGTGAATATGTATATTCCCCCCTTATTACTTCGATGTGCTTGAATAATTGCTTGATTAATGCAGTACTGAAATGGATATTTCAAATCATACATAAATTCAAATTTCAGTATTCAAACCGATAATCACAATGTGCACTGTAGAGGCATAGAATCATAGAATAGTTTGGGTTAGGAGGACCTTCAAAGGTCATCTAGTCCAAGCCCCTTGCAGTGAACAGGGACATCTTGAACCAAGTTGAACCTTTGATAAGTTTTTGTGAAAAATCACATGTGTCAATGGAGAGCTGGTTCATTTTTTAAGTATTTTTTCAATAAAACCTAGGCATCTTTACTATGAACACAGCAGTAGATTATCAGTTTTTATCTGAATTGATACTTACACTTGATTTTCAACCCTAGAGGAAGGGATATATAACTAAGTGCACTACAAAAGCCTGAAATATTGAAACCATCATATTTGATTCGGGTAGGAGCTTGGTTTAATGTTTGAGCACTCAGAATGTTTTCTTCCTTTTTGAACTTCTATCATGTTTTTGTTCATTACTATCATGACTTATGTACCCTTCTTATACTCCACCAATCTGTCATCTCTAAAAACAAACAGTTCCTTTTCCTTGGTGGCAGATATTTGGCTGCTAAGCAATTTCTCTTCTCATTGTAACCTTGCTACAGGCTGGGGTATAAAGAGAAGGGAAAGGAAAAGCCGAAAAAGGAAAAATGTTAAAGGAGTAAGAAAAACACTGCTAAAGGAGAAAGGTGAGGTTGGACTTCAGTCCTTTAGAAAATGTTAGCTGATTTGAACAGGAACAGTGTGAGGCACAAGGGAGGATCAAAGCTAGGTTTAACCATTGTATTACAGGATTTTTTTTTTTTTTTTTTTTTTTTTTTTTTTTTTTAAGGGTTTGGTATTTTCAGCAACTCTTTCTCACTTTTTTTTCAGGTACACAGATTTTTCTGTGTGGGCAGAAGGTGAGAAGCTGACAGCATACTTCAATGCTGGTAAAGAGAAAAGATTTTCCTTAAAGCAATCACTAAGAATTTATGCTGTGATTAGATAATCTCAATTAAGTTGTACACTAGATAATTCCAATGAGGAAATGTGCTTATTTTATTGCATAGAAATAAAGGCAACTCAACTACATTAAAAGAATTTGCATTCTGACTGGATGTCGTGGTACCACCAATAGTAATAACAAGGCAGATACAAGGAAAAGGAGAATACAATAGCTCACCATCAAATATCAAGCCCGACCACCCAGTGCACCCCCACCAGTAACAATAATGACAAGGCAAATACAAGGGAAGGAGACAATTGCTCACCACCCAGTATCAAGCAGTGCACCCCCACCAGTGCACCCCCCACCGTGCATCCTCACCACCCCTCCAGGTCTCTGCTCCCCGTTCTACATCCTGGACATGACGTGCTGTGGTATGGAATAATCTCTCTGGTTAGTCTGGGTCAGGTGTCCTGTCTCTGCTTCCCCTTGGCTTCCCCCCTTCCCTGGCAGAGCATGAGACTCAGCAAGTCCTTGGCCAGCCTAAGCATCACCAAGCAGTAACTGAAAACACTGGTGTTATCAGCGCTGTTCCCAGGCCCAAAATCAAAAACACAGCGCTGCACCAGCTACCAAGAAGGAGAAAAATAAATGACTGCTGCTGCTGAACCCATGACACTGGATAATAATAAGTCGCTCTAAACTGAAAGAAAGGTTTTATTTTCACTAGTTTTAATGGAACACATTTTTTTGCCAGGTTAGACACTTCGACATAAACCATAAGAAATTATACAAGTGCAGTGAGACAAGAAGAAAACTAAGATGTACCCTCTTTCACAATGCATGGAGATAAAAAGTGTACATGAAACTAGTTGCTGCAACAGCTGAGACAAATATAGTTCACAATAAACAATACAGATATCTGTGTCAGGGGGATGTTTTACATCAATAACTACTAAAAAGTAGAAAAAGAGAGTCAAAAAGTTGTTTAATTGAAAAACAGTCTTTATCACTATATAAAATATGGCAAATTTCAGAGTACAGCACTCCTGGAGTTCAACTTTCTTCTACCTTAAAAAAAATATTAAAAAATCCATGGGCACAGCTCCTTTAAAAGCCTGTAAAAAAGGTAAGTTGCAAACAGAGTCAAAGGGGAAGCCGCTTCAAGCAAAAGTTATTATTTCTTCTCTTTTTGTGAGTTTAGGCCTTGATTGGATTGTGCTGTGTTTGAAGTTCTGTGTTAAAGGATATTGGACATGTGCTGCCACTCCTTGTCATTAAGGTTATTTTTTATTGCTAGAATGTAAACCTGCTCTTTCTGTTCTGGAGGCCATTTATATTTACATAGCCCTTTGGTTTCATCATTCTGCTTTCATCAGGAAGGTATTCAAAACGCTATCTGAGCAATGCATATTTATTTGCTGAAAGCATATTGTCACACAATGTTAGTTTAAAAGTCATCATTCCAGCCACCACTGGAAAATAAAATGTACTTCTTTCTTGAATGAAGTTTAATAATTTCTATCATGAATTTTGGACAGGAAGTAGAATGCTGAGGCTGTGAAAATGCTCTCTGCTGCATCACACAGCACGAACTGTGATCTATTTTCATACAAGTTTTGATAGTTTCTCTTCATGAAAGCCAGTATAGCAGACATTAGACTTTCATAGAATCATAGAATAGTAAGGGTTGGAAAGGACCTCAAGATCATAGAGTTCCAACCCCCCTGCCATGGGCAGGGACACTTCCCACTAAACCATGCCATCCAAGGCTATGTCCAACCCCACCTTGAACGCCGCCAGGGATGAAGCATCCACAACTTCCCTGGGCAACCCATTCCAGGGCCTCACCACCCTCACAGTAAAGAACTTCTTCCTCATATCCAATCTAAACCTCCCCTGTTTAAGTTTAAACCCATTACCCCTTGTCCTCTCACCACAGTCCCTAATGAAGAGTCCCACCCCAGCAGCCCTATAGGCCCCCTTCAGATACTGGAAGGCTGCTATGAGGTCTCCATGCAGCTTTCTCTTCTCCAGGCTGAACAGCCCCAATTTTCTCAGCCTATCTTCATACGAGAGGTGCTCCAGTCCCCTGATCATCCTCGTGGCCCTCCTCTGCACTTGTTCTAACAGTTCCATGTCCTTTTTATGTTGAGGACACCAGAACTGCATGCAATACTCCAAGTGAGGTCTCACGAGAGCAGAGTAGAGGGGCAGGAGCACCTCCCTCGACCTGCTGGTCACGCTCCTTTTGATGCAGCCCAGGATACGGTTGGCTTTCTGGGCTGCAAGTGCACACTGCCGGCTTATGTTCATTTTTTCATCAACCCACACCCCCAAGTCCTTCTCCACAGGGCTGCTCTGAATCTCCTCCCCGCCCAACCTGTAGCTGTGCCTGGCATTGCTCCGACCCAGGTGTAGGACCTTGCACTTAGCATGGTTAAACTTTATTAGGTTAGCATCAGCCCACCTCACAGGCATGTCAAGGTCCCTCTGGATGGCATTCTTTCCCTCTGAACTACACAGCTTGGTGTCATCGGCAAACTTGCTGAGGGTGCACTCAATCCCACTCTCTATGTCACCCACAAAGATGTTGAACAAGACCGGTTCCAACACCGATCCCTGGGGGACACCACTCGTTACTGGTCTCCAGCTCGACATTGAGCCACTGAGCACTACTCTTTGTGTGCGGCCATCCAGCCAGTTCTTTATCCACCCAGTGGTCCACCTATCAAATTGATGTCTCTCCAACTTAGAGAGAAGGATGTCATGGGAGACAGTGTCAAAGGCTTTACACAAGTCCAGGTAGATGACATCAACTGCTCTGCCCCTGTCCATCAGTTCCGTAGCCCCTTCATAGAAGGTCACCAGATTGGTCAGGCAGGATTTCCCCTTAGTGAAGCCACGCTGGCTGTCCCCAAGCACCTTGTTGGTTTTCATGTGCCTTAGCATGCCTTGCAGGAGAATCTGCTCCAAGATTTTGCCAGGCACCAAGGTGAGACTGACTGGTCTGTAATTCCCTGGATCATCCATTTTCCCTTTCTTAAAAATTTATTCACAAACTCAACTAGGCTTTATTCATAATATTCCTTTTAACTGGACTTTCACATTTGATTGTTTTTGAGCTCTTGGAAAATAAATTTAGTTCATATATCATCTCAGTGCAGCTCTTAGAATACAATTTACAGCACTCAAACCATCAACACAGTTGTCATTAATTGGCTCCCTTGCAATAGATCAGAAGCGTAAAGATCATAAAGACCAGGATCCTCTTGGAAGATTAATAATCTGAGGTAAAAAGATCTCTACTAGCAGTCCAAAAAGATTTATTTTTTTTTTAATAATGAAGTCATCCAAAAACATGATTAACCATTGCCTGAGCGCTTGTTTAGTTGCTTGCTTTTGAGAAGGAGTAAAAAAAAATTGTTGGATTAAGAAACAGGACAAGATTCACCCTAGAAGTAGTACTATCTGATCATTTGATCTCCCATACACTCATTTTTGACTCAAAGCTGTAAGGTGCTGAGGCAGTCTGAGGATGTGTTGAGCATGATTATCATTATTGCTGTTGTTATTATTTTCATAATCATTGTTATTTCATTATTAGTGATTTTTCTTAAATAAAGTTTCATACGTTTTATCAAAAAATAAGCCTAGCTTTTATCATTCAAAACATACAAGGCAAATACAAAACCAGAAGGCAACTGGATGCATAGCAAGGTGGCAAGTCTTGTCAAGGGTGACACGTTTGATCATTACAGAAGTGGGAAAACATGAAGTTCCTAGTCCATTGTTCTAAGCACTGAATCTAGTTGCCCACATTCATCTCTTTCTAGCCATATGTTACAGAAGAAAAATAATGACTTCAAAATGGGAGAGAAAAACTAAACTGGTAGAAAAATATTGGCTTTTCACACTACTTATACAAGCATCACTGAGGAGGAGTAGGTTTTTATTTTTTTTGTTAACTGGTTGACAGTATCCACATAAAAGGCAGAATTCTATTGAGATACATTGAACAGCATCATCTAAGACAAAAGAAAAGGTGACACAAAGCTGTTATTTAAAGATCCATAGAAAAATAAAGGCGGCTTTTTCTATTTGCTTTGGTTTATTTTTCTGCTAAGATTGCATGCACTATTACTTCTACATGTTACTAAGGAGAAGAAAAAAAGATAACTCATATCTAAAGAAACACTGGTTTCAGTATATTTCCAATTCAAATAAACAGTCTACCTTCAACAATGAAATTTATAAAAGAAATAAAAATGGTAGGATTTTTTCTTATTTACTTTCCTTCTTTTATTTATATAACAACGATCAGACAAACTATAATGCTATCTAAACAGCTATACTCATAAAGAAGCAAACATAGATCAATAGCTATAATTTGACACACATATACTGTGAACACATCAATAGTACAAAAGCTTCATGGAATAGCTGGGAAAAATCTGTTCAGTAGGTGGTGTTGGCAGAAGATTAAATAGCCACATGTTAGAAAGAAGAAAAAAAAATTCAGTGAAACTGAGTGCACACTGGATATGGGCAAGTACTCTGAGCTAAACTGCTAGGATTAATAATAAGAAAATTATCTTTGTCTTCCAGTCATTCAATTATTTCATTAACAAATATTTTGGCTTGGATCTGTTATATTCAAACGTATACTTTCTTTCCTATCTGCCAAATGAAAGACAAGAAAACAAGAAATCACTTGCATATTGAATGACAGTATCTTGAGTTGCTATATGCTGTTTCATAAACAGTACTGTAGGTGGCTATTCATCTCATCCTGATCCCTAGCACTCTGGTGGAGTCATGAGAGAGAGATATAGTAAGTAATTATTTGCCCAGGAATGAAATAAACACGAAATTTATTCAAAAAAGCTAACAGAAAATAGAGTCACTACTATATGACCATGTCCAGTGTGTGTACAGTGAAATCTCCTGTTGAATCCTATGGTATTACTCTGAGATATGCACTTATTTACATACTTAAAAGCTCCTAGGATCTGACTTTCAATGCCTCAGCTACAATTATTCATCAAATTACTTTACTGTACCAACTGATTTATAAGATAAAATAAGCTGGGAAGTATCCTAAACACCACATGAAAGTCTTTAATATCTATTAACCAAGTAATTCTGTTCTTTTGACCATTGTGCTTACTCCATAAAGTATTTCTCACTAATTTGTTTTGCAACCCATTTTTTATTCTTTCTGCTTCAGATAGAATTAACTTCTGCTATTTGTTCTTCAGGTGATATAAATTATAGTTCTTTTTTTTGTTTCAGTTAAAGTTTTGAATGATAAGCACCTCAAAAACTGGCCCCATCTCATCTCTCTCTCAAAAATCTCAAAATCCCCCCAAAATACACAGCAAATTGAAATCTGACTTTGCACTGATGAGTTTGTATGGTGGAAGTCCTTCAAACTGACCTGATGTTGTCAACAAAGAAAAATAAACAAAAAAAAAAAAAAAAAAAAAAAAAAGGAAAATTGTTTTGAAGTATTGAGTATGTGTCTCACAAAAGGGTATTTCCATATTCCTTCTGCTTGATGGTTATATATGACAAATGGGTACTTCCACACATAAATTACACTCCTAAAAGGTAGTTTGTATGTGCTTATGCACCTAGTGAGATTTCTGAATATGCACATCTATCTTGTGTTTGCTACCATCGTGCCAATTCTTCATTTTATCATCATAAAAGTAATGAAATTTTGTTGGTGGTGTTTACGTTTTTAAAGACACATAGTGTGATTGGATTGTATGCAAATTCAATTATAACTAAACCAACCAACCAAAAAATGGTTCCAAGCTTGTTAGGAAGAAGGACTTTGGATCCTGAGTCTTAATTTAAAAATATATTTATTATCATTATTATTATTTTAGCAGGTTTTTTTTTTTTTTAATTCTTTTACTGAAGTTGTTGCATTTTAGCAAAATCTGTAGTCTAGCAATATAGAAATTTGGGAATGGATTAGTCTGTCCAGTTTAACTTGCTTAGCCAAGGTGCTGAAGTCTGGAGCTTAGTTATTCTAGAGTCTTTGAGATTAATGCCAAGATTTAGGTATCTGAAGAGGTCTTATCATCACCATAGAACTTGGTTACCACCTAAAATGCACAAGGGAAATAGTCAGATTGATAAGACTCTTTGTATCAGATTTATAAGACTTAATATCGATGCATATTCCTGATTCATACATTGCAGATAAAATTTACTGTATTAGTTCAATTCAGGTCCACCTAATTTTGAATTTCCCAAGACTGTGGAACCTACACAACCCAGTTTTTAAACTTGTATATTCTGTTCCCTATGTGCCTTGGCAGTTTGTTCAATGTTCTAGCTGCTAAAATTCTGAGATACAGCTCTCTCACCTTAGCTGATCAACTCCCCAAGACCTTAAAAAGCCATACGCAGCTTAGATTCCACCCATCATGAAGGTGACAGCTGAAATCAGTAAGGTTTACTGGTATACCCCAGAGGCAGCATATTGGCCTTTTCCTTTTTCTGGATTTCTTCTATTGGGTCCAAGAAAGTCAGGCTTTACTGACCTGCAGGTAATGCTACACTACTCTGTTCCCTTGTGTTTTCAGCAAAGGGTGATTGCTCAAGTAGATAGCTTACTTTAAATGACAAAGGAATGGTTATTTTGAGTCAGCTGATCCAGTTTTAAGCTATACAAGATTTCCCTTCTGCTGTTAAAAACCCACATAATTTTCAGGTACATGGAAATAGAAAACTAAGCTCATTCAGAGTACACTGAGGACTGAATACAGTCCGACACCTGAGAGAATTCAGCATGAGAAAGACAGCTTAAAAGATTCAGGGCTACAGTTAGAATGCTAAAGGCATCCACCTGAACATACAGGCCAAATAGTGCAGAAGGGCTTGCACAAACATTTATCCTCTTCTAAAGCCACAGCTCTCATACTTCTGAGGATCTGGTTTGGCTTCCCTAAGGCTTTATTCAGCAATCATCTGGCCCTAAGATGCTTTTTTCTTTTTCTTTTTCTTCTTTTTTTTTCCTTAATTCCACAAAAAGTGCGTGAAAAACCATGAAGGCTGTACTATGGCTCATGTGACAGACTGGTATGAGTATCTGATATGATAAGGTGAAGGGTCTGTCTTGTGCTTCTGACTTTCTGACTTGTGGAAGACATCTGGAACTACTAATGGTGCAAGACATGCTGGAATAGAGACTTTAATGCCCATGCAAATGGGAAAAGGAAGCAAGATACAGTTTCAAACCTCTTGCCTGCAGACATGAGCTGTCCCTAGAAATATAGCAGGATTTCACCCGAAAGGAAAACCATAAGCTTCCTCTTAAATAAAGCCCCTGTTAACAAACTAACATGAGGATAATTAAGGAACAAGGAGCAAAACTAGGATTTAAATTATTTGACAATTTAAATACATTCGCACAGATTTACTTCATTAATATTCCTCATGCAAGAATAAGGATATCATAGAGACAAACCCACATTCTCTTTCCATCTCTTTCAGCAAATTGTTGCTGCATGCTGACAGCAGAGTAAAAGATGGTTATGTTAACCTGGTCATTATCTGGTGTCAAAGGGCATTGGTACCTTAACCTCCAGATTTCAGATATCTTATAGCTCTACAAAATCTTGTCTAATTGTCTATTCCAGTTTTGATAATGCCTTCAGATGTGGCTAACAATGCACTTTAATTTTTTTGTTTTCTTTATTGTTTGGTTTGTTTGGTTTTGTTCTTATTTTTTGGTTTGTTTTGGTTTGATTTCTGGTTTTTGCCTTTTTTTTTTTTTGGTTGGTTGCGTTTTTTTGTTGGTTGGTTGTTTTTTTTTTTTTTTTCTTTTCTTATGTTGAGCTGCTGCTTTAAATTTTAGTAATGGAATAAAAATTTCTGGGGTCCATAGATTTACCAAATTTTTCAGTATTTTTACTGAACTGTGTAAAATAACATGAAACAGAACTGAGGTATCTGACAGGAGAAGGTATGGCAAAAACAATGTATGTGATTATTTAATCAGGAACTATAATATAACACACACAAGGTTAATGACATATTAGGGTTTGGGGAAAAGCAAAAATTACAGTTGAAAGGGTTAAATAAACTCTGGTATTTTACAATTTTTAATTCCTCAAATGTTTTTTTGTAAAAAAAAGTCATTTTAAATTTGGGGGGCTTTTTATGTATGTGTGTATGTTGTGTATGTAACTAAACCCATAAAATGATAACTTGAAAAAAGCTTAAGGGAGTTCTCCACCTAACTCTATTAATAGAGTTTCCTTAGAGTTATTAATGGAGTTTAATTGTCTTTTCAAATCCCAGCAACAAATAAAATCACACTGAATTCTTCCATCACTCTTTCTAGTTAGTGATGTTTATGTTAATTCTGCTTTCAGCTGTTCTATTTTCCCATGATTAAACATTATTTTATTTTTCTACATTTCATTCTAACAACAGATAGCATAAAACTTATTTTTCTATTCACTGTTCTTTTTAAGAAGCTCAACATTGTTCTTCCTAATTTACTTTTGTCATCTTACTTCTTGTTGTCATATATGGGTTCTTTCATGCATCTTCATACTACCAAGAGTCTTTGTCCTTTAACATCTAACTTCGAAAATGTTAGATGTGAGCTTTATACTGTTCATATTTCATTGCTGTTATTTTTTTCATTATTGTTGAGATTATGGTATTGTTACACAAGCACTTTGATTTCTTTACAAGCGTCTTTTTCCCTCCCAAAGCTTTACTCTTTTTTTTTTTTTTTTTTTTATATTTTCTTACTCTATTCTGTTTTACCTCTAGAGAATGTACAGGATACTGTAAATATTAATGGCAAATGAGATTCTTTTTTTACATTGTCCACAGCTTGCTCAAAGTCAAAATAATCTACATATTCCTGTCCATTTTGATTTTCCTGGAGTCTCCCAGGCACATTGTAAACTGACTTGCATTCCTGATGTTGAATTTAACATGTTTAAGCTTAATACATTTGAGACTTTTTTTCTGTTGGAGTTTTCTAGTGTTTTGGGTTGTTTTTTTTTTTGTTTTGTTTCTTTTTTTTTTTTGTTTGTTTTTTGTTGTTTTTTTTTGTTTTTTTTTTTTTTTGTGTGTGTGTGGTTTTTTTTTGTTTTGTGTTTTTTTGGTTTGGTTTGGTTTGGTTTGTTTGTTTAATTGTTTGCTTGGTTGGTTGGTTTGTTTTGTTTCCTTTGGTTTGGGTTTTGGTTTTTTTCTTACCCAGGTTTAGCCTTGTTAAAATAACCTGTAATATTGGCAAGGTCAGGGAAAAGTGTCGGTTATTTGTTCTGCAGGCGCTGGACAGGCAAGCTAAAACTCCCTAGAGGCCCTTCTAACTTGTTGAACTAGGTTTTCAGAAATAAATAGACTTTATTTTTTCTCCTCATAAATCTGCAGGCCTTGCAGTTCATGGCATCCTGACCCTTTGCCAACTAACAGCTACTGGGATGAATAAGCTACACTTAGGATTTGTGGGCTCTTTTTCCCCTTCTGTATTATGCATGTTTCTAATAAGAAACATATTTGATTTTCAGAGCTACGTGTCTGTGACTCTTTAAACAAGAGAAAGATGAGTATGACATAACCTGTGTGATTTCTTTCCTGTGCTTGCTACACAGCTTTGTTTGAACCTGGTGCAACAGTACAGATGTCCTCCCTTTCCATTTTAAAAGACAGCAGAAATGATCAAGCTCTATTACCAGTCTCTTTCTTGTTGGCCATATACAAGGAGTGTTCAGCATTGATCTTAGCTATGGAAGGAGAGAAAATGTACCTAATGGAATAGATTCCCTCATGGCTTTTTCTCCTAGTCTTCTGTCCTTCTTCTTTACATATTTTCCTTTGTTGAATACAGATTTTAAAGGTCTTGATTTAATAAAATAAATTCCAGCAATGGAGTTTTTTCTGTGTTCCTACAGTTCTTCCTTCTCTTACCAGCTTCCTGTCTGTGACCAGTCTTTGGAATTTCTTCCTGTAATAATTCATTACCAAATGTTTCAGTTTTAGATGGAAACTCTTCCACCAAAGTAGCAATATGTAAATCTTTTTTTGGCTTCAACTGTAAAATGAAACTACAATAAATTATTCTTTCTTCAGTCCCATAATTATGTATTTTTCCCCTTCATTCTTACTAAAGACAATTGAACTCTCATCATACAGTCCTTTCCCAGGCATTCTTTGTAGATTTCTGTGCCTTTCTCATTGCCTTTCTCATGCAAGGTTACTCATTTCTAGATGACGTCTGGTACATGCTATCCTAGAAATCAAAAGACTCAGTCTTAATCTAGCTTTTTGATCTGGTTACATTACCCTAGAATATATCATATATTTAGGGGAAGTTTTAGGGTTAAATGAACTAGGCCAGAATTCCTGCTGGAGATAACATTTGGTGTTTGGTTTTTCATGCTATCATGTGGGAAGAAAACTGGAAGGAAAGATGTGTACTTTCTCCACAAAGCATTGTTTTCAGAAGTAGATATTTATTCCCCGTAACAGTCACTGAAATCCGAGATACCACAAATAAAAGTTTATATCATGTATCAGAAAGTATTTGGAAATAGAATTAATTTTTAAGAATATGTTCCTAAATTTGTTTAAGCTAGTGCAAGAAAGAATTCCTGATGGACATTACATAACTTCCAGACCTTGGCGTTGTACTCATCTCAAACACAGAGTTTAAAATGATGCGTGAAAAAGAGTTAACCACTCTTTGTTTCACTATTTCTTATTATAACAAAGTTTGTTAGCATTTACAGTACCAGTGCTATGGGGCTTAAGAATGAGTGGTGATATGTTAACTAGATGAAGCTCAGAGTGTTAGAAGAAAAATAACAAAAACATAAGAGCTAAATACTTATTTGCTCACATCCTACTTCTTGGTTTCCAAAAGAATAATAATAATTCCAATCTTTCAAAGAAAAACTTAAAACCAAAACTCACTACAGAGAGACATATTTTCTTCTTTGGAAAAAGAACAGAACATGTCTGAGGCTGCGTGGAGACCTCATAGCAGCCTTCCAATACCTGAAGGGGGCCTATAGGGATGCTGGGGAGGGACTCTTCATTAGGGACTATGGTGAGAGGACAAGAGGTAATGGGTTTAAACTTAAACAGGGGAAGTTTAGATTGGATATGAGGAAGAAATTCTTTACTGTAAGGGTGGTGAGGCCCTGGAATGGGCTGCCCAGGGAAGTTGTGAATGCTTCATGGTGGCATTCAAGGTGGGGTTGGACATAGCCTTGGATGGCATGGTTTAGTGGGAGGTGTCTGTGCTCATGGCAGGGGGGTTGGAACTCGATGATCTTGAGGTCCTTTCCAACCCTAACTATTCTATGATTCTATGATTCTATGATACTACACAGTTGAAGTTGCATGCTTGATGTGTACCTGTAAAATAGTGAGAAACAATAGGGGTAAGATTGTGGAAAGAATCTGAAATGCAGTTTCATTGTTATTGTCTTTTTTAATACATAGCATGTTTTGGATGACAGATTATTCAGGCATATAAATGTTATTATCATCTATTAATAGATAATCATAAAGCAAATATTTTTTTTCATAAGCGTTTAAAATGTTTCTCAGAACAAAAGAGTGCAAATCACCTAGCTATTTTTTTTTACGTCTTTAATGTCCTTGGGTATGTAAAACCTAGGATTTTTTTGGGTTTTACATTTTTAGGTGTAACTTTACATTACTCATTCCCTGAATAAGAAAATATCCTTTGTGACAGTGAACTAGATATTCATCCCGAATATTTTTATCTGTCTAAATTCTGATTTAACCTAATCATCTAAACACTGCTTACAATTAGTGAAGCATGTTCAGAAATCCTATGTTTGGCTTCATTTGAGAACATAAATATCACCATTCACAAGTAGTTGTCTCTTCCTGGTGTTTAAGGAACAATCCTAGAAGACTAACTAAGACTGGAATTTAGTTGTTAAAGGACTAATAGATAAATGATTCCTACCTTGTTTCACCTATCTAAAGTCTGCTAAAATTTATGGATATATACATATTGTCCATAGCAGGTTTCTGGCCAATCCTTTTACCTGACTAATTTCATGAGTGTTAGTTAAAATAAAAAAGAGTTTAGTATGACAGAATGTAAAACCATATATAGACAACTTGAGTCACTGGGCCAAGGAAGACACTATCATTTTGATAAAATGTATCAGAAAATTTATTAGAAAAAAACTTCTTTGAAATTAAAAGTAAGAAACGTATTTCTGTTAGATATATAGATAGCATTAATACATCTATCTATGTCTACATCTCTATTGATCCACACATTTTAAGGAAGGAAAGATCACAAATTCATTCAATAATATCTAGCAAGTGAAGTGCACACAAACTTCAAGTTAGCAACAACACAAAACATCACTGTTCCAAATTTTAAATATAAGCCATTTGAACATGCCCTATTCCAGAAAGATAAATGTGAAAAGAACATTCTTTTCAAAACAACTTCATTATTTTTAACTTTAGCATAGGAAAATACAAATTTAGGAGTCTAGGACTTGCATTTCATGAATAAATAAAAAAAAAACAAACAGGTATAATGTCGTGTAAAAATTGTTAGGATCGTACTTGCTTCCAAAGTTCCATATCTGTAAGTAATCAAGCACCCATAAGATGACTGTGCAGTAGCTTACGAGAAGTGAGCTTGTCTTTTTTAGTTCATTGTCAAAATGGTAATTCTCCATAGCACTGATGAAAATATCATGACTGGCAGTGATTGACAGTCTTTGCTGATTTAGTAACAAAAGCTTTGACAATGCTGATTCAACTAACCGATATCACACCAAAAACTGTGGAAAAGAGTCATGGTGCAATTGCTGGAAGTAACGCACTTCCTGTCTTGTGGATAAATTGGGAAATTTGGGTACTGGAAATGAAAAAAATGCAGTTATGCAAAAAAGTCTGAGATAATGGATTGATTAGAAAAGAGAGTTACATTCTGGCAAAGATTCCTTTCTAACTAAAGGAGAAGAAAAGCTTGTAGGTGTTCTGAATCAAATTATAAAATCAGATAATATTTAATTTTTCATCATAACAAATTAGAATGCATTGAAATGGCTCAATCAGATCCATATGAGCACATATATGGAAATGTCTTGCTGTTCTATTAATATGCTTCGGTGATACATCCTTCAGAGTCTTAAGGTGATGCTTAGCTTCCCACCGTTATTACTTCCATAATGTATGCTTTCGGATACATTGTAGAATGGCAGTCATCAGACTAAATGTGTGTATATATTAAACTGCTTACCTAGACTGGTTTAGTATCAGTGGAGGGAAACAGGTACTTCTAGTGCCCAATTAATTCACCATGTGGGTCTTTAATAGAACCAATTTTTATCCATGTAATAGGAAAGGATCCTAAGGCGAATATTAACTTCACTTCATAGATACTTCAAGTGAGGTGAAACACCTCTCATTCAGAGAGCCTAGGAATCACATATATCAGCTTTTGAACAATTGAAGCAGTCAAAGTCAAATCTCTGGGTCATTTACAGTGAGTCTCTAGTCACATTGCTTAACCTCAAACACCTTTATCTCTTGCATGGGAAAGCCTGAAATCAGAACTTTCCGTTGTCCCTGAAAACGTGCTCCATTTCACACAAAAGTCGAAAGAAACATTTCCGTTGACTTTAATGAAAGGTGACTTAGATTCCCTATGCACTGCGAAAATAAATGTCTGAATTCTGGGTCTAATCTTTTTGGCTTGTTTCTCTATGCTCATTTTGAGGGCTATGGATCACTACATTCTCCATTATTAGTTAAGAGAACTCAAATAAATGGAGCACAGGGAACTTTTTGCTTGGAGGTCATAGCTCTTTCTAGGACAAAGAGTTAGAAGAAGAAACTATGCACAGCTAATGCTGATGGAGAGTGTGTTGCATACAGCATGCTACAGCCATGGATTCTGCCAGAGATATTGTGTGATGATGCATTTAAGACCCACAGGCAGCTGGTTCCAGATCCTCTCGAAAAGATTTACAATAAGCATTGACTTGCTACAAGTAAGTGACTAGAGAAACTGTCAGTCACATTCTAGTACGCGGAAGCAAGTTTATCTTATATACCTTACAGCTGCCTACAAATTCATGCCCATTTTCATGTTCTTGGAATCTTTTCAGTCCATAGGAAATAAAATGTAAAGAATAGATGATGCTTCAAGGATGATGCATTAAGGGACATTTGTTGAAATTCTGGGCACTCCAAAGCTCAATCCACCCTGGGTTTTTTTGCTTTAAGGGCAAGGTGAAACAACTGCAGAACTTACATTCATGGAGGCATTGCTTCAGCAGCAATTTTAACTTGTGCACAAAGTTGTAGCATCTCATTTGAGATACAAATCTTTGTAGATATTAGACAAAGAGGAGTAGATCCAACAGCTTGTTTACTGTACAAGACATCACATACTGACTAAGCTGGAATTTTCCATGGAGGCTGAAGTTCATTGTCAAATAATAGTTAGTGGGATCCAGTACTTATCTTTTAGAAACTGGCATTGTTCCAGTGAGTTTTGGAGGATCTATGCTTGCTGGGATCTAGCCCAGGCTCTTCACTATCTGCTAGGGAAAGGAGAAGGGCAGAGCAGCCCTGAGAACTGACGAAGGGGAATTTCTTCAGAGCATAAAAATCACTCACACACCAGACATAAGCATTCTGTAGCTAAATGACAAAACTGTCCCTTTTTCACTGACTTGATCAATCTCATTCTACTACAGATTTCCTAGGAAATACCACCATTTCCACAAATTTATTTCAAGTTTTTTATATGATGAAACATGTTGTTTCACATACAGATTTAAAAAAATAAATAAGAAAAACTGAAATCACAAATGAAATAAAGTTTGTTGAGCACTGGAGGAGAAGGTGGAGAGTACATTTAAAACAAGTTTTTTGCTGCGAACACAGGTTTAGAGGAGAGGAAATGACAGCACTCTCTTTAATTTGAAGAAAAAGTAAGATCATTTGATGAGTGCAACCTAACCCTTGGTGAGTGTTCGTCAGCTTCAGAGAACCTAGTTCCAAAACCTCAAGGCCATCCTTCAAGTAGCAGTCCTTTCAGTAAGTTTCCACTGAGGATATTACTCTGGTGCCACAGAAGGTGCTTTAGAGTTTGCTACAAAACTGCAGTGCACCAGTGTACACCTTCAGATGAACTCTGGCAGGTAGAAGCAAAAGCTTAAAGTTGGAAGTCGTTTTGTTATTTAAGAACAAATTTGACCCAGATGTCCCCTTGGAAGTCAGTAAGAGGTGCGCGCACTGCAGATCTCAGTTCTCCCTTTTAACCAGGAATGAAAAAATCATTTCCAGTAATTAATATGTTTGAGAAAAGTAATTGCCTTCTTTCCTACCAACAAGTTAAAAACCAAACAACAAAAAAACACCCAACAAAACCCCTCTATAATTACTCTAAATTGGAAAAAAGAATTTATATTTCACGTGTTCAGATGGGTTACATTAGCTTTTCTCTAAGTCTGTGATGCAATGGAGCTATGTTGTGTTTCACTGGGCACAGACCTGATACATTTCTATAATCAGGCTTTTATGAGATGATTGTTGTAATTAGGTCTGGCTAGTAAATTCCCCTTATATTGCTTTTTATTCCTGGGTGGTTTGGGTTATCAGCATTTTTCCCTTAAAGTTGGTGAATATTCAACAGGGCATCAGATTCTTACAGATTATCTCTATATCTGAGAACTAGAAAGGTCAGTGGATTGATTTAATGTTTTACCTCTACAGTTTTCCTTCCCATGCAATACTCATCACTATTCGAGTCAAATGACACCTCATACCTCATTATCTTCTGTTCACATATTTTGCGGTTATTAGGCTACTAGCATTTTTATTATTAACATCACTAGTACTGCAGTATTACGAGCTATAGCTAGGTAATGCACAAAATAGAACTATTTTTTGTTTCAGTTACTCATAGCTTTCAAACACACAACACAGAAAAATAAAAGAAAAAATTAAGCCAAAACCAAATCACTAGTTATATTAAGTGACTCACCCATATTCAAAGAGGATATCCAAGAAGGAGCTGGAAGCATTATCCAGATGAGAAGCTAGTTTCAATTATTTTCTTGAAACACAAAGCAGAAGTGAAATCCTGGCCTGATTAAGGTTATCGGCTGCTAGCCATTCTATTTAATTGGTCAGGATCCAAAGTCACCTTTTTCCCTTTTCTTTCTAGATCTCTTTCTTTTTCTTTATTTTTCCATTTTCTTTTTCTTTATTTTTCCTTTTTTTTTTTTTTTTTTTTTCACATTTTGCAACCATTTATCAGCAAATCCGTCAGACCTGTTTTGTTTAGCTTCAGACTCCACGCATGAGGATCAAGAAAGATGTCTGTGTGGTGCTGAGTAAATCCAATGTGAACTACAAAGACCCGGCTTCTACATCACTGAACTTTGAAAAGGACAGAAAGTATGTTTTTATAACATGGCTTTCTTCAATTAAAACAACAAAGAGAAACATATTGGGTAAAAAAAAAATACAATGATTCATCTTTAGCTGCCAGGTTGGAGTTAACTCAAAACCTTCAAACCAGCTGTACTGATACAGCTACAGAGAGAAAGAGAGTTTTCCAGACTAGAACCTCTCAAGGGACCTGGAGGTGAAGCAGACTTTTTCTTTTCTGTGTCTCCCTATTTTTTTATTTGCCCTACAGTCTCACAAAGTGGGAACACATGAAGTTAAAAGGAATAAGCTTGTCTAACATCTAATAAGAGAAGAATCTGTCACTGCCAATGATGTGAATGGGAATACAAAAGCTGTAGGCATGTATATTCCTTTGGCAGCAAAAGCACAACAAGGTAAAAGGTTAGCCTAAGATCTGCTCTCAGTTGCTTTGGAAGCTCTGTTTAATTGTTAGTCACGATGCACTGTGGGTAGAACAATTAGTTGTATCTATATTAGATCTAAGCTGTAATTATTTGTTACATTAATCATGACTAGATTGAGAATTTAATTAGTCACGAGCATTACGTGATATTTTTTTCTCTCTTTTTTTTTTTATTTTTTGTTTTATTTTTTGGAAGAGGGGGGAAATGTTCAGTTGTCTTATTCAATTCATCTTACTTAAGTGAGTCCTGGGTGTCCGTGAGCCAGGGTCTTTTCACCTGCTGAACATGCAGGATTTCCTTCCCAACAGCAAAGTCTGGCACTCACTTGCATTTACAAAGCCATGTATCAGACCCAAGGCTGAATTCAGACACTGTGGGTTGGAGGGGTGGGGAAATGAACTGTCTCATTACTTAGAGTCCATTAAAATGCGTTAAGGGGAGTGAGGTGCCTCCCTCAACCTTGCTTACTCCACTCCAGGTAAATTGGTTCCCAAACAGAACAATTTATGTCCCTCTTTGCATCCAGTGTGGGATAGGCAGATGGTATTTTGTTCCCATTTCCCTGCACTAGTAACATTTATCAGAGGGCACCACTGCTGCGAGAGCTTCCCCAATGCTAGGGCTCCTCTGTTGGCACGCATGGCAGTATCTTGGCTCTTGCTCTTCTGAGCAGCTGCCAATTCATGGGGAAGCAATGAATGCCGGGGGAACAGCTGGGACTGCTGCTTCCCACACTGGAGCACAGGGGCAGTCAGCGCTGAACAGTGGTTTCTTCTGCCACTCTTCACTCCCTGCTATTGCTGTCACTGTTATCACAGCACCTTGGCTCCTAATTGCTGGCCTATGCTCTGCAGTGTGAGCTGGCTGAATACAGTAGCAAAATGCCATCCACCCATTCCCAAAGTGATAAGGAGGTCATAAATAATGGTCCCTGAATCCAAGCAGGTAGGAGAAAATGCAAGAAAAGAGAATATTGCCATTTTCAAATAGGTGACAACATGCATGTCCCTGCCTCCTGAATATTACTGGTTGTTTCGGAGGATTAGCAGCAGAGGAGAAAACTGAAGAAGATCTGGGAAAAGGAAAGCAAGGTATTTTTAGGGAGTTTCTTCCCTAGTGCAAGGGGCAGTGTGGACAAAAGTGTGAAGGAACTATTCTGGAAAGGTTACAGGAGAAGGGCAAAAGAAGTGCTCGTTAAAGGAGTTATTTTGACAGCAAAAGAGAGATTACAGACAGTTTCTGTTCCTTGGACAGCTTGTGTGACTTGTCCTGTGGTTCACTTGCCTGCATGGGTGTGCCTCCGTCTGTGGTGTGTGTGCACATCCCTGCATCAGTGTCATCAGGGCTTTGATCTGCTTTCTGAGTCAGATTCCTCTTTACAGGAATGGGACCTACATTAAAAAATCTGTTGATTTTGATCCATAGAAGCAGTCCCACAGCAGGGGTTGAGACTATTTGTGTAAGTGCTCTCTTTGACATGACAGAGTTTGCCCGAAGCTGCAGGATAATTTTCAGACATCTGCTTCTTGCAGAAAGGGCTTCTTCTCCCACAGACCACATTTCAGCATTTGGGAGTTCCTTCATTATGCTTTCCAAGGTGAGTTCATGCATTATAGTCTAGGCAGCAATTTGCCAAACAGATTTCTGTGTCTGATGGCAATCCAGGAAAACAATAATGTTCATATAACAGCTGATTCATCTTTATGTGCCAAAGGTTTCATTCTTTCTTTCTATTGCTAATTACAAATGAAAAGAAAAAAAAAAGCTGGGACAATTCTACACCTAAAGTTTTAGGCATTAAAGCATGTCCTGTTTCCAGGCTGCCTCTATGGCCTGTCATCACACCATGTAATGCTGACTAAATCTGCCCATTTTAGCAATTTATTTCTTTGTGAGTTGTTTTGCTTGTTGTTTTTCTTTTTGTGGGTTGCTGTTGCTATTTTCTCTTGGCATGTACTGTAAGAAAAATGCATTAAGCTAGTTTGAGTTTACTTTGTTGCTATTCTCTTTTGCATGTGGATGGCTGGAATACAACAGAAGGAAAGCTGAATTGTCAAGACAAGACTTAATCATCAATATACCTCTCAAAGTGTTAAAGCAAAGTCATGTCTTTGTCATTTTAGCAGTTCCTTCCCCCATATGAGAAATATTAAAAGAGATGATGTTTTGAAAATTGAGTCCATAATATGTCTATCTAGAATATCTTTTGGGAACAACAAAAGTCTTCTTAAAGCCTTTGTGAACTCACGTTGGCATTGCTGCATGCATGGGAGAAACAGAAATTTATGTGAGAAGTGTCTTTCTGTTTTTTCTCCCAGTGCTATTTGAGGACTGAACAACCCATCATGTCCACATGAAGTGACATTTGCAACGAAGGAGCAGGCATATCTATTTCCAGTGGCGATAGTGTCTTTATGCACTGACAGCTGGTTGAAAATTTTATTTATATTTATTTATTTAATTACAGATTTGCTCTAATGGAAAATAAAAGTAAAAAAAGATAAAATGTCACTAATTCTTTCCTACATTTCAATCAGCCTTAAATAAATTCCAGTAACTCAAAAAACTGTTAGAGGGACTTTTAACAAGGACAACTAGTGACAAGACAGGTGGGAATGGCTTTAAGCTGAAAGAGGGCAGATTTAAAGTAGACATTAGGGGGAAAACAGTCTTCTCTATGAGGATGGTGAGACATTGGAAAAAGTTGTCCAGAGAAGCTGCGGATACCCCATCCCTGGAAGCGTTCAAGCCAAAGTTGAACAGGGCTTTTAGTAATCTGTTCAACACCTTCCAGAGGTGTCCTTGGTCATTGCAGGGGGGTTTGAACTGGATGATCTTTAAGGTCCCTTCCAGCCCAAGCCATTCTGGGGTTCTATGAAATTTCCTATTTAGAGATTTAATTTGGAAAGCTTGCAAATGTCTCATTAGCACACCCTTTCTGTACATTGACTAGAACATTTTTACAGTGTTTGGAAACAGAAAGGAACAAAGGCTTAGCCACTGACAGAGAAAGACTGAGCCCAAAATCTAAAGTAATGGACAAAACTCTGAGGATTGCCACCGAGTTGATCAATGCCACCCTTTGCATTTTCATCCTTTCTTTTTTTTCTCTCTTAGAACTTCACTTGCTTCACCTTGTAGGTGTGAGGCACATTGTTCACTTTTGCTGAGAGATCACTGTTCAAATGTTACATTCGGTGCTCAAGATGAAGGAAGTGGATGTTAGTCTACAGAACAGCGCCATACCATGAATCAAATCTATGACCTTTTAGTCAAGTTCAACCTTGCAAATCTCTGCTTAAGGATCAACATGTTACAGCAATTGGTAACCTTACCAGCAGAGGGTGATACATCTTCAGGCATTGCATCACTCCTAATGCGTAATTTGTCTATTCAAAAACCTAGTTCTGTGTATCCTATTCTATGAAGACGTTAGGTTTGTGCTAGGGTAATATGCACCAGGGTCTGTTTCCAAATAGGTACGCCGACATTTGGCACAGGGAATGGTGTTTGGTGCAACATGCAACCCAATTATAAGAGAAATATATTAATGCAGCATAAACAATGGAATGGATTAGGTAATTAAGTATTATTAAAATACACATTATTATCTATAAAAATTAAATCTAGGTTCTTGAGATCAGTAAACAAGACCTTCAGGGGCTATCACAACAGCTAAAGAGACTTCCCATTGCAGCATGTAAACACAAGGCTCATAAAAGCCCTGTACTCCAGTAACCCCAGGATCATGCTTTCTGGCTGCCTTCACAGCACTCATTGCTCTGGATGGGTATGCTTCACCTTCATGCATAGCCAGTGTTAGAGATTTCAACCTCCTAGTTGTCATTTCGACTTCCTATTGCATATGTTCGTATGTTCAGAACACGACGTATTCCACTTCTAGGTTTCAAAGGGCTCTGTCCTACTGCAATTCATTTTCCCTAAAATTCTTTAGTCACAGTTCTGTGAGTAGAGCTGAGGATTTGTTTTCTTTGGTCTTCCTGGTATTATGATGCATATTTATTGCATAATTGCCCTTTAGATTGTCATGTTTATATTGTATGTCCTTATTTATAATGAATTGCCACCATATGTCTGTGAATTCAATTTTATTTGGCTGCATTTAGGACTTTCTGGAAATATATCAGATATTAGGAATAACATTATTGCTATTTTAGACACTATGAGGAAACCATTAGACAATTGTTTAGTAAGCAACCTCTCAACAAAAAGAAAAAAAAAAAAGAAAAAAAAAAGTTCACTCATTAAAGCTAGTTTTCCAAGAACAATCTTCACAAAAATGACTTCTTATTTGAAGGATATTAAAGTATTTCTCACCTCACCAGCAGGCAAATGGCTCTTTTTGCCCATAATCATAAAAATGAGCTTCCTTAAGTGCATTGTACCTTAAAGCTGACATTATTGCAGGAAAGCATATATAGGACCTTGTCAGCATGGAATAACTGGGCTCGGCCAAGTTGTCATTTTTGACAGGTCAGTGTAATGAGCAAGAGAGTGCTGAGATGGCCAAAAAGTTTTTTTACTTGTTGTTGATGTGATTTGGTTGGGTCTTTTCTTAGCCTGAATCAGCAGGGTAGAGCTGTTTGGGATGATAAGACCACATATATGTGTCTCATTATGAGCTCTACATTATCAAATTGTTGTCACCCAAGATATCACACTTAGCCACATTTGTGTTTGGGATTCATTTTGTGCAATTTCTTTACAGCCCTAACCTGGGAACAGCAGAAAATCTGATTCTCTGGAGCATCAGACATTAGCAAGAACTGACCATGCATGCTAAACCTACATGCACTTGCAAAGCCACTAATAATGAGAAGCTCTAATTGGATCAGCATTTTTGTTTTGCATTTGTACTTTTTCCAAAGTTTTTAAAACAGGTATTAACATTGAAAAGCATTGAAAAGTGGGAAAAAAGGGAGAAAAAGAGGAGCTGGAGCCAATAAATGAGAAAAAAAGAAGATTATTTTATTACCGTTCTAATAATTATGGCTTTTTTTTTTTTTTTTTTTTTTTTTTAATTTTGTAAGGAAAGCAATGCAGCAGACTGGATAGGAAAGATTCTTAGGAATTTATGTCAACACTGGTTTGCCTGGGTTATTTTTGCATATGTCCCTTCACTTCTCTGTGCCTTAGCTCCCCAGCATGTCAAGTAAGAATAATGTTTCCTTTGTAAAGCATTTTAAGATGTACAGATGAGAAGCACTTTATAAGACCTAGGGATTAGTAAATGCACAACAATAAAGAAGATGAAAGGGATCAGAAGCTAGAATTTAAAACACTAATAATAATCACATTGGCACAGAATTAAGATCATCAAAAATAAATCCTTTTGAGCTGCAGCTTGAATAGTTGGCAATGGGGAAGAGACAAGAAGAATAGAGAAATTAAACCCTTTAGTCAGTTGTCAATATCACTGGTACAAAAACACACATACACACTTTGTGATGCCATTTGAATTATGTAAGAAAATATGAAATAGGGCAAGAAATAGAAGCTATTCATGTGCAGAGAAAGATCAGATAAGCAAATTAAACTATATGTTGAATTCTGCTGTAAGCAGATATCCCTTAAGGCTACAAAAATAATAATTTGATTATCAAAGCTGTAGAATGTGTGGCTCATCTCCCTTTGTGGAAAAGAGCCTTTCCATTAAATTTGTTGTTAAGCAAAATATCTACAGGAAACTCATTTTGGGTACTGATTAGGCACCTTTTAGGAAGGAACTCATTGCCTTCCTACCTCATGCTGGAGTTACATTCCAGCAAGGAGCTGCAAGGTCAAGCCATCAACCCCATGTTTTCAATATCATAGAATCATAGAATCTTAGAATAGTTAGGGTTGGAAAGGACCTTAAGACCATCTAGTTCCAAGCCCCTTGTCATAGGCAGCGACACCTCCCACTAAACTATGACACCCAAGGCTCTGTTCAACCCAGCCTTGAACACAGCCAGCAATGAAGCATTCACAACTTCTCTGGGCAGCCCATTCCACGGCCTCACCACCCTTACAGGAAAGAATTTCTTCCTCATATCCAATCTAAACCTCCCCTGTTTAAGTTTGAACCCATTACCCCTTATTCTCTCACTCCAGTCCCTAATGAAGAGCCCCTCCCCAGCATCCCTGTAGCCCCCCTTCAGATACTGGAAGGCTGCTATGGGGTCTCCACGCAGCCTTCTCTTCTCCAGGCTGAACAGCCCCAGCTTTCTCAGCCTATCTTCATATGGGAGGTGCTCCAGTCCCCTGATCACCCCTGTGACCCTCCTCTGCACTTGTTCCAACAGTTCCATGTCCTTTTGATGTTGAGGACACCAGAACTGCACACAGTACTCCAAATGAGGTCTCACGAAAGCAGAGTAGAGGGGCAGGATCACCTCACTCGACCTGCTGGTCATGCTCCTTTTGATGCAGCTCGGGATACGGTTGGCTTTCTGGGCTGCAAACGCACACTGCCTGCTGATGTTTATTTTTTCATTGACCAACACCCCCAAGTCCTTCTCCGCAGGGCTGCTCTCAATCTCTTCTCTGCCCAACCTGTAGCTGTGCCTGGCATTGCTCCAACCCAGGTGTGGGACCTTGCACTTGTCATGGTTAAACTTCATCAGGTTGGCATCAGCCCACCTCACAAGTGTGTCACCTGGAATAAATATATTCTGCCAGCATATTCAATAAAGCAATTACAATAGCATTAATGCAAACGACCAATGCAACAGGTACAGTATTGAGGTAGAAGATGAAAGCATTTTAACATATTCTGCCCCAAATTTTAGAATCTACTTTATTTCTGATATCTGTTGGAGGGATGATACGGCCCGGCACAAGCAATCCAGAAGGCTCCTCGATTGCGTAGAAGACAACTTCCTTCTGCAAGTAATAGAGGAGCCGACAAGGAGAGGTGCCATGCTTGACCTCGTCCTCACCAACAGGGAAGGGCTGGTTGGGAATGTAATGCTCCAGGGCAGCCTTGATTGCAGCGATCATGAGATGGTTGAGTTTGAGATCCTCAGGACAGTGAGAAGAGCGTGCAGCAAGCTCACTGCCCTGGACTTCAGGAGAGCAGACTTTGGCCTCTTCAGGAACCTGCTCAGTAAGGTTCCATGGGATATAGCCCAGGAGGGCAGGGGGTCCCAAGACTGTTGGTTGATATTCAAGGCTCACCTGCTGCAAGCTCAGGAGCGATGCATCCCAACTAGAAGGAAGTTCAGCAGGAGGGCCAGGAGACCTCCTTGGATGGATAAGGAGCTGCTGAGGAAACTGTGAAGGAAAAAAGAGGCTTATAAGAGGTGGAAGCAAGGTCAGGCGGCCTGGGAAGAATACAGGGATGTTGTCCGGGAAGCTAGAGACCAGGTTAGGAAAGCTAAGGCCCACTTAGAATTAAACTTGGCTAGGGATGTTAAGGATAACAGGAAGGGATTTTATAGGTACATTGCCAATAAAAGACAGGTTAGGGACACCGTGGGCCCTCTCCAGAAGCTATCGGGAGAACTGGCTACCCTGGATTTGGAGAAGGCTGAGGTTCTTAATGACTTCTTTGCCTCAGTCTTTACCGGCAAATGCTCTGACCACACCACCCAAGTCTTGGAAGGCAGACACAGGGATGCTGAGGGTGGGGACCCTGGGCCCACTGTGGGGGAGGATCTTGTTCGGGACCACCTTAGGAGCCTGAATGTATACAAGTCAATGGGACCGGATGAAATCCATCCACGGGTCCTTAAGGAGCTGGCAAATGAAGTTGCTAAGCCACTGTCCATCATATTTGAAAAATCATGGCAGTCAGCTGAAGTTCCCGATGACTGGAAAAAGGGAAATATAACCCCCATTTTTAAGAAGGGAAAAATGGATGAGCAGGGGAATTACAGACCAGTCAGTCTCACCTCTGTGCCTGGCAAAATCTTGGAGCAGATTCTCCTGGAAGGCATGCTAAGGCACATGAAAACCAACAAGGTGCTTGGGGACAGCCAGCATGGCTTCACTAAGGGGAAATCCTGCCTGACCAATCTGGTGACCTTCTATGAAGGGGCTACGGAACTGATGGACAGGGGCAGAGCGGTTGATGTCATCTACCTGGACTTGTGTAAAGCCTTTGACACTGTCTCCCATGACATCCTTCTCTCTAAGTTGGAGAGACATCAATTTGATAGGTGGACCACTGGGTGGATAAAGAACTGGCTGGATGGCCACACGCAAAGAGTAGTGCTCAGTGGCTCAGTGTCCAGCTGGAGACCAGTAACGAGTGGTGTCCCCCAGGGATCGGTGTTGGGACCGGCCTTGTTCAACATCTTTGTGGGTGACATGGAGAGTGGGATTGAGTGCGCCCTCAGCAAGTTTGCCGATGACACCAAGCTGTGTGGTTCGGTTGATACATTGGAGGGAAGGAATGCCATCCAGAGGGACCTTGACACGCTTGTGAGGTGGGCTGATGCCAACCTGATGAAGTTTAACCATGCTAAATGCAAAGTCCTCCAGCTGGGTTGGAGCAATGCCAGGCACAGCTACAGATTGGGCGGGGAGGAGATTGAGAGCAGCCCTGCGGAGAAGGACTTGGGGGTGTGGGTTGATGAAAAAATGAACATGAGCCGGCAGTGTGCGCTTGCAGCCCAGAAAGCCAACCGTATCCTGGGCTGCATCAAAAGGAGCGTGACCAGCAGGTCGAGGGAGGTGCTCCTGCCCCTTTACTCTGCTCTCCTGAGACCTAACTTGGAGTATTGTGTGCAGTTCTGGTGTCCTCAACGTAAAAAGGACATGGAACTGTTGGAACAAGTGCAGAGGAGGGCCACGAAGATGATCAGGGGACTGGAGCACCTCTCGTATGAAGATAGGCTGAGAAAGCTGGGGCTGTTCAGCCTGGAGAAGAGAAGGCTGCGTGGAGACCTCATAGCAGCCTTCCAATATCTGAAGGGGGCCTATAGGGATGCTGGGGAGGGACTCTTCATTAGGGACTGTGGTGAGAGGACAAGGGGTAATGGGTTTAAACTTAAACAGGGGAGGTTTAGATTGGATCTGAGGAAGAAATTCTTTACTGTGAGGGTGGTGGGGCCCTGGAATGGGTTGCCCAGGGAAGTTGGGAATGCTTCATCCCTGGCGGCGTTCAAGGTGGGGTTGGACATAGCCTTGGATGGCATGGTTTAGTGGGAGGTGTCCCTGCCCATGGCGGGGGGGTTGGAACTCAATGATCTTGAGGTCCTTTCCAACCCTTACTATTCTATGATTCTATGATTTCACATGACTCTACAGGTACGAAGGCAGCCCATTCCAGAGGTCAGTGTGCCATGGAGGGAAGAGGTGGCTACTCAAGGTTGATTGTTTTGGCTCAGTGTTTGAAGGTAACCTCATTCATTTCTAGGGCACCAGATCACTGGTGGTGAGGTGCTTAACACCTTTGTACTTGTGTGCAGTGGTTAAATAAAGACAAGGAGTTACTCTCCTCTTCTGTACTGATGAAGAGGCCACCCAGTCATTGTGAAACATTTGAGGGAGGTGATTCTCCCCTCTCCTTCACTCTTACGAGACTCCACCTGGAGTACTGTGTCTAGCTCTGGGGTCCCCAGCATGAGAAGTATATGAACTTGCTGGAGAGAGCGCAGAGGCAGGCCACAGAGATGTCCAGAGGACTAGAACAAGTCACCTACTGAGACAAACTGAGAAAGTTTGTTCAGTCTGAAGGAGAGAAGGCTCAGGGGAGACCTTATTGCAGCCTTCCAGAACCCAAAGTTAGAAAGCTGGAGAGAGTCTTTTACAGGTGAATACTGAGATAGTACGAGGCAGGATGGCTTTAAACTGAAAGAGGGGAGATTTAGATTAGATATAGAGAAGAAGTTCTTCACTGTGAGGGTGGTGACACACTAGAACAGGTTACCCAGAGAAATTGTGGTGCCTCATCCCTGAAAGTGTCTAAAGCCAGGTTGGATGGGGCTTGGAGCAATCTGGTCTAGTGGTAGGTGTCTCTGCCCGTACCGGGGGGTTGGAACTCGATTGTCTTTAAGGCCTTTTCCAACCTAAACCATTATGTGATTTTAAGTTTCTATAACTCTATAATACTTGGATGTTGTAGAAGTGATAGAGAATACAAGGTAAATGCCATAGCATCTAGTGGATTGATAATCTGGTATGGAATACAGCAGGTCTTCCTAAGAATGTTGCTCTGTAGAAACATTGAACAGCTGCTATGTATCAGACACCCCCTTTGAAGATTAAATGAAGTCATCTGAATGTGAAAGCCAGCTGTCATGTACAGAGGAAAAAAGTATGAAGGATATGCTTATAACCAGTCAGATGCCTCCTGCCACAGCACATCATATGTTGCAATGAGATTTGGGCACATATTATCATTGCTTCAAGAATGTGGGTGGGCTTGGGATAGCTGTTGCTAAAGTAACCAGGATAGGAACTGCACGGTCAAACTGCTAAGATAGAACTTGAAAGCCCAAGACCTCTTAGCCTGAGATAATTTTCCTTCTGTGTTCTGTGGCTTTGTTTCTTCATCCTGGCCGTTTTCCTACTTATTCCCATTAGATGTGGTAAGGTAATACCAGATCTTCACCCTTTCTTTCTTTGGAACTCAAGAAATGTTTTTTTTTTTTCAGACTTCCATCTCAACATTTTAGATTGAAATTCTATATACTACATATTATAGCTCTGATATATCTTTTTCTTTTTTTTTAATTTTTTTTTTTCCCAGTAAAGAACATGTTTGAAGCAAGAAAACCTTATTCATTCAGCACTCAGCTTCAGTAAAAAAAAAGGAGCAAGTGTTTAAAGTGACTATACATATCTTCTCAAGTGTGATAGACTGGAGGAAGCATTTAGTGATAGGTTTGTGGTGACTTGGCAGGACCTGCAGAGACAGCAGAGCATCCCACAGCTGCACTAGTAAGACTTAAAAATTACAAGATTCATGCTACACTAAATTTCAAAAGTAGCTCAGCTTGATGTCTGATTAATTTTTGGAAGTAATAAACTCCAGAAGGAAATCTAACTTGGGTATCCCATATATCTTTATTTGCAGGGTTCTGGAGGAAGAAGGAAGGAAGCAACATAGGCCATCTAGTCAGAGTTCCACTGATGCTCTGCCAGGAAATAGACAAATCTGACCATAAATCTGACTTTCCAGACCCATTACCTATGCTGGCTGAAATACTGCTGTCAGTTCAAACTAATGACTTCATGGGGTTCCATGGGCATCTGCAGTATTCAAGAGGCAGGAAGGAGATCAAGACTGTACTAGGTTTCCTGGACTCTATCTTTCTCCTTCCTCTTCCCCTTAATGTTCCTTTTCCTTTTCTTCTTTCCATTCTTTCTTCACTTCATCTCGATTCTGTTTAAGAACTCACAACTTTATTTTTTTACCATTGAAATCGTACAAACAGTATCACAAAAAATGCACACAAAGGTAGAATTTGATCTGGTATAGGTCTGAGAAGGAAAAAGATCACACCATAGATAAAAAGTTGCATCAGTATGATACTCTGCAAATTATTAAGTGTCCTGATTCCCTTTTCTCCACAGTTGCATTGTGATTACCCCAGGACAAGTAAGCTCGAGAAGCAGTTTGTTTTTTACAGGCTGTTCCCCACTATGGGACTACTTGGCTAAGCGGGTATCACTAAGACCCTCTGATTGCCTATTCTGTCCCACCTCCTGCTTGCAAGACAACATGTCTAACAAGCAACTATGTGAGGTGAAGGGGTAGCAAAGAGATACTTCTTCAGACTCTTTCTTCTGCAGATAGCTGAGTTCACAACTTACCCTGAAGTTATTAGAGACATAAAAATTTCCCCTGCCTCTTTCTGGACTCAGTGTGTTATTGCAATGGCTAATTTAAACAGAACGTAAGGTGAGTTCTTTCAAAGAGTGAACCTGACCCTTCACCTCTCCAGCACTACCCGTGGCTGTTGCTGAGCAATTGTGCCCGTCAACGGAGAACAGAGAGCAGTAAAAGTAATGAGAAAGGTAATAAGAGTTAAAACAAAGGTAGATGGACCTCAAACGAAAACAGGAAGATTTAGGATACCTGGAGAAAGACAAGTCAGCATTATATAGAGACGAATTAATACTTTGGGATTAAACTGTGTGTGAAGGGTAGAGGCATAGTGCACTAAAAATAGGAACAGGGTAATTTAGAACCTAATCAAGCTCTGTCACAGACAAAATTAATAAGAAAAAAAAGTTTTAACAAGACATTAGCCACCTGAAGAACACAGAAGGCCTGTGGAGGAGGATATTGTATCAGAAGGTGTTATTAACACTGCTATTATTAGCTTAGGTATGATTAACAGGACTTGATCAGAAAGAAGGAAGGTGAGGTTTAGAAGTGCAGTGGTGGATCACCCAGAATGTCATTACAGAGGTGAAAATTGTAAAAAGGAAAAGGAAATAGAGGAAATAGTTTTGGAAAATTATAGATGGAAAAAGGGCAAAATGCTTTGAGCTCTTTTGTCCTATGTGAAGATACACTAAGTGCAAGCAAATGGGTGAAGTGGTTGTTTTCTCTCCATGTTTTAACTGACATAATATAATAGTTAACATTTGAAAATATGGGACCATAGACAAAGGTCCTTTACAGGCCTGTTATAGGTTTCCATTACAGTGTCTGGGTTTTTTTTTTTTTTACCTTCAATGATTGGCAATTGGGATTTTGTAAGAACTGAGAGCCAAGAATTCAGCTGGTGTAAACTAGTGGTACTTCACTGAAATCAGTGGAAACAAACTGATTTCCACCATTCTTGTAATCCAACATTCATTTTTAAAGCAGGGTGAAAAAAAATGAAAGTTTCATAAAGGTGAATTTTTGAAGGACAGGTCTGGTTGTAATCATCAGGTGAAGAAGTAATTTGCTGAGTGTCAAAAGAGACACGGGCACAATGAGAAAAAGATCATTGGCTCCAGGCATTGATTTCAAAACATGTATTACTGAACACCACCAGAGGCAAGGTCCTGGTCTTGAAGGACACTTCTTATTTTCTTTTCTCCTAATTAAATATAAGGAGATATTTGTTTAAAAATGCACCCAATTATTTAGTATTTTTTTACTGGTTTTGCTTATATTTTTGCCTAAAGAGTATTTTGGACCAGAGGATGCTTTTTTCTGAGGCTTACTTGCTGTTGCTTCTAGCCAACACATATGCACATACATCAGGTATTCCAAATAACCCCTTCTCCCAACCTGGATCCCTCTTGATCTGTTACCAAATCTTGCCATTATTCTGGTTCTTAAAAAGCAAAAGCTTGCTAAGTCAGTAGGACCTTTTTTTTTTTTTTTTTTTCAGTGTGTTTTGTATAAGCATAATAGAACCTTAATTAATCAGGAGCATCTAGTGTCTACTCAATGCAGATTGTTATTATTCACACAGAACTGCATTTCACCTGGAAAGGAGGTGACTTTTCAGCACTCTGGCACAGCCACATTTCATTTCCACCCCTTTAGACTGATTCTTTAGTCTGTGACGCCAATCAGGAGTGATTTACCTGAACTAAGTGGCGTTTCATGGGGGTAAACCTGGCTGCTAGCTCAGGCTCTGTTTGCCTGCATCCACTTGGTTTTAACCAGCCGCTAATCACTACGGCATCCAGTCACCATTATTCCCGCAGAGACAATTTGACAGGTGACACTGTGACAGCAATGTTGCTGCTGACCGCCAGCTAAGTCCCTGGCTCTGAAGTGGTATGAACACTGGAAAACTCTGCAGATCACCTCTTTTCTGCCTGCATGTGTTCGATGCATTTCAGCTAAGGATAGGCATCCTCCTTTCCCTGCAAATCACATTACGCTCTCTATTTTCTGATGGAAAGCAGTAGTGAACCTGTAGAGCCCTGAAACACATAATATGCATGGCTGCTGTTTTACACTTGTAACATCTTGTATGCACTGAAATGTACAGCTGTTTACACTTGCAGCTCTGTCAAGTAAACAAGTGATGATTTCTAATGATAGAAGGGAAATTGGCACAGGGCTGCTATTCACTCACCTACAGCCTGGCAACTCCTGGTGGTGGAAATCATTCTTTGGGCACCACATTGGCTTCAAGCATACTGTAAAGCTGGCTTCTCTGAGGTGGAGGGGAGGCAGAGGAAATCTGCTAGCTTCATCTGTACCTATAGAAAAGGTAGCCACCAAAAGTCTGGTGGGCTCTGCCTCCTGGAGCAGACACTCACAGAAGTGCCTCGCATACAGCCTATGCAGAGGCTGTGCCAGGGCTTGCTGGCATGCAGGTCTGTACCGTGCATTTTCAGGTGGTTCTTCTCCAGGTACTATAGAGCTTGATACCTAAACTGCTGGTGAGTCTGAACTGGAGAGGTGCTTGGCGATATCTTTGTCCGCTAAAGGCTCCATGGTAACTTGAAAGTAAGTGGATTGGTAAAGATGGTTAGAAATCCTAAAATAGCTGAGTCTGCATGATCTTTTTAGAGGTGAACTAGAGAGAACACCTAATGAAGTCAGAGAGTTGTAAGTTCACTGCAAACACAAGCTGTGCAGAGATTAGTTAGGTATTGCTTTACAACAGAAAGCTAGTGTGTAAAAGTTGGCATGAGTTCTTAGGGAAGCTGGACATACTTGTGGAGATGACCCACATGTGGGAACTGCTGCTTAGCCTGGTTGAATCTAAAAGATGATTCTGTCTCACCAGAGTTAAACAGCAAACTGCTGGAAGCTGGGAGAGTCTCAGGGGCTATATGTGCTCCCCCTGTTCTTATTTGCTTCCCCTTTCTATGTGTCTTTATAAACTTGTCAATTCCTATTCTCATACACAGACACCTCCTTCTGATCATAGCTGCAGACAGGACATGAGACTAGATGGTCCTTTGCTTAACAAAGGTGTTTAAACTCTCTTCAGGTGTTCATTGAGCTAAAAATCAGATGTCTCTCTTTACAACATAGCCTCTGTCCAAGAGAAATTGTACCCTGACTTAAGAAACAGTAATTTTTTTCCCCCAATCTTTTCCTGGCCCACAATTTTACTAGCTGACCAAGCAAGCAGAATCATATTTGCTCTTAATGGCGGCCTCAGTTTCAGCTAAAAAATATAATAATATTAAAAAAAAAAAAATAGAAACCTGAAAACATCAAAACATCCTCCATGCACAATTACACAGTTCTACCATCATGAAATGGGGAGCAGCAGCACAGCTTGTCACAGCTGACATGCAGAGATGTAAAATAAAAGAAAATGGGAAAGATAATCACTGCTGAAGCTGCAAGAGTGAAGAAAAGGACACCTACAAGCTCACTCTAACCATCTGAAAGCTGGGTAAAGGGAAAGGAAGACGTTTCCAACAGTGTCAGGGAAAGCTAGAGCGCTCCGTGAGACATGGCTCTCAGTTTTACCTGCAAGGAATGACATAGTGTAAAACGCTCATGATGGGAGGTCTCACATTGCATCTAACACAAGAGCAATAGTTGGGAATGTGCAGTACTGGGGGTTTAGGGAAAGATACAGGAGGTATAACACTGGACAACTACATAGTGCAGAATGGGGAGTCATGTGCCCTTTTAAGAACACATGGGTCCAGTAATGATTAAAGATGTTTTGTCTGAAACTTACTTAAAAGGTTCACTGGATAATTTTTTTCAACCTTTACAGGGAGAAATAGAATAAAACAAAACAGTGAAACTATCAGCAATATCTGAATTCCAATTTCATATTGGGGTTGGTGATCTGAGGAAAGAATTGGAAGCTGTACATATCCTGAATTTTCTGCAGTTAAAGATTTTGGCTTTCATTTTTGTAAAACTTGTTTTGGGGTGGGGGAGCAGGAGGGGAAAGTGGGTTGAGCAAAACTCCTTTTAAACTACAGCGAAAACTCAGCCATGCTCACCACCTTTTTTCACAGCTGATATTTTCAGCTTTGTTTTAGTTCCTGTAATACACACAAGGACTACTGCCATAAAATGGAGAATTATTGAACATCTGAGTTCTGCCAGGGTTCAGTGCTCCTCTTCTGATACTATGAGGTACACCCACTATATCGCATACAAAACCTCCACACACACGTATGTCCTCATATACCTGTGCTTTAATTATGACTAAAAGTTTCTCTCATTTCTTGTCTTTCAGAAGAGAACACCTGAGATTTGCATTTGTGTGACTCAAGTAGAATGGAGAAAATTGGTTTTAAATAAAACCTATTGAGAAATAAAAAGAAGTCATCATTTATGTTTCACCCATTTTGTATGCTTTAAAAAGTCTTCAAGTATTGATTGCAGCAGTTAGGCATTGTCATGATTTAAGCCCTGCTGGTAACTCAGTACCACACAGCTGTTGGCTCACTTCCCTGCCCTTGCCCACCCCCCCACCCCCCCACCCCCCCCAGAGGGATAGGGAGGAGAATCAAAAGAATATAACTCCCATGGGTTGAGATAAGAACAGTCGAGTAACTAAGGTATAACATAAATCACTGCTGCTACCACCAATAATAATAATGATAAGGGAAATAACAAGTGAAGAGAATGCAACCACTCACCACCCACCAACCGGTACCCAGCCCAGCCGAGCAGTGATCTCACCCTTCCCGGTAATGCCCCCGGTTTATATAGTGGGCATGATGTGCTGTGGTATGGAATACCTCTTTGGTTAGTTTGGGTCAGGTGTCCTGTCTGCTTCCTGCCAGCTTCTCCTCCTCCCTGGCAGAGCATGAGACACAGAAAGTCCTTGATCAGAGTAAACATTACTGAGCAGCAACTAAAAGCGTCAGTGCTATCAGCACTTTTCCCAGGCCGAAAGTCAAAACCACAGTGCTGCACCATGTACTAAGAAGGATAAAAAATTGCTGCTACTGCTGAACCCAAGGCAGGCATAACCAAAAAGCCTCCAACAGGGTCATAAGCACAGCTTTGTCTGTATGTTTTTTGTTCCCAGCATTAGGTACATCTCCATTGAGTTTTTCTGCAGCTATATTAATTGAATGATTAAAGCAAAAGCCAGATCAATTGGAATTTGAAGAGATGGTGAGTGTTACAATGAAACAAAAAATAAACTTTACACAGTTAAAAATGATCAATAAAGTTTAGAGGAATAATGCAAAGAAAGAAAATAAGAAAAGGCTAATTGCTCCATCTTTTTGTAGAGTTATTTCCTGAGTCACTTTCCAGTCTTTATTATTTTCTTTTTATGTCTCTGCAGAATCACCCTTGCCCTTCTTTTTCACACATATGCAAAACCACAGCTATGTTAAAAATTTGTCTGCTTGCTCCCTTGATTCCTTTTCTTTACTGCTTAAAATTGCCCTTTCTGGCCTTATTACACACAGTGGCTAATGTACTCAGCTGGGTTAGAGGAGATCTGGGTTCAACACATAGTTCTACCCCTAAATAAGTACATAATCTAGGGCACAATGTTTAATGAGTTCCCCACTTGTGTAATAGGACCGTCAGTATTCACTTTCCTATTCTGACTATTTAAATTGTCAGCTCATCTGGTAGGATCATTTCCTTTTCTGAGTCAGAGTTCAGATCTCATTCTTTGTTTGGGTCTATTTGCAGTACAGTAGTTGGGGGAAAAAGTAGAAACACAAGTAAATTCAGTCCTACAAGGAGAAGTGCAGTTATATCAAGGACCTGCTTAAACACTCATCTCAGCAGTACTCAACTCAGATAAAAACCAGGGAGCAGCACAGTGCTACTTCTGCTGCCAGAACTGTACCCCCATTAATTGTCAGGTTGAAGGACAGGTTGTAACCTTTCCTGCTGGTGCTCTGTGTACTGAAAAGATGAATCTTCTAAATAAGACATTGTATCCTGTGGTTCAGTACCATTTACAGACACTGACCTGGCATCTGTTTCTTTTTGAAACTTGGGCAATGACTTGTTCCAACTTGATGGAGTGGAAGTGGTATTTTCAACCCAAATTTGAATACCTAAATAAAAGCATTGTCTTTAAATGATTCTGCCTACTAGGGTATCACTGCTGAAAATTAGACTGCTTTTTTACCTGCTTAAAAAAGGACTTCAAACCTGACTTGGAAGATCTTGGAGTACACTTTCTCAGTCTCCAGCTATTGCACTGGATGTGCTCCCAGAAGTTTAAGGCATCAGAATGTAAATATTTTTCCTCTCACTGAGAAAAATAATTTTCATCATTCCTGACCAGGGTCTTCTCTGTAGCAGTAAAAGTCTTTCCAAATATCTTGTAAAGAAGACAAGTGATGTCAAAATAACACAAAACTACTTAGCTGACCCTGCCACTGTTGAGAAGTCAAAGAAAGGACATGCTAGATCATTTCTGCACCTGGGGGCTACCTGATGGTTGGACACAAAATAAATTATAGACAAAAAGAAAACATCTCCTGTGCAAAGAAAATGGCTACATGCCCTTCGCTTCTCCTCTACAATATGAAGAACATATATTCCCAACAATTTCCTGGTTTTCTTGCCTCTTCCTCTTTCTCTTAGGCTCTTTGCTGTTGAATTACGTCAGTCTACACTTTCGCATATTTTATAACTTTGCCCCTAAAGCCCTCATTCTTCCTAATGGCTGAACTCCTCTCCCCTACCTCTCTACCCCAATTCTCTCCTGCTTCCCATGAACGTCCTTCCCTTCAGCCAAATCAGAAGAATGAAGAACGAACTAAGAACAGGCATCTTCATCTGGAAATTGCTGTATTTTTCTCTCCTGAGAGCCATGCCACTATTGTGGGAGAGAGGAATGAGCTGGTGTATTGTGAAGTGCTTCCTTATCATCAAGTACTCCCCCTCAGAAAGACTTAACTTCCCCAGAGAAAAGTTGCTGTAAAATGTCCTGATTCATACAGCGGCAGTGTGAAAATAGAGGCATACGGAGGAAGTGTGAATCAGAGGAGCACTATTGATTTCAAGTCAGCGGAGTGACACTGAGTTACAGTAACAGGGGACCTTATATTTTAAGAAAAAAGGTGAAACCTTTCTTCCTTTGAAGGGAATAGAAACTTTCCCATTGACTTCACTGAGGCAGTATTTGATTTTATCAAGACTGACCTGTTGTTTTTCAAGGTAAAAATTAAGTAGTCTTGGGGATAATTTTTAAAGAATTCTTACCCACTTGTTCCTCCTCCTGGCTGAGTGACACATTTCAAGGTTTACACTAAAATAATAATAATAATAATAATAATAATAATAATAGTAATAATAATTCTAAATCCTTATTCTTGTTATATTTAGTGTCTTAAATTTGCTAGATATATCCTAGGCAAACAAGTGAATTCCATTCACCTTGCCCTGAAGAATGAAAACTCCAAGGACAAGTCTATAGATAGAGATTAGAGGGAAAAGAAAAAAAAAAAAAAAAAAAAAAGAAAGCTATATTGCTTTTAATTATAGTACATATCCACTAGGCAAATGTGGGCCTTCAGTAAAAAGTTTTTAACACAGAAAATGTAAAAGATCTGTGAATTTTCCCAATAACCTGACTGGGAGGTGAGGGGAGAAGGAGGAAGGAAAGAAGACAAGAGTTTCTGAATGTGGAAATGAGCATTAATAAAGGATGGGAATGAGACATAAAAGCCATTAACCAAATTTCAGACTGAATCTCAAGTAGGCTGTGCTGTGCTTTAAAACAAACCATGGCTGAAGGTTTATATCCACATACTGCTCCTCTGGTTTATATGATGTGTCTACTGCACTTTTCAAATGCCCTTCCATAGACCTGCATTTTAATTCCTCAAAGTAACAAAATTAATTGTGCTTCATGGTTGGATTTTTTTTTTTATTTTTTTTTATTTTTTTTATTATCACGTTCTCATCCATTAAGATACCATTCTCTTTTTGCAAATTCTGAAAATAAAAATATTACAGAAGGCAGAATTTACTAATTAAAAATCCTTTCTCTCTCCACCTCTGTGCCTTAAAGGCCACCTTTCCCTCTCCGTTTTATTCTCCTTCTCACTGACTTATCGTATGCTTTTATTTTACACTTTGCAGTTCCTCAGCTGGTACTTAAACCTGTGACCTTAATTATATGTAGGTAGCCATTCTATTGTTGTAGAAGTACCAACAGGCGAAATTTATGTGCATCCATATATATATGTATAAAAATAAATATTTAGCTCACTGTATACAAATTTAATATCCTTGCAACCTCCTATCCCAGAGGAGCGCAGATTTCCGTTACAACTTTTTCTTTGGGTGAGTGAGCAAATGAACTTCTATTTGCCTGAAAAGCTGGGACTTTTACATGATGTTTAGACCAGGGATCTATCTTGAGCTGATGAAATTTGTAAGGCTTTAGTAGCAGCTAAGGGGAAAATGCCACATCTCCCTTATTTACGAGTGACTTTGAACTTAAGGAGAAGCTCATTTGTATACATCTGGATAATCTCTTTCTACAGCTAAAGCCTCTCTGGAAAAACCTGACCTTGGAAAAGAAAAATAATAAAAATAATACAAAACCAGCTGTATAAAAAAATGTGTGAATATTAGTTGAACACAATGAGACATTTGCCAGGGGCTGAGGAACCAGAAAATTGCAAGCATTTAAGAGAAATGCTTCTTTAAAATCACTTGCACATCCCACAGTAATATGCTTCACTATGGCAAACTGCTAGACAGAGGGAAAACAGCTTTGCAAGTTCAATAGCTACCCACTGATTGTAAACATAAGAAGGAACTCTGCAAACACAGTGCTGAAATATAGAGTAATTTCTTCTTTATTAGAGTCCATGAACTCTGTTACATTAATGGTTAGGCTCTGTATACAGTGCGTATAACAGAATTATACAATTATTTTCTACAGTGCTTTACTTGCCTGCCTTTTTAAGTTCCTTTAGGAAAAGAAAAAGGCAAAATATCCTTACTTTTTCTTTTTCTCCTCTCATGATAATTTCCACATCTCATGTTAATATGTAGTCCAGATATTCTGTGAGTGACATCTCTGTGATGCCTTAAAATGTCATACTCTGAATTTAAAGCAGGTTTAACCTCTATCAGGTACCCTGATTCAGCCTTGTTCAGTATTTTTTGAGAAGAAAAAAGAGAAAGAAAATTAATATTTTAAGTAAAAAAAGAAATTAATACATTTATGCCACAGTCAATCTATGGGCTGGATACTCCAGTAAGTGAAATCTCACTTCAGCTTGGCCATGAAGTCCTTTAGGCAACAAAGATGCTGAGAGTCAGAATACAAACCCCACAGCCCCATAGCCTGGCTTCCAAGAGAAGGAAATTTAGATCTGTAAATGAGAAAGGAGCCGTGGTTACTCTCAAGGGTTGTCAGACGCAGAATGCGGAGAACATGCGATAACACTGCCACTGTCATCCCATGCCACTGTCATACCTGCAGCCCAAGTGATCTTTGGGAAACAGCTTGGTTCTCTGCTGCACAAATATGAGATTAGCCCCACAGGGCTTGTGTCAGGACTCTGAAGGTCCTCAATAGCCATGATCAAACTTACCCAAGAATCCTATCCACATGCTGTCATAGAGAAGGAGTCCTGTTCCCTCTCTGTCCTGGACAGCAGTCTCTGCCTCCTGAGTGGAGCTCAGATCTGTGCTGTTGGTTGCACATCTCCTGGATAGACCCCTCAGACATATGCTATGGCTCATCTCCAGCCTTGTCTCCAGCTACATCTCTTTTTCATCCTGATGTAACGCATGGATAGACTCTGGACCTGATTTATCTCTTCACAGGGTTACCAGTCCTCATCTCTACTAGTCAAGTCAGGACCCTACAAGACTGCCCTGTCAGTGAGGGCACTGCCTGTGCTGGCTGGTTGCCCTCAGCTTGTTCCCTCTCACGACCCTTGACAAGAATGAAGGGAGAAGAAAGGTGGCTGCGCTTGCTAAGTGTATTTTAGCTTGGACAGGGTTTTCTATTTATATTGCAAACAGGCCATGTCTTTTGCATATAGATGGGATACCACTCAGCCAGATGTTTCTCTTAGTTCCTTTTTTCTAACAGTTGCTTCAAGATTAGACGCTAATGATGAGTCTAATGTTGATTTTAAATAGTGGAATTTGGAGTAAAGGTGTCCATGGTGTATTTGTTAAAGGAAGTTGAACTACTCTTATCTTCTTGAGGATTGAACTATCCTTTCAAATTCCCTTGGCAAGCCAGACATTACCAAATGCATCATGTTTTACTGTGATAATTGGTTAAAAAAATAAATTAAAAAAGCTCATGTGAAACAAAGAAACATCTTTGTCCTAGCATAATGTAAAAGAGAATTAGAGTTTTTAAACCACTAAATTGATTTTGATTGTTATTACTGTTAATATTACAATAAATTCTGATATAATTGTCCAGTGGGCTAGGCTGACAGAGAGAATGCATTTTAGGCCTGGCTTTTCATAATGATGATCAATATTGTTAGCAGCAATAGAAATAGCAAAATGCCTGGAACAGCATGATTCCTTCTTCCTTTAATACCAGTCTGGATGATGTCAAATCCTGTTCTTTTGTTTGTGGGTCTTTTTTTTTTTTCCTTTTTTTTTTCCTTTTTTTAAAGATTAAATGTAAGTGAAGGCTTATCAGAAGTGCTTCTTCTGCTATCTGAGTTGCTTTGCCTGTCATTCCTCCTTTCTCTTTGCTAAGCCTATATTTGCAAAACAGAAAACCCAAATCCAAGTCTTTGCATCTGGTGTCAATTGAAATAAAACAAAGACAGGCTCATTTTAGCCACATAATTTAAGAAAGAAGACAGTATGATGACATTTAGAGCAAGCCTTGTACATACCAGCCAGCCATTATCCTTCAGAAGCAGGTGGCAGATGGCATGAAATCATCTTTGTCAGACCTCCAAAGTTTTGCTGCCACATTTGGGAGGATGGTTCTTGTAATGACTACTTGCATATTCATACTGTGTGATGGGCACTTCTCTGTTTCTGTGCACCACATTTTGTAAAGAAGCTAATATGGCTACACACGTACTTTATTGCACCGTTCACATTTGGCATCATTAAAAGGAAGAAGAAGACTTTCTTTTCTTTTTTCTTCTTTTTTTCTTTTTTTTTTTTTTTCTTTTAAATGCATGTATCATCTCTGCTTGCATCAGAATGGCACAGGGAATCAAAATCCATGGAGCACCATGGCTTGCCTGAAGCTGCTATGCAATCAGCCTGCATGTAATGCCTCTCATGATATATTATTAGAACTATTCCTCCCTGAGTCATAACAGCCACATCTGGCAAAACCAGATTCTCCTTCAGATATAGAGCTCAGGTCAAGAGCTCTGCAGTTTTTTCTATCATGGGTCCCAAAGTCCTTTTTGAAATCAGGTATGCAAAAATACCTGCACTTTACAAGTCAGCAAGGTAAGGCTTACTGCTTTTCCAAGATTGCTAAGACAGTCAATCAGAAATATGAGCAATTTACTTGTGAAAGAGTAATTTGCTCATACTTTACTTCACTACTGAGTCCCTTTTGCTGTTGGGAGTTCAGACAAATCCAAGACTAGTCTCCCATTGACTTCTACAGAATACCACTGTATTGACAAATTTCAGGGTTGTACCATTAACTTTGTAGTATGCTATGCTTCTGCTAAAGACCTTTGCAAGCCAGTGATGATACGGGAATCAGTTATGTTACTGCACAGTGTTAAAGATAAAGCTTCTGGTTCCCACAACTACTATGAAATCTAAAAACCCTGAACCCTAAAGGCTCAATGTTACGGCAAAGTAAAAACGGATTCTTGACTTCGGTCTGCTTTGACATTAGCCTCATCAGCTTCTAATCCTGAATACACTATTATAGAAAAGGAATGAAGAGAAACATCACTGATTTTGATTTTTTAGTTGAGTGGTCAAAAGCAACACAGTGCTTTGGAGATTAATAAATTACCTGTGACTTTTGGAAGCCGCAGCCACTAACATTTCCACTGGCAAGAAAAACAAATTGTAACATTGCCTCCAGCAATCCATTTCTCAGCCTGACTGACCACAGGAGAGCAAAATGCAATGCCCACTGGTTCAGAAGAAGTCATGCTTCCTCCAACGCATGTAAGTGAGAGGGTGTAAGCACACGTGGAAAAGCAGACCAGACAAGCCAGCAGACCTGCAGAAGAAACAGGTATAGAGTAAGTAGCAACCTGTCTTGCTTCAGAATACTAATCTACTGTGTCCTCATGTTTTCAAGACATTTCTTATAATGGATCTTCTTCAAATCCCCAGGTAGCAAAGTACTTGTGCTCAATTTAAACACATGCTTAATTTAAGCATGTAAATAGTCCAATTTATGTTGGATCAAGGCCTAATTCTTTCTCATTAAAATCTAATTTTAAAAACCTAACAATGCTGCTACTGGTTTCTTTCATCCTCTTCATCTATGAGTGGCAATTTTTCCCTTTTTTTCTTTTAATTCTGCTGCATTAAAACATTGCATATTCATATGGCAGCTACCACTTTTGTCTGAAAACAATACACTGCATTCTAAGACTATTCTGCCCAGCGAGAAGATATTATTAAATACCATAAACAAATACAGATACACACTGTGACATCTGGATGGAAATAGCCCCACAGTCACATTTTACAAAGGAAGCCCAATTCAGGGGAAGAGCTCAAACACGTAAAATGGACATTAATGGCATCTTAATGTGCCTCAGCTGCCTCTAGGGAGTTCAAATATGTTGCCTCACAATCAGTTCTAGTGGAGGTTTATCAGCAGATGGAGCATTGTGGGAACTCAAAATGCTCCATCAGATACATTAATGCCCCAAACTGATACATTATGATTTTCTGTTTTGGGGAGGGAGGGATGCTTAAAATTAATTATATATACTTTGCTGCTGTTGTTAAGCTGATCAGTATTTGCTTGCAGGCATGGAAAGCTGGTAATTTCTTTTCCTTTTTTTTTTTTTTGCCATGGTGGTTCATATGCATAGAACATTATGAGAATATTGAGAAGGAAGAAAGCCATTTTTTTTTTTTTTTTAATTTTGTGTTTATTGGTTTCAGTAGAACTTTATAGTCCACCCACAGCAAAAATAAAAATGAATGGCAAAATAACAAACCAATTTGAGCTATGCATGTGAATATTTCTGTGCATGCTTATGCTGTTCTAAATACAGGGTTCATACTGATACGGTATATGGATATGCAGAAACTCACTGGATGAGAGAAAACAAGTAAAGAAAAAATTTGAGTAAAACAAAAATTACAAGAAGAAAGTAGTTTCTTAATTTTTTTTAGCCAACAAGTATTGGTGTAACTTTCTTAAAATCTGGTGTTAGAAGTTCTGTGAGATTTTTGTGCAGAGATCTAAAGTCACTTTAGACTGAAAGTCCTTCATGTACATACATCATTTGCCCTTGAAAATAAAAAATAAAAGTTGCATGCCTTGTTTGTATTCAGTTTTATGAGAGAATGATGTTACCGATCATTGTGAGAGAGGAACTGTTCAAGGAGTTTGACTATTTGTATGTGTGACTAGACACTCAGGAGGTTTTTTTTTTTTTTTTTTTTCAGTGGAATTGCTCCCCAGGAGTTTGCTGTTGTTATTTTGATTTTGTTCCTGGAAGACAGAATTGCCTTGCACATTCAATTTTCTCAGTCCAGGACCAGTATAAGCACGTGCCCGTTCTCAGTGTTTGTCTTTGAGTATGGAGCAAACATGGCCTATCACTCTTGTCACTAGAAGAAAACTAAGCTAATCTCAGCCTGGTCCCATGCTTTTAGTCTCAGGTACTGTGGCTTAATCTAACTTCTGAATGGAATGGGGGAAAAATGAACCACTGCTCTTTGCCTAATGAACTGTATATTAGGTGACATTCCTGTTACCCAAACAGCTTGGGCAGCAAGTTAAATGGTATAGATCTTGTTGAAACTAGAGGAATAATTAAGTGTGATTTACGTTACACTCTTTCAAGCTTGGTTAATGTAATATTAGTCTTCCAAGAGATGAAGTGTACTTGTCGCTACTGCAGCTTTTTAGTTCTGTAAGGTTACCCACCTAGTGGAAGTCATAAGACACACATATTTTACACACACATGTATATGTGTGTGCAAAAAATACCTAATGATTTTTGCTCCTTGATACCAAACGACCATGTTTTCATTTTCTATTTGAACAAAAAAAAGAAGACAAAAACTTTCTCAAAAACTTTCTCAAAAAACTTTCTTATCTAAGAAAACCATTACTGTTCTAATGGGATTTATATACACAGACATTCACACACACTTGCACCTTGACAGATTTGTATAAAAAAAAATCACCTCTCAAACAACATTAATTTGTGATTTTGGTAAGTCACATTTATCTCCCAGCTCTGCTTCCTTACCCATTCTTTATTAATTTTACATTAGACTTTTCTACAACAAACACCATGACTATGTGTATGGTATGATGAAAAAATTTGGGTCACTGTAGTTACTGCTAAGAAAATATCTTGTCAATAATGAACCCATTATAAAACAAACTTAAATAGACCTTTTGGCTTCCATACCAAAGACATGGGTTCCATTCCAAAATATTCAGGAACTGAAGTAAATCCTTCCTGAAGGTTGTTTTTCTCAGTCTACCAGCTACAGAAGTAATCTCAGGTAACGACAGTCTGACTTCAGATAATTCATCTAAGTGTTTAAAATTAGTTGAGATCAAATAGATAAGCTTCTGAAACACTGTGTGGCTCTCCCAGGCACTTTGCTGGATCTTTGGTAATCACCCTCAGTTTAACTGTACTGAGAAAGCCACTGCCTCACTGTAATCTTGTGCATGATGCATTGCTGAAAAGGGATGGGGGGGGGGGGGGGGGGGGGGTGCAAAATGCTAGATATTAAGCAATGATTGGTGTGTGCTGTGAATTAGCAAACAAAACCCTGCTGAGATGAACTTGAAGTTACAGGAATCAAATTTCACAGTAAGGCTGTTATTGCCTCCGTTAGCAGCTAAAAATTCACATGCAGACACATCTTAAGTAATGTGTTGAGCTGTCCAAAAGGCAATTTAAATGTTGTCAAGGCAAACAAGAATACGCTCACAAATTCAAGAGCAATATATGTGTAATTTACACAACATCAATTTCTTTGGTTGTTTTTTGGATGGAGCCATCACCGTCAATTAAGTTAGTGACTCTTTGATTCAAATTACTTTTTGACACATAGTGAATGGAATGTCTCACGAGAGCATTATTTTCCCCATTGTTCCCTAGGCAGCCATAGAGTAAATGCAAACAGGTGGAAGTCTGGAACATCACTGCTGCTGAATCATATAACTGACCAACTAGGAAGAATCAGAATAATAAATATAAATATTATTTTGAGGTAGGAGGCAGTGGAAATAGGCTGAGAAAATTGGGGCTGTTCAGCCTGCAGAAGAGAAGGCTGCGTGGAGACCTCACAGCAGCCTTCCAATATCTGAAGGGGGCTTATAGGGGTGCTGGGAAGGGACTCTTCATTGGGGACTATGGTGAGAGGACAAGGGGTAATGGGTTTAAACTTAAACAGGGGAGGTTTAGATTGGCTCTGAGGAAGAAATTCTTTACTGTGAGGGTGGTGGGGCCCTGGAATGAGTTGGCCAGTGAGGTTGTGAATGCTTCATCCCTGGCGGCGTTCAAGGTGGGGTTGGACATAGCCTTGGATGGCATGGTTTAGTGGGAGGTGTCCCTGCCCATGGCGGGGGGGTTGGAACTCTATGATCTTGAGGTCCTTTCCAACCCTTACTATTCTATGATTCTATGATTCTATGAAATGGATATTTATGTCCACCCTGTTGTTCAGTGCTTGACGTAACAGCAGAGACTGCCAAAGAGAATTTAATAAAAACACTGAGCCAGATTCTCAGATGGTGAAATATGCCATAACTCCACAATGTACCCGTTAAGATAGAGCCAATATTGGAATCAGAGCACAGGACTGGGATTCTGGAATAGTATATTCTAAGGTGCAAAATTCATCAGCATGGACTCCACAGCTCTTCCACTGAAGACTATTAACGCAAGAGCAAATGAGCAAACATGAGTCATGAGATTAAAATCAGATGATAGTTTATGTTCAGTTATGTTACAGAGGAGACTTACTACCAGCGTAATGTTTAACTAGTTCTTCAAAACAGGGCTACATAAGCCAAATAAGATATAACAACAGTAACTTATAGAAAAGTAGTGGCAACTAGGCACTCCTCTTCCAGTGTCATGCCCTGTCATCAAAGTGCAGCTTTGAGTCACTCAAAGGTTTTGTGAAAGCCCAATGGGTTAGGATTTTACCTTGATTAAACCCTAATTCTGTGAGTCCATTCCTTTTTCTGTTTCTCAGTCTGGCACAGATTCATCGTTATAGAGGTCTGGGTTTTTTTCCTGCACCTTTTACGGCTCCAGACAGAGAGTCATAGCCTACCATGTTATTAACAACATGCATATATGCATGCTATTTTGACAAAAAAGCTAACAAATGCTGAATTAAGTATAGGAAGCTGTCACATAAAGTGCCTTAGGCAAACATTTAAAGTGAGATGGGAGGCAGCTGGGTCTTCCACAGGTCTGGACGTCAGTCTATGTCTCTGATGGTGATTTCTTTATGACAGAGGCCCAGAGCATCCGCCATTGAGCAGGATCATCACATCACCTGGAGAAGCATTGGCATGGGAAGTGCTGACATTATGGTTGGCAAAGCCCTGTATACTGTAGAAAGTTATGGTGCTCATGCAAGGGCTTTCATGCTCTCATTTAAGCTTAACAGCTAGCAAAGGAGAATTTCCTTTTAAAGAGGACTTTTGGGCTGTTATCTGGTTTGTTTGGCACAAATGACTGACACACCACAAAAAAGCAATGATATACACTATACATAAGCTAATAATGATTGATTAAAATAATATGAGAGGGAAGATACTATGCCTGAAGAGACAAATGACATAAGCACCTTGACTACCACTATGGAGATAACTGAAATAAGAATAAATGTTGCATATGGAGTAAGTAAGTAAGTGATGGCATATAAATTTCTGAAAAAAAAACATAACCCAAAACGAAGCAAAACACATACACACACCAAAAAAAAAAAAAAGAAAAAAAAAAAAAAAAAAAAAACAAAAAACACAACAACAAAAAAATAAAAACACCCAGAAAAAAATAAAGAATAAATAATTTAATTACATATGCCTGTGAATTTTCCTTAGAATCATAGAATCATAAAATAGTTAGGGTTGGAAAGGACCTTAAGATCATCTAGTTCCAACCTCCCTGCCATGGGCACAGACACCTCCCACTAAACCATGCCATCCAAGGCTCTGTTCAACATGGCCTTGAATACTGCCAGCAATGGAGCATTCACAGCTTCCCTGGGCAACTCATTCCAGGGCCTCACCACCCCTACAGTAAAGAACTTCTTCCTTATATCAACTTGAAATTCCCCTGTTTAAGTTTTAGTCCATTACTCCTTGTCCTCTCACTGCAGTCCCTAATGAAGAGTCCCTTCCCAGCATCCCTATAGGCTCCCTTCAGATGCTGGAAGGCTGCTATGAGGTCTCCACACAGCCTTCTCTTCTGCAGGCTGAACAGCCCCAACTTTCTCAGCCTATCTTCATATGGGAGTCTTCCAGTCCCCTGATCATTCTCGTGGCCCTCCTCTGGACCTGTTCCAACAGTTGCATGTCCTTTTGATGCTGGGGACAGCAGAACTGCACACAGTACTCCAAGCGAAGTCTCACAAGAGCAGAGTAGAGGGGCAGTATCACCTCCCTCGATTTGCTGATCACACTCCTTTTGATGCAGCCCAGGATATGGTTGGCTTTCTGGCCTGCAAGTGCACGCTGCCGGCTCATGTTCATTTTCTCATTGACCAACACCCCCAAGTCCTTCTCCACAGGGCTGCTCTGAATCTCTTCTCTGCCCAACTTGTAGCTGTGCCTGTGATTGCTCCAACCCAGGTGTAGGACCTTGCACTTGTCATGGTTAAACTTCATCAGGTTGGCATCAGACCACCTCACAAGCATGTCAAGATCCTTCTGAATGGAATTTCTTTCCTCCAACCTAAGAACTGAACCACATAGTTTGGTGTCATCAGCAAACTTGCTGAGGGTGCACTCAATCCCACTCACTATTGGTCTTCCTCCAGCTGAACATTCATTAAATATAAATCTGTCTTTTTGTTAATGATTGGACAATACCTGGAGGATCAGACAGGAATGGGATGGTCATCAGTTCTGTAAATATTCTTTATCAACTGTACTTAGCAACAAGTGCAATCAGAAGCTATTTTGGACTTGGTCTCTGATAATAAGGCAGAGTATGACAGAAATAGTTGAGCAACGAGGGTCTACTTTACTGATCATAATATATTCAGGTATGAAATATTCCTCTGGGTGTATGAGAAAATAGACTCTCAGAAGTTAATGTAACTTTTTTCCCCCCTTTATAAGACTGGTTTGGAGAATCTAATATATGGAATAATTTGCAGGAAGTGAAATGATATCAACAGCAGTGAAGAAAATCTACTATTATGAAGAAAAAAAAAGTATAAGTTCTGTATCTAATTGGCAGCTATAGAGGATGGATACCAACTATATTCATCCCAGTAAAAAGTATCAGAAATAGGGCGACAGAGACAAGAATGTGGTAGAGCAAAGATAATAAGGAGAAGCAGAAGGCATTTGAAAAGTTCAAAGGATATGTTAAGTGGGAGGAATGGGCAGATTATAAGTGTAGATAAAGCAAGTAAGAAATAATTGGAGTGAAAATGAACACTGAACATGAAACAGGCCAAGACATCTCAACTCCACAGGGTTTTTGAGTTATTTACACAATAGGCAACTGAAAAAAAAGATAACCTTGGTAATCATGATAATGAATTAAATTTTATGCAATGCATCAGCACCACAAAGCATTCTGCTCCTCATCTCAGTGCCTTATTCAAAGCCTGTTCAAGTTGGTGCAGTCTTTTAGTAGCTTTTGGATGATTAAATCAAGTCCTATTAAAACTATATATCAGGTGGGTTGAACATTCATAACCTAAGAATTTAGGCTCAAATCTGCAACAGGTAACTAGGCACATAAGACCCATCTGGTCCCTGGTCTTTGAAAAGCCTATCATTTTATTTTTAAAGCAGGTTTCACCTGCATTTGAAGATTTATGTATATATATATATATATATAAATGTAATATTCTAACAAGGAAAAAAAAGGAACTCAGTCTATCAAAATTCTTAAAAAAATCATAATAAATTGAAAACCAAAGCACAAATCTAAGAAATATTAAAATAAAGGAATGGCCTACAAGAGAGGAAACAAAATATTCTCTGTTTTCATAATGCTCATGAATAGGTTGCTGTTAGAATTAGGACTTCCAAGAAAGTTTCTGTCAAACCATGTTTTCTAAAAATGCACATTTTGACAAAGTTTTGTGTCTGTTTAGCTGCTGGTGTACACACATATATATGTGTTTAAGTGTCCATTTTGGAGGAATATATTTTCCAGCTGCAGGAATAAGGCCTGGCGCCATGATGTGTGCTGTGAACCCTCATAGGGGTGACTGGCTACTGATAGGGCTGATGTGCTATTGCTGGGAGTAATTAGGCTATCAGATGAAAGCCAGATGGGTCTTAATGCTGCCTTAGCCTGGTGGAAGAGGGAATGATGCTAATGTTTCATGGCTCTGTTCTGCCCTTGTGCAAGACCCACAGCGTTTGAGCTGAGGGGTAACCATGACTGAAGGTGACCATCATCCCTCATTTACATATAATAAATACAGCAAAGTGAGAAAGTGGCTGCCCCCCCACCATCTATGATGGCAACAATGGATAATTTGACAACAGTCCCACCTCCATTCCTATCAGAAGTATTAATTTGGCATTTGAACTCCTCCATAGCAAAGGATGAGAATATAACCCTACTTTGCAGGCAAACTGCTGGGCTTGTTCCTCCCTCCTCCTGAAGATGTGTGCCTTTGACTACATCAGATGTTTGCAACAACTTGCAAAACAATGTTAATCCAATCATAGTTCTGCTAGATAACCATGTTAACATGCAAAGACGTCTCAAAACAAAGAACATAAGTCCTTCTTTTCTGGGTAATGAGTAAGGACTGTTAATGAGAAACATCAGACCCTTGCATGACTACCCAGAAGAACATAGGCAGTAATTAGGTAAAAGGTAGTTCTAGCAGAAGGCAGCACAATCACTGACTCACAGTCCAGTGACTCAAGAAACTCACCTGCTCAAAGAGACTGAGCCTGTGTGACTGATTTGCATGAAAGGTAAGAGGAATCTTTAACCAATAAAAGGTGGAATACTAATTAATGAACAAATTGTATAACTTTAAACCAATGGGCACAGATTTCTTTGTCAAAATGTATAAATAGCTCAAAGTTATAGTCATCATTATGCTTGATTTGTGGAAGCTTCCACCAAGCACCCTGCGCAGAGTAAACAGTGTTTCTTTCCTAAACTAGACTCTGTGTCTCTGTTTAGAAAGCCCTAAATCAGCAAAAATGCCGGCTGTAACTAAGCTGAATGAAATAATAATTGTTAATTTTTTTCCCATATGAACTCAATTAATTGTTGGCTAGCTTAGGATTTTAGCACTAATGCCGTAAGTGAATATATCAATGACAATTCCAAATCTGTATTTTTCTTGCTTCAATAAACAGTACTATCTGTGAATCTGTAATAGTGAAAGTTCTTATTGAACATGACCAGATGCATAGCGTCAAATTGGTTATAATCAGAAATTAACTCCAGCCATACCAAGCCACTTTGATCTCTGAGGACTGGCTGAAACACACGCAGGTTTATTTTCTGCCAAATTTCTATACTCTTAAGACAAGACAGGCGAAGAATAGATCATTTTGAGATAGAAACAGTAAAAAGGGCAAGCAGAAGTGTAGCTGCTGGGAGATTTAACAGCCAGTTCGAGAGGAAATCGAAATGTTTGGTCTCATTAAATTGGTCTGAACTATCACTTGTACAGCCTTGATGCTTTTGAAGGGAAAAATTGGAGAGCCAAGTATAGAATACAATTTATAATATTTTTTAATTTTGTAGTGGTGTTTTATGGGGATTTTTGTTCAGGTGCAGATGGATTTTTTTTGGGATTTTTTTGGCTTTGTGTTGTTTTTACTGTGATTGTGCAGTTTCACCCATTAGTTCCACGGGGAAAAAGTAGATGGTGGATCATGGTCAAAACACTATTTAAGAAGTGAGAAGAATGACAGATTACAAAGAAAAGATACTACATCTACTAAACTGCCGGAGATCAGGGGTTTTTTATCATTATTTAATTTTGTACTAAAGAGCATGGTATTTCCAAGTGAAGAGGAGATAAGCTATACCTATGCCCGCATAATGGGATAATAACATTTTGTGTTATCTTCACCACATTTCTCTCACATGCCTGGTATTTCTTGTTCCCCAGAAGATGGTAATGCATATACAGTTATTGCTGAAATGAAAGAAAACATTCAGTTATATGACTCTGCTTGTTGCAGAATTGTGCCTCCATAGTGAAATGTGTTGTCATACCGAAGTTAGTAAATACTATTAACCCTAATTTAAAGGTGCGGAGAATGAGGCAGATGTTAAGAACGGAAAGTGCAACTTCAGAACTACAGAGTGAGTCAGCAGTAGAGCAATAAATAATACACATATTTTCTGTCTCAGGTACACTCCTGTCACTGCTGCCTCTATTTTCAACACTATAGATGCACTTTCTCATAGTAAGTGAAAGAGAGGGAAATACAGAGCCCTTTCTTAAAAGTTTTTGTCCTTCTTTTTATTTTTTTTCTGTTGTTTTCTGTAGCAATGTGCCATGAGCTGGCAAATCAGCCCAAAAAGGAAAGAGGAAAAAAAAATCAGGAAGTATATCTTATCAAACAGTTGGGTCAGGTTATCTGCACATCAGCAAAAGTGGAAAGCATGCATTTGGCACATTGCTGCTGAGCATGCTTTCTATTTCATCCCAGTGCACACCTCAGCTGTACCCAGGATTTAATAAGCATTATATTCTGTGCCCTTTAAAAAAATGATCGAATTGTTGCTCTTTTTATGGTTCCATAAAAGCCTTTATTAATTTTGGGAAGCAGCTTCATCTTGCCTACCTGGCCAGTCCTCGGTGAGTGATTAAATGATTCATGCAGATTCCAGTTTTCTTTGTTTACTGTGTCCAGATCATGATGCCTTTAGTATGCAAAATGGAAGTCAAATAAGTGCATACAGTCTGATGATATCTGGGTGCTGGTGGTCTGCAGTGGGGATGGCAATGCAGTTTAAATCATTAAGGACTTATGTTAAAAAAAAATACAGAAAATGTATGCATGGAGAGTATTCCGTCAGTAACTAGACTGTCAGTAACTACACCATCAATAACTACCACCGCTACTGGCATGGAGAACACTGAGCAAAGGCAGAAACTCAGACTAGTTTGCTTCAAGAAAAATTTCCTGAGTATTTTGGAGGCTGAAACTGGGGATGGAGCCTGTTGAAGTCGAAGAGAAGAACCTGGCTGAGAACTGAGGTGCTGAGGCAGGACTTTTGGATTCATGAATAGCAATTGTGAAATAATTCTGTTAAATGTGATGCAGTTTACTTAAGGCTTGTTTCCTGCACAGGTGGAGAAAATAATTTATACCATTTGCTAAAACTAGAATGCACTTAATATTAGTCAGAAGAAAAGTAAACCTCAGGGTCAAAATAACTCCATCCCATGATGTCACCACAAGAAACACCCATATCCATTTTTATACATGAGAACTATCCATACATCCTTAAAACACCACTAATGTCTCAACTTTCGTAAAAACGCCGTAAGAATGCTATTTTAATAGTCAGGATACATTTTAACAGCTCTCACATATAGCTTTCATAAATTTATTGCAAATACCTTGTAAAAATAGACATTTAACAAAAATTATGAAGTCTTTGTGACTTCAGAAGTACCTGCACAGCAGGTTAATATCATAGAATCATGGAATCATAGAACCATAGAATAGTTAGGTTTGGAAAGGACCTTGAGATCATGTAGTTCAACCCCCCCTGCCATGGGCACAGACACCTCCCACTAAACCGTGCCATCCAAGCCTATGTCCAACCCCGCCTTGAACGCCGCCAGGGATGAAGCATTCACAACTTCCTTGGGCAACCCATTCCAGTGCCTCGCCACCCTTACAGGAAAGAATTTTTAACTCGTATCCAAACTAAACTTCACCTTTTTAAGTTTGAACCCATTACCCCTTGTCCTATCACTAAAATCCCGAATGAAGAGTCCATCCCCAGCACCCCTATAGGCCCCCTTCAGATATTGGAAGGCTGCTATGTGGTCTTCACACAGCCTTCGCTTCTCCACGCTGAACAGCCCCAACTTTCTCAGCCTATCTTCATATGGGAGGTGCTCCAGTCCCCTGATTATCCTCTTGGCCTTGTTCCTTTGGACTTGCTCCAACAGTTCCATGTCCTTTTTATGTTCAGGACACCAGAACTGCACACAATACTCCATGTGAGGTCTCATAAGAGCAGAGTAGAGGGGCAGGATCACTTCCCTCGACCTGCTGGTCATGTTCCTTTTGATGCAGCCCAGGATACGGTTGGCTTTCTGGGTTGCAAGTGTACACTGCCGGCTCATGTTTGGTTTTTCATTGACCAGCACCCCCAAGTCCTTCTCTGCAGGGCTGCTCTGAATTTTTATTATGCTCAACCTGTAGCTGTGCCTGGCATTGCTCCAACCCAGCTGGAGGACCTTGCACTTGCCATGGTTAAACTTCATCAGGTTGGCATCAGCCCACCTCACAAGCTTGTCAAGGTCCCTCTGGATGCCATTCCTTCCCTCCAATGTATCAACCGAACCACACAGCTTGGTGTCATCGGCAAACTTGCTGAGGGCGCACTCAATCCCACTCTCCATGTCACCCACAAAGATGTTGAACAAGACCGGTCCCAACACCGATCCCTGGGGGACACCACTCGTTACTGGTCTCCATCTGGACACTGGACCACTGAGCACAACTCTTTGCATGCTGCCATTCAGCCACGTCTTTACCCACCGAGTGGTCCACCTATCAAATTGATGTCTCTCCAACTTAGAGAGAAGGATGTCGTGTGTGACAGTGTTAAACGCTTTGCACAAGTCCAGGCAGATGACATCACCTGCTCTACCTCTCTCCATCAGTTCCCTATCTCCATCATAGAAGACCATGAAATTGGTCAGGCAGAATTTCCCCTTAGTGAAGCCATGCTGGCTGTCATCAAGCACCTGGTGGTTTATCATGTGCTTTAGCATGCCTACCAGGAGAAACTTCTCCAAGATTTTGCCAGGCACAGAGGTGAGGCTGAGTGGCTTGTAGTTCCCCGGCTCATCCATTTTTCCCTTCTTGAAAATGGGGGTTATATTTCCCTTTTACCAGTAGTCAGGAACTTCACCTGACTGCTATGATTTTTCAAATATGATGGACAGTGGCTTAGCAACTTCATTTGACAGTTCCTTCAGGATCCACAGAACGATTTCATCCAGTCCCATGGACTTGTGTATATTCAGGTTCCTAAGATGGTCTCGAACCAGATCCTCTCCTACAGTGCGCCAAGGGTCTTCATTCTCACCGTCCCTGAGTCTGCCTTCCAATACTGGTCTGGTGTGGTCGGAATAGTTGCCAGTGAAGGCTGAGTCAAAGAAGTCATTAAGGACCTCAGTCGTCTCCAAATCCAAGTTAGCCAGCTCTCCCGGTAGCTTCCAGAGGGGGCCCACGTTGCTCCAAGTCTGTCTTTTATTTGCAATGTGCCTATAGTATCCCTTCCTATTACCTTTCACATACATAGCCAATTTTAATTCTAAGTGAGCCTTAGCTTTCCTAACCTGGTCCTTAGCTTCCCAGACAGCATCCCTGTATTCTTCCCAGGCCGCCTGTCCTTGCTTCCACCTTTTATAAGCCTCTTTTTTCCTTCACAGTTTCCTCACCAGCTCCTTATCCATCCAAGGAGGTGTCTTGACCCTCCTGCAGCACTTCCTTCTAGTAGGGATATATCGCTCTTGAGCTTGCAGCAGGTGATCCTTGAATATCAACCAACTGTCTTGGGTCCCTCTGCCCTCCTGGGCTATATCGCATGGAAACCTTACTGAGCAGGTTCCTGAAGAGGCCAAAGTCTGCTCTCTTGAAGTCCAGGGCAGCGAGCTTTCTGCACATTTTTCTCACTCTCCTGAGGATCTCAAACTCGACCATCTCATGATCGCTGCAATCAAGGCTGCCCTGGAGCGTCACATTTTCAACCAGCCTTTCCCTGTTGGTGCGGACTAGGTCAAGCATGGCACGTCTCCTTGTCAGCTCCTCTATAACTTGCAGAAGGAAGTTGTTTTCCACACAACCGAGGAACCTCCTGGATTGCTTGTGCCGGGCCGTGCCATTCACCCAACAGATATCAGGGTGGTTGAAGTCTCCCATGAGAACAAGGGCCTGCGATCGTGAGGCTGCTCCTATCTGTCTACAGAGAGCTTCATCCACAGAATCCTCTTGATCAGGAGGTCTCTAAGAGATTCCCACAATAATGTCTCCCATAGTTTTTCTCCCTTTAACCCTGACCCACAAACTCTCTGTCGACTGCTCACCTGTCCCCAGACAGAGTTCCATACTCCCCAGCGTATCCCTAACATAAACAGCAACTCCCCCTCCCTGCCTACCGGGCCTGTCTTTCCTAAAGAGCCGGTAACCTTCCATTCCAACACACCAGTCGTAGGAGCCATCCCACCATGTTTCTGTGATGCCTATGATATCATACCCCGCAGATGTGCACGCATCTTTAATTTCTCTTGTTTGTTCCCATGCTAAGGGCGTTTGTATAGAGGCATCTGAGCCAAGCTCCAATTGAAGCCAGCTCATTGCCTGGAGCACCTGGAATACCTCTACATTGCTCTGAATGTTTATTATAGGTGCTGGCAACTGACTGGGTCTGTTGGGATGGAATGCTGCCCCCATCCCCCAACACATCTAGTTTAAAGCATCCTTGACCAGCCTGGCAAGCCTCCTATCAAATCTACTCTTCCCCTTCTTTGTCAGACCAGTTCCACCAGCCCCCAGTAGACCTGGCCTACTATATTGAGTCACATGTTCAAGGTACCCAAACCCCTGACTATAGCACCACCCTTCTAACCATTTATTAACCTGGCCAATCCTCCTAGCCTTTTTAAGGCCCTGCCCTGCATCCTGAAGAATTGACAAAAACACAATCTGCTCTCCAGAGCCCCTAACCAGAGTTCTGTAGTCCTTTATGTTCTGCGGGCTACTGCTATCTCTGTCACTAGCACCCACACGGATCACTAGAAGTGGGTAATAGTCAGCGGGACCTATTAGAGGAGGCAGCTTCTCTGCATCATCCTTGATCTCATCCCCTGGTAGGCAACACAGCTCCCTTGAGCCTGAGTTAGGCCGACAGATGGGTGCCTCTGTTCCTTTCAGCGTAGAGTCGCCCACCACTACAACCCACCAGTTCTTCCTGGTAGCATATTTCTTTTCTGAATTATGCAGCTTTCTGGACCAGAAATATTGTCCCTTTTGTGTCCCTGAAGACAGTAAAAGAAGCACAGACCAGTGAAGATTAGGTTATTCTGTTGAAAAAATAAAAATTATTTAAAATATTTAAAAAAAAAAAAAAAAGGATTTTTTTTTTTTTAAATACAAACACACAGAGATTTTGGAATGGAACCGCTTATGTTTCTTTATAGCAGACACATAGCTTTTAGTTATTTGTTTATTTGTTTTTTCACCCTTTTTCTTTTTTTTTTCTTTTGTGTCTGAGGCATGTCATTTAAAACAAATTAATAATCCAAAAGAAACAGGGTACTTCAGATGTATTCACAGAATCATAGAATCATAGAATAGTTTGGGTTGGAAAGGACATCGCCAAGCTCCAGCCCCCCTGCCATGGGCAGGGACACCTCCCACTAAACCATGCCACCCAAGGCTCTGTCTAACCCAGCCTTGAGCATCGCCAGCAATGGAGCATTCGCAATTTCCCTGGGTAAACCATTCCAGGGCCTCACTACCCTTACAGTAAAGAAGTTCTTCCTCATATCCAACTTGAACTTCTCCTGTTTAAGTTTCAGTCCATTACCCCTTCTCCTACCACTAAAGTCCCTAATGAAGAGTCCCTCCCCAGCATCTTTACAGCTCTTCTTCAGACACTGGAAGGCTGCTATGAAGTCTCCACGCAGCCCTCTCTTCTCCAGGCTGAACAGCCCAACTTTCTCAGCCTATCTTCATATACGAGGTGCTCCAGACCCCTGATCATCCTCATGGCCCTCCTCTGCACTTGTTCCAACAATTGCATGCCCTTTTTGTGTTGAGGATACCATAACTGTACACAGTACTTCAAGTAAGTTCTCACAAGAGCAGAGTAGAGTGGCAGGATCACCTTCTTCGACCTGCTGGTCACGCTCCTACTCTTCACGAGAGCATTTTGAAGTAGCTCTTGTTTCAGGAATTTTCTCCCTCTCTGCCACGCTTTTCAATGTTCTTCTCTCTGTTACTGTTGAAAACCTTCCCTTCCCTCAAGGGAAGACATCTTTCTTCATGGAAAACCCTCTTCTTCTTTTTCATGTCAGTCATCCTTCCCTTTTGCCAGGATTAGACATAATTTCAATTAACATGCTGTGTTTTAACTATCCAAATGTTGGGGTTATTCCAGAATTTTTATAATCTATACTTATGCCAGACATTAATTTTAATAATAAGGTCCTACCAGACTGGTGCTTTGACCTCAATGCCCCGAAGAACTTATGGTTAAAGTCTGATTCGCTGTGGGATTTCTTCATTCGCTTCTCCATCAAAACCTCAAGGACTTTTAAAAAGGCAAGATTGAAGGCAATCTGTTGGTGAATCTGGTCCCTAATTTATACACTAACCTTTAACTTAAACTGGACATCAAAGGAATAAAAAGTTGCATCTTGGGCTGTGGTGAAGGAAGAATATTTCATGAACATTGATTGCTTTGACAAACAACAAAGAAAGCAAGCATATGGGAAAGGCACATTGACAAAGAGCAAAGGACATAACCTGTTTGAAATCTACATGTGGCAAATCAATTTAATGTCTTTCATTACTGCTTGAAAACGGAAACTTACATGCGAACAATAAACTTTAATCTGGTTGACAACAGTTTAAAAACTGCACTGAAAGCAAGTTTCAGCTGCATGACATTCTTTATGACACTTATTAAAAAGACATTCTTGTAAGTCAATTAACCTGCCCAGTGGCACATTTTAGCTTGTTTTCTGTTAGAAAAGGCAGCAAAAGGGCGAAGTGTTTCATTTAGGAAGGTCCTAAGTTGATTTCTTTTTCCTCTTTAAATAAAGGACATTGCTGGTGTAATCATCCTAACCATTCCAATTTGTAATATATGCTATTGGCGTCCACCAACTGATATTGTCACAGGTAACAGCTGCTTATTTACTAAAACTTTATAGTCACTGCAGTTTGCTATGGTAATTCATTAATTACAGTAATAATGACACCACAGGATGAGGCAGTTAACAAGACACATTTATCTAGATATTACAGACAGCATCAGTTGAACCCAACATAGATAAGGTCACAAAAGCATTTTAGCTGAGCTCCTCTCATCCCAGAACTTTCCCAAATATTTGGGTGTTCTTGTTCCCATACCTTTTCCCATTCTCTTCCTTCTCCTTAAAGTTTATGCAATTAAAATATAAGCATGCACATAAAAAACCACACACACTCTGTTGTATGTATACAGGTATTTTATATCTATGAATTCTATATACAAAACTGTAGTTGTTTAAGCTTCTATAAAACCAAACAGTCGCTCTCTCACTCACTCCCCACTCTTTCTTCCCTCTGCTCCTGGAGGGATGGGAAGGAGAATCGAAAGAATGCAACTCCCACAGGTTGAGATAAGAACAGTTTAGTAACTAAGGTATAACACAAATCACTACTGCTACCGCCAATAATAATAATGACAAGGCAAATACAAGGAAAGAATACAATAGCTCACATTCCAGCCCGACCAAGCTGTGCACCCCCCATCATGCACCCCCACCATGCAGCGAACCCCCACCCCACCCTTCCGGGTCTCTGCTCTCCGTTTTTACATCCTGGACATGATGTGCTGTGGTATGGAATAACCTCTTTGGTTAGTCTGGGTCAGGTGTCCTGTCTCCTTCCTCCCGGCTCCCCCTCCTCCCTAGCAGAGTATGAGCCTCAACAACTCCTCGGCCAGCCTAAACATTACCAAGATGTAACTGAAAACACTGGTGTTATCAGCACTGTTCCCAGGCCCAAAATCAAAAACACAGCGCTACACCAGCTACCAAGAAGGAGAAAAAATGACTGCTGCTGCTGAACCCATGACAAAAACGTAAACCTACATAATGGATATATATATAAAATACATAGAATCATAGAATAGTAAGGGTTGGAAAGGACCTCAAGATCATCTAGTTCCAACTTCCCTGCCATGGGCACAGACACCTCCCACTAAACCATGCCATCCAAGGCTATGTCTAACCCCGCTTTGAACGCCACCAGGGATAAAGCATTCACAACTTCCTTGGGCAACCCATTCCAGTGCCTCACCACCCTTACAGGAAAGAATTTCTTGCTCATATCCAATCTAAACTTCCCCTGTTTAAGTATGAACCTGTTGCCCCTTGTCCTCTCACTACAGTCCCTCATGAAGAGTCCCTCCTCAGCATCCCTATAGGCTCCCTTCAGATATTGGAAGGCTGCTATGAGGTCTCCATGCACCCTTCTCTTCTCCACGCTGAACAGCCCCAACTTTCTCAGCCTATCTTCATACGAGAGCTGCTCCAGTCCCCTGATTATCCCCGTGGCCTTGTTCCTTTGGACTTTCTCCAACAATTCCATGTCCTTTTTATGTTCAGGACACCAGAACTGCACACAATACTCCATGTGAGGTCTCATAAGAGCAGAGTAGAAGGGCAGGATCACCTCCCTCGACCTGCTGGTCATGTTCCTTTTGATGCAGCCCAGGATACGGTTGGCTTTCTGGGTTGCAAGCGTACACTGCAGGCTCATGTTCACTTTCTCATTGACCAACATGCCCAAGTCCTTCTCTGCAGGGCTGCTTTGAATGTCTTCTCTGCCCAACCTGTAGCTGTGCCTGGCATTGCTCCAACCCAGCTGGAGGACCTTGCACTTAGCATGGTTAAACTTCATCAGGTTGGCATCAGCCCACCTCACAAGCAAGTCAAGGTCCCTCTGGATGGCATCCCTTCCCTCCAATGTATCAACCGAACCACACAGCTTGGTGTCATCGGCAAACTTGCTGAGGGCACGCTCAATCCCACTCTCCATGTCACCGACCAAGATGTTGAACAAGACCGGTCCCAACACCGATCCCTGGGGGACACCACTCGTTACTGGTCTCCAGCTGGACATTGAGCCATTGAGCACTACTATTTGCGTGCGGCCATCTAGCCAGCTCTGTATCCACCAAGAGGTCTGCCTATCAAATTGATGTCTCTCCAACTTAGAGAGAAGGATGTCATGTGAGACAGTGTCAAACGCTTTGCACAAGTCCAGGTGGATAACATCAACTGCTCTACCCCTCACCATCAGTTTCATAGCCCCATCATAGAAGGCCACTGCATACACTGCATATATTATAAATATGCTCAATTAGTACGTGGCATGCAAGTGTATTTATATATATGTATTTATAAAGGTAAATGAGGACATAAGCACACATAAAGACTTTGCATAGATTTAAAATAATAATTGCTCTGTGATTTCTGGTAACTTAGCTTTATGATACCATGCATTGGAAAGACAGAAAAGGAAGGGAAGAGAGAAGTAAGGTTTTCTTCCTTCATGAAAGTGTATTAAATTACTTGGCTAACAGGCATAGAGTTCTGAGTCCTCACATAAGGTTTGACTAAGCTCCAATTGTAGGTCAATGTAAATGTACAAAAGATAGGACCTTTTGTCTATAGAACTGTGGTTCCAACCGAACAGATACAAAACCATGCTGTATAAATGTTATATCTAATTGCATTCTAATGAGTATGCTTTTTTAATTACTAGTTCAACCTGGATTCAGAGCCACAATTTAGCTCTGAGTTGAACGATCTTAAGCCACTTTCCTTCTTTTCATATTATTAAAATCATAAAAGCAAAAGAGAAACTGGTTGATCTGGTTGGAATTTAACAACTAAGAACAGTGAATCTTTGTTCAGTCATGTCTCATGTTCTCATGCTTGTGTCAGGCCTAGTTTACCAGCAGTTTCAAGTTTAGTGATTCTGAATGTGTTAGTTCATTGAAGTTTGTCAGAATCACTTTGCTCTGCAAGCTGGAGTACTTGCAAGATTTGTAAATGTCTTAATTTGGTCAGTATTCAAAAGTAATTTTTTTTCTTATGAGATATTTGATATTTCTACATCCTGTGGTTGCCTAGACTTGGAAGTGAAGAGGTGAACTGTAACAGCAGTGGCATTTTGATTTATGCAATATAAGTGGACAACTACGCAGTTTAGGAGCATGGATATGCACATATTTAAGCTGTGCACTGAGTTATCTCTGAATGATTATTATTTTTGTTTCAGAGTTTAGTTTGTTTGCTTTAATTGCATCTGAAGTTCTTACAGTAATTGAAATTTGTACAAATGTTTAGAATGCTTCTTGTTTCTAATTGCAATGTCATGTTGCATAATCCTATGTATTAGCATTCTTCTTTAGACCCCAGAACACTTTAAAATATGGCTGGTTTCATTATGTGTGTCATTTCGGATACACAAGCCACATCTAACATTATTGCTCAAAAGTGGAAATGAACTGGGCTTGAGTACCATTCGCTTTGTGGCCACATTATTTAACTGCTAGATCCCGCCAAGTCGTGGTGTGTGCTGTGTACTAGAGCACATGGCGTGGTGTGTGAACGAGTGTGATAATCACTCTGTACTTAGTTCAGCTGTAACTCTGAATATCATCTGCCTCAGGAGCAAAGAGGCACTCTGATGGGGAAGTCATCAGTGAAACATCAAGTAGAGACCTTCTTTAATAAAAATTGATGTTACCTACCAGACAGGCTATTTAGACAGCTAAGTCAGAGTTAGTACTGGCTTCTGGAGGAGGGAAGATCAGTAAGGTTATATTCTGGGACTACCCTGCATTCTTCTGAAACATCAATTCCCTGATTATGGGGGGTGGCCATAAAGGACAAGTGGTAGGTGACATATTGCTGCATGAATATTTAAGAAATGCTACGGGAATTATAATGTTTTCTGAGTCTTTCTTGGAACAACTTATTGTTAAATGTATATTTTTATTGTCTATAATTATATACACGTGTGTACATATTAATTAATACATATGCAGGAAACATGCATGAACATCCTATAAGAACAAACGAAAGTCTCTGAGTGCTTCATGGCAGAGTTCTTTCAAATATCAAGAAGCAAGTGAAAAAGAAAGGAGGTAAGCAGTCAGTGAATAGGTAGCTTATAGTAGAGAAATGTGGGGGAAAGGAGAAAAAAATATCCCACCTTATAAAATGCACACAATGCAAGCTTCAAAAGGGCCGACAAGCTCAAATACTCTAAAGAGGGTTTGGGAATGAAAAGTGTTTTCAATAACTGCTTTTTATCTTCAGGTTTTTACTTCATCTCACTTTCCCCAAGGGTAGAAGTTGACCCCAAGCGGGTCATGGAATCTGATTTATTGTACCGTGTTTAAATCAACAAAGTCAGTTCCTCAAAGCTGTGCTGGAAGTCTCTGGTAATCTAACTTGAACTTACCTTACCTTGTCTCTCTTCCTTCCCCACTTCTTGTTTGTTTAGAGTGAGAAAGATTCTGGTATCAGAAGACCAAGAACATAAAAGATATAATTATAGAAGTTGGCTCCCAGTATGGGATCTAATTCTCCAAGTATATGTGGCATGAATGTGAACTAAGGTTTTCCTTTCCTTTCCTTTCCTTTCCTTTCCTTTCCTTTCCTTTCCTTTCCTTTCCTTTCCTTTCCTTTCCTTTCCTTTCCTTTCCTTTCCTTTCCTTTCCTTTCCTTTCCTTTCCTTTCCTTTCCTTTCCTTTCCTTTCCTTTCCTTTCGTTTCCTTTCCTTTCCTTTCTTTCTTTTCCTTTCCTTTCCTTTCCCTTCCCCCCCTTCTTTTATTTTTTTAATGAACAAAATTTAAATCAATCAGATTATATACTTTCTCTTTTTGTAAGTTTAATAAGAACTCTCATCTCAATCTAAATTTTTACTTTTTTCCCTAATATTACAATATATTAAAATATCTGAGAAAAATCTATGTGATGTCACAATTAACCAAGAAAACTCAAGGCAACAAGAGTGCATTAAACTGATTGGCATTAAAGTGTGAAAAGAAATTACAGCTTTTAGTACATAACCATAAAGGGAATGGTATTTAAAAGTAAAGGTGTTGTGGACTGAAAGAGAAACAACTTTGCACCAGGGTTCCTCAGTTTCACATTGCTAATGGGAACAGAAAACTAATAATGACCGGCAGATTGAGGGAGAGGATTCTTCCCCTCTTCTCTGCTCTGGTGAGACCCCACCAGCAGTCCTGCTTCCCGCTATGGGGTAACAGCATAAGAACTACATGGAACTGTTGAAGTGAGTCCACAGGAGGGCCACAAAGATGCTGCATAGCACCTCTGCTATGAAGACAGGCTGAGGGAGCTGTGCTTGCTCAGCTTGGAGAAGGTCCAGGTGAGAACTTATAACAACATTTCATTCCCATTAAAGGGGACCTACAAGAAATCTGGAGAAAGGCTGTTTACAAGAGACTGTAGGGACAAGACAAGGGGGAATGGCTTTAACCTGGCAGAGGGGAGACTGAGATTAGACATTAGGAAAAAGCTCTTCCCTGTGAGCATGCTGAGGCGCTGGCACAGGGTGCCCAAAGAAGCTGTGGCTGCCCCATCCCTGGCAGTGTTCAAGTTCAGGTTTTATGGGTCTTGGAGCAACCTGCTCTAGTGGAAGGTGATCCTTCCCATGGCATGGGGTTGGAACTGGGTGATATTTGAATCTAATCATCCTGTAAGGGCATGCTTCAATTAGCTTAAACAATTTGCCTTGGATAAACCTGTCTAAAATTCCAGCAGAGCTCCCAAAGTCAACAGATATTGTACCAAAATCTAAAGGGGGATTTGGAGCCTGTAAACCAAGATGTTGCTCTGAAACATACGTTTGGGGTGGTGACAATGACACGGGTTTGAAAAACCTGTTCAGTTTACGCCATCTGAGATTGCATCATTGCTCTAAGCACGTGAAATGTTAGCAGTGCAAACCCCAGGAACAGTCCTGATGTGTTTCCATGTGGCACAGGAGTTTATCAGGATCCTATTTTATGTCTATATCTGAATAGTCAACAACAGGAAATTATATTTATCTGGAAATGAACAAGAACCCTTTGGGGTAAAGGTAATAACATAACACAAGTGACTATCATATTTTTATTGCAGCAATGGACTAAAAATAGAACCAGTTTCAAATGCTAGAAAACTTAAATATATAGAAGAGTTAAGATAGTGTGGTATTGTGATTATTCTGCTAAACTGTGCTAATCGAGCTCTACTTATATTCTAATGCATCATGGTAAAAATGATGCAAGTAAAACAGCTATTTTAGATAAAACATGGATATATATGTGAATGCATTACTGTGACAAAAAATGTCTACTTTGTAAACCTTTCTTGACAATAACACTTTCTGTTAGAAAAAAAAGCTTACTAGGATTATGTTTCACTGTTTTTGTGTGTTTTTTTAGAAAGGTGGGCATTTAAAATTCTCTGACTTTAACGTCAAAAGATTAACTTCGAAAAACATCACATGTTCCATTGTGAGCTCTGGGCTAAGGAAAATTTCATATTACAGCTTTTAGAAGGACATTAAATTCCTTTTTTTTTTTTTAAAAAAAAAAAAAAAAAAAAAAAAAAAAAGGCACTATAGCGTACTGGTAAACCAGACATTTGAACAATCATCCTCAACTCACTTCCTGTCCTACCATCCATGTTTCCATCCTAACTGTAACAATTCAGCTTCCAACAATCATGGCTATCTATCTTTTTTTCCTACTAATTCTTTTTCTTAGAGACTGCAGTCCAGTCAACTATTTTTTGAGCTTAATTTCTCAGTTGAATTGTTTGACTTCAGTGTTCAGACACCAATTTTGTTCTCTTTCTCTGTTCAATGAAATAAACTTCCAAATTTCCAGTATTCTGTCCTCTTCACATTTAGATTTTCTATTCTAAAACATGTCTTCCAGTACTTAGGTGATTTTTTGTGAGTCTTCTCTACACTTAAGACTGAGTGCAGAATGTGGGTACTACAGTTGTGTATAATGCTGCACAGCTGCTCCTCCTTTATCTTCTAGTGAAAGTAGCCTAGTCCCTTTGTGGGAAGTACTGCACTGAGTAGTCTTTCTTTGCTAGTTATTTCTGTGACTACCATGATACCACTGCCCCCTTCAGATTCTGCTTTTCTTATTATGTACCTGTGGCTTGAATGTGCATTTCTGTGAAATTTGAGAGCATCCTCTCCTTTAAGCAGAATTAAGACACATTTTGTTTAAACAGGCACAGTTTATTTCTTTTATTTGTTAATCAGTTGACATTTCATTTAGCAGATATTTTGCTGTTATCCCATGCTCCTATTTTTTTTAATGGAATCTAAGTTGGTGTCCTTTCCAGATAAATTATGAAAAAGAATTCAGAGATTTATTAATACTTACCACATTGATGTGTCATAATAAGCCAAGAGGTTGTGGTGTTTTTGGGTTTGTGTTGGTTTTTTTTTTTTGCTTATTTTCTTTTTAAGGCATAGAGGAGTGAGGATTGAGAAAAAAAAATGGGGTGCATTCTGTGTCTCAGAAAGAATTTGTGTCTTCTCATTTCATGGGTAGTATAAATAGTATTATCAATAAGTGGGAAAACAGAAGAGGTCATTAAAAGCAGAAGGTGCTGAAACAAAGAAGAATGAAATTACCTTCAAAATTAGGATTACAGAACATAATTCACTCGTCCTCCATGTAACTTTAACATGTGGGTCAGGGAACTGAGTAAAGCATTGGTTGCTCTTATTTCATCTGCCTGTGGAAAGAGATTTGATAGATAATCTTGTTTATTCATGAGTCTTACATTTAGAGTCTACTATCTGCAAGCATCCTGGTACTAAATGCCTCTGTGACAGGTCCCTTTTGCTGGAAAGGCACCACTGAGTGGGCAACAGGTAGCACAAAGTTCCCTACCTTGCTTAAAAGCCCATAGTAAATAACATTGCTCTATGACATTTTGTTACTATAGGGTATGGTACTGACAGCAAATATTTTTCAACAAATTTTTATAGAAATTATTATTCTGCTTGTGTTAGTTGACACTTTTGAGCAGTGTATTTTAAAATCATATTCACAAACAAGCCCCACAGACACCATTAAGAAATCTTAAAATGTTATCTAGGGCACTGCCATGAAAAGCTGAATGTCATCTCCATTCAAGAAAGTAATAAGAGAGCTCTGAACTGGTAATGAACTGGTAATATCCAACTGTTAAGTCCAAATCCAAGACCCAGAAAAATCTCTAAATCTATGGAGAAACCTTATGGATTTCATGGGTCTATGTATTGGATACTTAGGCACGTTCAGCAAAGCACTTACACATACGCAGATGGTCCTCATTCTCCAAATCATTTAAGGACACACTGAACTTTCAGTAAGTGCTTACGGCTCGATTGAAGTCAATTTAAGCATATTTTAAAGTGGTTTGTTGAATTGGGAGGAAATGATGAATCTGGGCCTCAGTGAATTTTATGGAAATGCATGATGTACTTAAATTTAACATATTTATGTAGTAAACTCTCAAATTTCTCCACTGAGCCCAATTGAAAAATGAATAATGCATAACCTCTGGCCCTGTGCTTCTTTTGAGCTATGAAGCCCAAGCAGCCCAGAAGCTAAATGGTTAGCTATTTCTGTGCCAGTTTTTTCCTCAAATCCCAGCAGGAAGTTTCTACTTAATAGAGAGACTAAACTTCTATATTCAGCTTTCTATTCATCCCTTGCCAAGAATGGAAAACAGCAAATTGAGCTTTAGCTGGGGGAAAAAAAATTAATAAATTTGTTAATTTTATTTGCACCATTTCTGACAAGATCAATTCATATGCCCTCAGATTAGTACTGCCTTCGTAGACATTGGACTCAGAAGTTGACAACTTCCATAAACTCTTCATCAATGAGAATACCAGTTATGCATAAAATTTCGTGCTTAATACAGTTTTTATTTTATTGTCAAAGGTTTCTGTGTAGCTGAGATTATTTAAGCAGTCAGTGAATTTCACGGGAATGTGCATGGAAAAATAAAGAACAATGCTTTGCTCCTCTCTGTAGCTTTTAACTTTACCAAGAAATGTATTTCTTCCGATGTTTGTTTTTGTAACAGAAACTCCATTCTGTGAAGTAAAAAAAAAAACAAAAACCTAACATAAACTTCTAAAATTACAGACTTTTTGTATTTTATTCAAACATGTATGCAAGGAAAAAATAATCATGAAATATTTCTTCTTGAATGAGATTTATGTGCCATTTCTGACAACTACCTACATGTTGAAATGTACGTAATTCTGTGAGTAATCTCCAGAGCTTCAGATATGTTTCCAACCGTTTCATGTCTTGTGCTGCTAAATTCTATAACTCTGCTTGCCAGACAGCATTTAGTAAAAAAATCAAGATGGATTTATCTATTCTGAAGTTATTCAGGGTTTCTGTTTCTTATGTTGAAGCTTTGGTGCTGTAAACACTGATGTACCAGGATTGCCTATGTAAGTCAAATAGGATGGCTCACAGAATGAAACAGTCTAACCAAGTATTAGGCATATAGCTGTAAGCATAAATTGCTGCCTTACTCTATGATACACAGTTCTACAGACCAGACAGAAAACTGCTGCTGCAGATGTGCATTTGTAGGCACTTTCAGTCTCACTAACTCTTTTCAGAGGCAGCAAAAATATCATGCTGAGCACAGTGCAAATGATATCATCAAGTAATTGATATTATTAAAAGTGACGTTCTTCTCATTGTGAAATTCAGCATTCCTGTAAGTTAATAGCTCAGCGAAGTGAATGGCTGAAATAAGTGATACTGAAGGCAATATCTTTCTTAAGATCAGAAAGTGGATGAGCAGAAAAACATTTGGGTACATAGCAATTGCGGATTTATTATTATTATTATTAAATATTCTTTGCAAAGTTTTCAAAACTAAACAAAACAAAGCAAAACAAAACAAAACAAAAAAACAGGCTGTGAAAATGTGTCATTTTGTGAACTACTTTTTCCTCAACCATGGTGGGAAGTCCAATGAAAAGCAGATAGAAAAGAAGGCAGCTCTCGGAAAGGTTTGACAGTCATGCAGCATGAGAAAGGATGATTTCAGAGAGACATTATAATTTTAGTCATTTTAATAGAATCACTGGTCCCACATTAACCAGAATTGACTCTTAGAGATAAATGCCATAGTTACCTGTCATCTGTATGTGTTAGTATCTAGGGTGGGGGAGATTTCCACTGAAGGCAAGTTTCAGGACTGGCCTGCAGTTACATGATGGATTTTGCAAACATTTAGACAGAGACTTGATATCTATGCAAAATCTGGAACACAGACCTACTTTCAGACTTTTTCACAGAAGTGTAGACATTTTACTCACCAGGTTTGTTGTATTATGTGAGATACATCTGAATACTCATGTTATTCATTTAGGACTTGTCTGAGCAGACTACTGCATTGCAGCCTGTGACAGATCAGGTTGGTATTATACATTAAATACACTCACTGTAATCCCAATTAAAATGTTAAAGTGGGGATCTTAATACCAGGAGATATTACTCCTGAGTAACTACCAAGTACCAACTATTGTGTCAGCTAACAAACAAAAATTTTGCTGCCGAAAAATTACATCTAGCAGATATCAAGCTATCTTGGAAGCAACAGTTGGAATGCATTTTACTTCTCAAGAGTTGCATAAATGCCAATTTTGGTAATGCATCTCCAAGATTTTTATGTATCTTTAATCCTGGTTAGTAATGACACAATTTAATATTAGCTATAAAATAATGACATTTTTATGTGTGTATTTCTATATGCATATGCATACATAAATGAACACAGAGATATGTAGATGTAAACACATATCTGCAATTATAGTAATGATACATTGCTTTTCATCTTGAGATTACAAAACACAAAAGAATATGGCAAGAGTGAGTCTTGCTGTTTTACACTGGTAGAAATAAAAGAAGGAAGATACGAAACAAGTTGCACAGTAAGTCACTTGCTAAACTAGGGGAAAAAACACTTGTTTCTCAGCTGCAGGCTCCTTCTATCCACTTGGCACTACCGTTTCACCTAATTCAATCCCAGCTACAGAGCAGATTTGAAATGCATGGTAAAATTTGTTTCAAGTGTTCACTCCACTGTCCTGGTTGGAAAACAAAAAGAAAAAAAAGAGCAACAGCAACAAAATCGCACAACAACATTGCAAAGCAAAGGCTAATATTAGCAAAAGACTAGAGCACTGGCCATAGGTCTCACAGCCATTTGTACCAAGGCTATTCTCCTCCTCCTCATTCCCTGAGAACAAACCATCACTTCTGCACTTTCTCATACTCTTCGTATTGATCTTTCTTCATATAATGGGTGCAAACAGCAAGAGGAAGGCTTAATAGCGAACATTAAAATGAATAAATAATTACAGCCACAAATCTTCCTCAACTAACTGATTATTTGTTCAGTTACAATACTACAAGAAATTGGCTTTACAAAATTTAAAAGGACACTAGCAAGTAGACATTTTCCTCTCTTTGTCCTCTGAAAAGTTTCTTGGGGGTTGCTCATCTTTTCTTTAAAAGACTATGAGGGCTTAACTTCCCAAACACTTTTCCAGCATCTTCGTAATATTCAGTAAATGTCTGAGGAGGTAAAAGTAGCTTATCAGTAATCAGGAGTGAATTACATTTCTCAAAGATCTACAAGCACATTGATTCATGGTGTATGTGTGCCTGGTTTTCCTGTCCTGATCATGAGTCTCCTGCAGGTCTGTAGGACAAGAGCTCTCAACAGGCTGGTGAGAGCAGACAAAATGAAAAGACTGAAGGAGAGGTCAAGTGAATAGACCTTGGGTGAGGAGGAATCTTCCCATATGGAATGAGGTGAACTGATCCTCACCCATCTTTCTGATCAGCAGTGTTACAGTGGCACGCCACATGACAGGATAGTAGCAAGAGCAGTGCTTGGAATCCTACAGTCTGCAAAGTCAAGGACTCTCCACTTCCTTCTGTGCAGGACAGAGCTCAAGCCTGTGTCTTGGCCTTTGCTTAGGCATATGTTTAATCTTGTCCCTACTGGGATAGATGAGGCTTTGGTGTAAGTGGCTCAATATTGGTACAAAGGCTCAATATTCTATGGCTGACTTGGAAATTCAGTTCACAATGTCATTTCAGAATGTGAACATGAGAGAATGTCTGCCCTCAGCATAGGAATTATGTGCTATAGTGACATGACAGGTCCCCTGTACAAGCTTCATACACTATGTTTAATTCAGAAATTCACCTTAATGCAATCACCCTTATCACAGAGACTACAAGCATCAGCATCATCAGGGGCATGGAAGTTAGCTGTTGCCTCTATCTTAAATAATCTCTGACCTTAGTGCACTCCATTAGCTATTTCAGAGCTGTCATGGGGTTGCCTGACAGGAACGCCTATCTGTGACATGTCCCAGACCCCTGAAATGAGAGGAATTAAGAATACTAGCTTGTTTTGAGCCAAGATTTTGGAGGTGAAAGGTCAAGTATGTCCACACGTTTAACAAGTAATGACCTGAAAAAGGCACGATTTACAGGATGATATGCTGGCAGAAAGTTTTCTAACACCTCCCAGAAGTGCAATTTCCAGAAACCCACTGTACATAAACATAAAGGTCTGCAATCTGTCAGTTAATATTAATGTGGTCATTTGCTGGTTAGTTGTAATAACATGATGCACATGGGACTTGCTACACTGACCTTTTTGGTGGAAGTGATTCATTAAATGGTCACTCATTTAGACAGCTGCAACTATTTGCACAGCTATTAACATTTTAGAACTTAACTATGTATTTATTGCTTTCAGAAAGAAATTTTTTACCAAGGTTAGCTGAAGACCAGACTTTTCATTATTCAATAAAGGAAAGAATTTAAAATTCAGGAGCATCAATTACAAAGGGGTTGGAAATTTTGTATGAAATATCTAAATTCAGATTAGTCTATACGGCCGAGCTACTATATGCGTGCTTTTCAGCCCATAGCTGCAAATCACTGCTTTCACTGTCAAGGGCTAAAACAAAATGTTTTTTTCACTCCTGGGCTGCTTTTTCCTCTTTCATTCCCACACCATTTAAAGAGTACAAAGAAAGCATAGAAAATGATGAGAGTTTTAAAATCACTAAAAATATACCCCTAAACCAGGATCCATCAACTTCAATAGGTACCTTCTTCTATCACCAGGTATACTGACTTCTGCTGATCTGGATTTAAATCTTGTACAAAACCATTCTGAAGTACAGACACAGAAATTCCTATAGGGACACATTGATTTTAGAAAAATTATAACACAAAGGAATTTTCTTTCATGTCCTGATGGGTGTCAGGTATATTTTCTTTCAGTTTGCCTTCAAAGCTTCTCAGCAGTGTCCCAGAGGTCTGGTAGAAACTCAGAGCTAGCAGATACCCATACTCATCTTTTGTTCTTTCTCTACTCCCTTGGCTTTCTGGCCATGAATCAGTGCACTGGAGATGAATCTTCCCTTATTTTAACAGATGTGGTAATCCCTCTGCCATAGACTGGTGAGATGGAATTTCTATTTTGTAAAAAAAAAATGAAATTTGAGTGAAATAAAGAAGATATTTTGGTCTTAAAATGTGTGGGACAGTCCTTGGTGAATGCAGCAATATTTCAGTCGGGCCACTGATCAAGCTGAATTATGTACATGGATGTCGGGCAATAACATCCCACTTTCTCTTTTGTTTAATGAATTTTTGTTCCACATTTCTAGATATATGAGCACCAGTCAGACACAAAGTGCAGCGGCCTTCTGAGCTTTGCATGGCACAAGCTTTTTGTGTGTTTGTTTTCTTTTAAGTTTCAATTGTAGCCAGCAATTTAACAATCCCAAGATGTGAAGAAAGAACGCAGAAACAGCCTCACCAGTAAATAGGCAACAGAATCCATCCAGCAGAGTGGATTTCAAATTTCCCAATGCACTACCCCCAGAGATGGTGTGATGAGGTATGCTGTACATGACCAGACATCAAACATTAAAAGGGATCATAGGAGTGACAAGATTTTTCAGCTGAACAGTTACAGTCAGTCTGGTTAGCAAGAGATCTTCCTTTGCTTCCCAATGAACTGTTAAAAGGCTTACATTTTTCCAAATCTCACCAGTGTCTCCTCTGTTTGCAAGAAACACTTGCATTAAAACAAATCTAGGAAAAACACAACTCTACTGGGAAGTAGAACAGCCATTCAAAATCATTATCTTAACAGCCCTAAACACTCCAAACTAGACTCTTATTTCATAACACGTTGATCACAGCAAGGCTGAGTGGTATGTGCATGTGCTGTATATATATGGTACATTTGCTTATAAATGAAGTGGGGAAAATGGTCAAGGGAAAATAAACTACTAGCTCGGCCCATGGGAGAGGAGAGTTCAAGTTCCAATTTAACCACACAAGCATCCACTGACTAGCATGACAGTTTACTGTCTCATGCCTCAATTTGCAAAATCAGTGTGATAGCATAGCATTATTATGAGGAGAAAAGGAGCTCTTTTTTTAGCTTTCATTCACTGTAAGACACCTAGTGATGTGCAAACATGTAGATTAACACTTCAACCTGAATACAACACTAAATGACTATGTTTCAGTTATTTAATATATATGTAAAGGGATTCAAAGCTATGGTAATAGGCAGCTACAAATTATTTGTATTATTATGCCAGCATAAAAGAAAAGAATTAAGAATTCAATTAATTAATAAATACATCTATTACATAAGACAAGTTCTACTACATGGAATCTTCAGTGTTTTCAAAACTCTTGTTTTGCCTTCCTTTTTTTAGTATTTAACAACATTATCTCATGAGTATTTTACACTATGTTCAGTATTAATGGCATAATTAGTTGTGGAAAATATCTAGTTGCCTTGTATTTATTTATGTTCCTGGGATCATGTAAAGTTCTGCTACATTAAAATTTAATTTGAAAGAAAAAGAATTTCATTCATTTTTCAGTGTAATGACCGTTTCTGCTTGGCTTATATGAATGATAAAATACTGTTTGAGCACACTTTTCCATTTTTTTTTTTTCAGGCATTTATGTAAACTCCTAAAGAAAACACTGCAATGATTTGTTGGCTGACTATTTGACAAAAGAATTGTAGACACATATTTTATTCTCAGTATCTTGTCAGGAAATGTTCACAGTCCCATCCATTATTTAGTACTTAATTTGCTAATCAATTGATTGATTGATTTTGGAATATTTTACACCAGGATTAGCATATTCACAAGCCAAAATCTTGTCTCTATGGTAAATTCAAGAAAAATCTATCAGACTATAAAATGTTCTGGTGTTTGCAGATGTAGATTGAATCTGTCATAGGTTGGCAACTAATGATAATAATTCATTGCTCAGAACATAAATATTTTAGATCAAACCTCAAAACTCATTTGATTTGATGTGATTATTCTTTCTGCATTCAAAATGATTCAGGGTCATTCTATGAGAAGAAAAACTATGTTTATTACGTAATTTCGTCTGAAGAAATTATGTCTCAGTCTATAAAGAAAAGAAAGATATTGTCAGTCTCAGAAATTCAATGTTCTTCAATGTCATGATGCTTAAGAAACTCAGATATTTTCATCACATTACTCCTCATCACCTAGGGCTAATGCTCCAGGAAGTCTTTTAACTGAGACTTGCCAAAACTCTACATATATATTCATACATATGTTCATACAATCATAGACTCATAGAAAGGTTGGAAGTGACCCCAGGGGCAGGGACACCTTCCACTAGAACAGGGTGCTCCAAGACTCATAAAACCTGGCCTTGAACACTGCCAGGGATGGGGCAGTCACAGCTTCTCTGGGCAACCTGTGCCATCACCTCACCACCCTCACAGGGAAGAATTTTCTTCCTAATATCTGTCTAAATCTACCCCCTGTCTGTCAAAAGACCCCTCTGTCCTATAGAAGGATGGTGTGGAATTCATCTAAGGGCTGTAGTCTGGGGCTGATTTCTTGGTGATGGTAGTATTTTAAGATATCTCAGGTTCTCTCTGCTTTCCCTGAGCTGTACCAGGATGACTGTGAGACAGCATGGTAATGGGGTCATGATAATGGGACAAGTGGACCTTTGTTTAGATGGAATATGAGTGCTGTTATGATCCATAACTGGTAGATATTGCAGTCTCTCTGTGACGCAGAATTTATAGATCTGCAAGTCCCCATCTTCAGCTACTGATGATTTAGACACATTACCCTTTCTACTGTACTGTCGAGTCTCCTTCAAATGTTAGCCTGGATAATCTTGGGAAACTCAGTGGAGCTGCTGCGGTTCTCTTCGAATCTCAGTCTAGATATATCCCACCCAATACATTCAACAGTGTGGTTCCACATCTGCAAAACCAGAGATAGGGGACAAAGTTATTTACTCAGTGCACTTCTGTACTCTTTACTACTGAAACTTGCAGCATTCTGACAATTGTACCACCAGGGTTTTAAATAAGTATCTAAAAGCAAAATATATTTAACTAAGCCTAGGTCTGAGCAAACTACTTTCAGACAGAACAAAGTAATAGTTGTCTGACCAAAAAGTCTTTGAATGGTTTCTGAACATACACAATAAGGAATATTAAGAAGCATGTTAAATGGGGCGTTTGCATATCTCCATAATTTATCCATATGTTTTCTTCACTTGCTGCTTTTGGTAATACTCCAGTTTTGTGTTCCATATTCTACTTTGTGCTGAACATGTGTTTGTGCACGAAGGCAAAGACTCTGTTTTCAGTGAATAGTAAAAAAGAAAGGAGGAGCTATTGTAAAACTGGGATGAAATCCAGTTATGGTGGGCCAAGTTCTGTGACCAGATGTGCTTGTAAGTCTCCAACTGCCTTACACTGTGCTCTGCACCTAAGCATTAGAAAGTGGAGGAGAGTCTCTCATATTTGGATTTTTCAGCAGAGCAGCTTGTACATTGAGAATACTGGGACAGGAACCAATGTGGGAGGCAATCCAGAACCTAAAAAAGCTGCCACTGTGCTAGCTGAACTGCTTGAATTAAATCCCAAACACCTCAGCATCAGATGCTCAAGTGATTTGCACTCCTACCTGAATGTACTCCGTACTTACCATGAGGTTTACCTTTTTGGTTTGGAAAGCCTCTTTCCCCTGTTGATTTGACTGTGGTAAAGCAACTTGCATACACACAAAAATATGCAAGTGGAAGGAACAGAAATGGGCAGGAAGAAGGGGGGGGGGTATGGAGACCAACAACTTGTTTATCAGATTCAAGTCGAACCATCTGTTGTTAATGATTAGATCTTCAGTTTCCAATTTTCATTTGAATGTTATTGCTCATTTCTAGCTGGGTACTGAAACGTCACTTGCCACTGCACACAGGATTCTAAATAAGAGACTATTTAGATTGGAAATCTGTTGGAGGAGGAAATTATGTTCCCTATTATACAGCAAAATACCTTTTCAAACACTGACACTGTCTGGTATTGTGTTGTTGACTTTTCAGGGAAGGAGATTCAAGGTCTGAGGCTGAAAATGAATTCATCAGTAGTGCAAATCACATTTGGGCTAGAGGGGGTTTGGTAAATGTCAAGTGTCCAGGTTCTGACCTCAGGCACAGAGGGGTAAAGCAAGAAAAAAAAAAGTAATCATCAAGTATCTATTCCAGATCTACAACAAAGGGAAGGGACTTCCATCTGACCGCGGATGTTTAAGATGGTGCCGACATACCACACTGACAAAAGATATATTTTAAAGTAGAAATAATGCAGTTTGCAACTTCCTATTCGTCTGTTATTTGTTTTCACTGTTTTCAGCACTTCTAATTCCTTTCTTATATATAGCAACAAAAGTAGTAACTGTCTGAATGGAACCTGGAAGAATGCTTACTCTGGTAAGAAGACTAGAAACAAATAAAACCAAGTGTACCAAAATCTTGGATTTTCAATCTCTATTTATAAACCTGTGAATTGCTATCTGCAACTACTACACAGGCAATGAAAGTAAATATTTTTGTTTTAATAAAAAAAAGTGCTGCTGCACTTGTATGACCTATTTCTTGAACAATTCTTTTTATGTACTTTAGACTTTCCACTTCTAACATTTCTGAAAGGCAAAGATATTAAGTTTCATTTAAAAAGAAAAAATCCCAGAAGGAAGTTCCTAAAACCATTTTTCATTTCAATATCCTTGATTGCTTATAAACAATTAAAAGTCCACAAAATTACTTCAAAGAATTGAAATGAAAATAAATGGCATGAATATATATATGTACAAAGGAAGACAAACAAAAAAAAAATCAATGAAATGAAGAATAGTATAAATTCTAGCCTCGTTGTATATAAAAATCATTATGACAGCCCTGTGAGAGATGACCTATGATTTTGTTGGGGTGGTTTTTTTTTTGGTTTTTTTTTTTTTTGTTTTTGTTTGTTTTTTTTTTTTTTTTTTTTTTTTCCAAAAGAGGTTAGGTGGTCTTTTTGGATTAAAATTTTTCTTAACCAAGTGACAAGATGACTTGCCAAAAGACACCCATAGACCCATAGCAGAAAATCCCAAAGTGTCACTAGGGCACTGAAAAATTCTGCAAGAACATAAGTCACTTCCTCATGTTTTCAAGTTGCAAATGAGAAAAATCTACAAGTAGCATTCTCCAAAGCACCAAAGTGACTTCTGTATACACACATAAATCACATAGGTTCTTTGGAGTCTAGATCCCACTGGGATCCTAAATGCTTATATGATTTATGAAAATGGGAGGTATAAGGCTGTGTTACTTAAGTAGTTTAGAAAAAAATTGCTCCTAGCGGAAGAACTGATCTCTTTGGGTTTTGCAGTTACTTTTCTTTGCAATCATATTTACTTACAGAATCTTCGTGCTGTTACACTTGAAGGTTGTGACAGAGCTTTAATTTACTATTTTTCACAGCTTGCATTCAGCATATAGAATTTGTTCTATTGATTGCAGGTAATTATATTGCATTTGTTCCTTTTCGTCACTAATGTTTTCATGTGAGAGTCTGCTGCATGGTAAATATAATAGTATTTTATCCACAGTGTACCTCAGTTCCAGCAAGTAGGACAACACTTGGACAAGTTGATGGTTTGCATTAGGGAAGGTGAAAAACTTGTACTACCATATTGAAAGGCTGAATTATTTATATTCTACTCCTTTTAACATCTTTGAAAAAGAATAAGACATAGCAATTTATTGTTGAATCAAATGCACTTTCTGTATCACTTGGCAAGGAGATACATCACCGCAAACTGATTGAAGTGCTATGTATATGTTAAACCAATGTTATGTAAACCTGAGAAATGTAAATTGTTATGGTTTCTGTGCAACAGAAGTAAGACAAAAATTAGAAATATGAATGATATGCAGCTCTATAAGTAATGAGCAAGACACTTGAAATTCTTTGAAATATTTTTCCTTTGAAGCAATAAAAAAAGCCTATGAATGTCACCTATGTTACTGTACGTTAAACACTGTAGTCCTGGAAGTATATAAATACTGTACTTAAAAAATATGTATCTCAAACTGGAAAATGCCATCTTAGTAGCACCTAGGTCTTGAGTCCTCTTTAATATGTGACATAATAGCTAACCTACTAAAAAGTAGAAAACGGGTAACTGTACAGTATAAGAATGATATTTAGTAGAAGAATCCATGATGTGGTGCACAAAGAATTAATTTAATGACCAGGAATACAGTCATAGCATGTGATCTCTAGATTCAGGCACTTCGAAAGTGTTATTTGGCTATGCCTCCACAAGAATACCTGATGCTGTTTGGCACGCTCCTGCAGTGGGACAAGAGTGCGCAGCACTAGTTCTTGCAAGAGTAAGTATGAAAACACACCCTGGAGAAGTTAACTGTTACTAGCAACACCATCAAGTGCCATTAATATGTGGAGGCCCCTAGGGAGCTTGAAGACACAGGTGTCTTAAGAATGATATGTAGATAACATGATTAGTGGAAAAAAAAAAAAAACATAGCACAAAGTTCTGAATTTCCTTTTGTAAGTGTGTAAAAACAGCAGCTAAAAATGTCTCTAGCTTTTGGAACACTTTAAAAAGGTCATAACACTACTGCTGACCTTCATCTGCTGACAGTGACATGGTAGATGAAACAGTAGAAACACATTTTTTTGATTTTGAAGTGCTTGAGCTCGATTTCAATAGACGATGTGCGCATGAGCACTGATAGTAGATTAACACTGTGTGGATTGCAAACCAATGAGCAATATGCTGTTATCTTATCTCCCTGTCCTTTATCTAGAGGATGATTTTAAGGATGTAAGTGTTCAATAAATTGAACCTGTCTTAGATTAAAAGACATTTTAACAGACAAACATTGCACTACTACAGAAGACCTTATTTGTTGTTTGGCTAAAACAGTCAGCCCTCAGGGCATAACGCTTGGATGTAAGTGTAATGAGTACCATCCTGGCCAACACACGGATGTGTCAGTTGAGATGGTCATCAGAATTAAACGCATAAGCAGTGCTGTATGTTGGAGCCAGTGCTAAATATATGGGGTCTACAATGTGCCTGTATGTCTGTGAACTGGGAAGAACTGTATTGTATAATTGCACTATATATATATATATATATATATATCAATGCATTCTACACATTTCTCAACTTCTCTTCAGAAGAATAAAATTTGTTCATAGCTTCTGTTCTGTGGTTTTTGAAATAGCAGGAGATACATGACCTTGGACTCTGGTATCTTTGGGACCTAGACAGTATTTTTCACCCACAGTTCTTTTGAGTGCATATGCAAAATAAGGCTATTTAGAGAACTGATTTTTCAAATACTTTCAGTCTGGACATAGAAAAAGGAGGAAAAAAAAAAAAGGCAAACAAAAGTCATCCCCAACTTCCAAATACAAGAAGTCTTGCTTGAACATTTTCAAAATGGCCGAAGATTTGGAACAACTTAGAAGAGCATACAGATTTGGAAATATTTTTGTTCAAATAAAGAGAAAAAATAGGAGAAATGCTTCAATTAAGACATTATGAAATCTATGTTTAATCTTTAATTATGATTACAATGACATTTGTCTTGCAAAAACCACTACACATACTGAGGCTTTGCTTCCCAGGAAGCGGCTGAACACAGTCTGCTCATGGGATGTATAAAACAAATCTCTGCCTTTTTTTTTTTTTGTCTTTTTTTTTGTTTTGTTTGTTTTGGTTTGTTTTTTTTGTTTTATTTTGTTTTAGTTTTTTGTTGTTGTTTTTTCGATTCTAAATGTGATCTGTTTTTCTTCCCTTAAATTGTTTTTATCTCAACCCATGAGTTTTTAACCTTTCTTTTTCCACCTGTTCTGATTAGGAGCAGGTGTAATAGGTAATGGATCAGGTTTGTAGGCATGTGGTGGCCAACCAAGGTCAACACATCATGATATTCTTTCAGATTTTCAACACTGAATTTTTATTTTTTTTTTTTTTTTACCTCTCAAGTTCCTGTTTTACGAGAAACACTGAAAAACTCTTCCCCATTTACTTCTTTCTCACTCATCACTCACCACCTACTTACCATGAGAGGTCATAGGTCTCCTTGGATGGCTCTTTCTGGTCTCCCTAAAGATGCACCCTCCTTCTTGAAGGAAAATACATTGTCTCATGCAGAATTAGTCCCAATCCAGGGGCATTCATTCTTCAAAACAAGTTTCTTATTGATGAAGGAGAGTGTCTATATTCTATAAGGTCTCTAGATTCTCAGTGGTTTAATTACCTACTTATCTAAATGTTATTGCACCTACGGACAGTAGGTGCATTTTGACTGCATTCTGTCACCACTATAAAATTAACTTCTTCGAAAGCCAATTAACTACTGTAAATTATTCTACTTCAATTAAAAGAAAGAGAAATTGGGAAAGACTTTAATATATTAATTTTAATCCACAGACTTATGAGGCACCAAAAAGAAAAGCTGAATTCTCTTTTTTTGCAAGAAATGAGAAATTATCTGTAAGGAATGCAATAAAAAATAAGGATCAGGCAAAGCGTCATTATCATTTTAACTTAATTTGTCAGCAGAGTAATATATCTAGCTATATTACTCAGTTGACAAATCAATTATAGTTACAATGAAACTTTATATGATTTTACTTTAATTAGTTGCATCAATATGTTTTTTTTATTTCAGTTGCACACGAATACATCAAAACATAAATGATGGAATAAGGTTAATTATAAGCCTTCAAAACATACATATTTTAGAAACAGAAAGAAATTTATAGAGCAAAATTTCATAAGTAATGCAAGCTGCAGGATGGCTTGCTAAGCTGGCTGGAGGCCATTTTCTTAAATAATAACAACAACAACAAAAACCATATCTTTATTACAAGCTATTTGAATTTAACAGAATTGTATTGTTTGGCCCTGTCTGGATTCCAGGCTCTCACCAAAGCTGCTCTATCACTCTTCACCTCAACTGGACAAGAGAGGAAAAATAGAACAAGAGGCTTGTGAGTTGAGGTAAGGACAGGGAGAGATCACTCACCAATTGTTGTCATGGGCAAAGCAGTTCAACTTGAGGAGATTAGCTTAATTTATTACTAATCAAATCAGAATAGGAAAATGAGAAATAAAAACAAATCTTAAAACACCTTCCCTCTGCCCCTTTTTCTAGGTATCAACTTCATTCCCAATTTTCTCTACCTCCTCCTCCCCACAGCGACACAGAGGGATGGGGAATGGGGATTGTGGTCAGTTCATCACATGCTGTTTCTGCTGCTCCTTCTTTCTCAGGGGAGGACTTCTCATGACTTCCCCTGCTCCAGTTTGGGGCCACTCCCACAAGAGACAGTTCTCCATGAACTACTCCAGCCTGAGTCCTTCCCACAGGCTGCAGTTCTTCATGAACTGCTCCAGCATGGTTCCATCCATGGGGTGCAGTCCTTCAAGAACAGGCTGCTCCAGCGTGGGTCCCTTCCATGGGCGAAGCTATTCCTCCAGATTTGTTTTTCTTCAAATCTCTTTCTTCCCAAGGGTAACATATTCTCTGCAAGGGATTGTGACTTCAACAAAAAGCGAAGTCACTAAGACTCATTAATGAGTCATCTGAGAAAGTGTTATGTGCTTCATTTGAAGCGTTATGCATGGGAGGGGGGAGTGGTAATTTAAGAGAAATTTACACTATGCTATTTTATTTATTTATTTATCTTTTAAAAAAAAAACTGTTAGGATGTTGCAATCTTAACAACTGCTGCATCACATGATGATTATGCTAACATTAAGCTATAGATCACCTCCTTAAAAAGACACTGGGAATTACATTTCTGTGGTGCTACACAGAGCTTTTAAAGTAGGCTGTTGCAATTATACCACACTATTACCTAAGTGTCCATGATTCAGGAGTGTATTAAACATGCTTAAAATTAAATTAAAATGAAACTTGTGCATAAATACTTTCCTACATGAAGAAGGTGTCCTAATTTTTTCTCTTAGGTAGGAAATTGCTGTGTTAGACACTTTATTGAGGTATTCACTGTCATCTTCAGGAGGACTGCACTAAAGCCTAAGACAGATGAAATCCATTTCAGTTAAGACCCAAACAGCTGTCACTATATTCCCGCCATTAGAGCTTTTTCTCTTCCAGCTTGTGGTGTGTCACAGCTCACATGGATGGAGACGCATGCTTAGTCCTGGGGAGTAGGAGAGCAGCCATCAGTGTGATTTTCGCACACGAAAACTTCTCAAAATATCTCTTCTCAGAGTTACACTGGACAGATGCTGGCCAGAGAAGATGGAGTTTTATTTATTCCTTAATAGCTCCCAGAAGACCCGTGTTCAGTTCGTTCCTCTTTTGGGGTAGATTCAAGCCCACATTTCTCACCCCTAAATAAAGCGTCATGAAGCATAATGATTTCAATCACTATGGCTGTTTAATAAGGGGTTCTTATTCTTCTAAACATATAGTAATTAAATTTTGCTGGACTGAAAAGGAGAAAGAGGGAGAATCACAGAAGTTCCAAAACCTCAGCTGCAGTTCTTTGCTTGGTATGGTACTTGCTTGGTTTTTCTTCCCTCTCATGAGAATTATTTCACATAGAAGTCACATCCTGCCTAGAGTTCAAGTTTACACTTCTTCTGACTAAGTGTTCTAAGACCGATTGCAGAAATTCATATTGAGCCTCCCTCTCTGGCATTTGGTTCTCAGGCTCTTGACTCGCATTCAATATCTTGTGGTAAGCCCCATCTAAATGAGGGCTGGGGAACAGAAGACTAGATTTACAAAGTCTGAATATGCTTGCTGATGTCCAGAATTTGTACTGGGGAGTACTGGGTGCTCCCTTGCACCAGTGAGATGAAAGCACAGGAGTGGGAAAAGTGCTCCTAATGAAAAATCAATCAATCAATCAATCAATTAATTAAAAGATGAAGTTTTTGTTTCTACTCACTGCAGATCTGCCTGGGATAACATGTGCCACTGGACAGCTCTAGGGTGGTACGCTTTTCCCCAGGACCAAATGGAGTGAACAAGTACAGCTGCAGTGCAGTGCAAAGTGGAGCAGAGATAGAATTTCAGACCACTAAAGTTGTAATGGTTGTACAGCTGAGCACCTTCTGATTAATTGGTCATGGTACCATGCTGGTGCCCCTTGATGTAGTGGGTGTAGAAACCACTGTAGTTCTAGAATTAACTCCTGAGAATCACTCTGTGTGACTCTGCCTGTGAATCCCACTTTCTATTCCTGTCACTTGTTTCAGTTTTCCATGTGGCAAATGAACAATTAATTACACTAATGATAATATTCCCTTTGCATCTATCATTAGGCTACATAGCATGACCTCTTATCTCAGACATTTATTATCAAGAAGGATTTTCTTCCTTTACCAGTCAGTGGTTATTTATGCAATTCCACTCCTCAGATGTTTTTTGAAAGCTGGACTTTACCTCATGTCCTGCAGAGAAGAGAGTTCTCAAGGTCTGCTTCTGCACTGGAGAGGACTTAAAGAAGTGAAGAGATAAGGCCATACCACAGCAGTCCATCTAAGTGTCTAGGCCATCAAATAAGCCAAAGAGAAGTGTATGCAATGTGAATATTCAGGGACAAATTTGCTATTTGCAGTCAGTACTTCACTGAAGTTGCAATGTACAAATGAGTTCTTTTTGTTCTTCCTACTGTCTCAGAGGCTGTTGTCTTAATTTCCCCTTGGGAACAGTCAGGAAGAGACATGATGGATCGGGTATCTCATATCTCAGGAGGGAAAAAGGAGAAAAAATGAAACCCAAACAAAAAAACAAAAGCAAAACAAAAGAAAAAAGCAAGAAGAAAAAAGGCCATTTTTTGTTAAGCATTAAGGTTTTGTGACATATTTTATAAAAATTATAAAACCCAAAGTTTGGGAGACTATACAATTGCAATTAGTGATATTCAACAAGAAAAGTGAAGCAATACACCATTTTTTTCATAGAATCATAGAATGGTTTGTGCTGGCAAGGGCCTTAAGAGGCTTAGTTCCAACCTCCCTGCCATGGGCAGGGACACTTCACCCTATACCATTTTGCCAAAGGCTCAACCTGGCCTTGTGCACTTCCAGGGATGGAGCAATCAGCAGTTCTTTAGGCAACCTGTTCCAGTGTCCCACCGCCCTCACAGTAAAGAACTTCTTCCTTATATCAAACCTGATCTTCCCCTGTTTCAGTTTAAACACATCACCCCTTGTCCTATCGCTACAGTCCTTGAGTTTTTACCTATGTATTGAGCACCGAAGATCTTTTCTACAGACAAAACAGTTTTGTTCTTTCATAGTTTTTGTAGAACAGTCTCGAAATTGATCATGGGAGATCAATCCATCCTTAAAGACGGATTTTTGCACAAATATGAGTATAATCTCAATGCACGGTAGTCACAAGTTTTTTTTTATTTTCTGTAAAAATAATAGTTGTTCCATTTTTACCATTTCCTAATTGTTAGGATTTTTATTCAAAGCAAACAAACATGTTCTTCCCTTCTTTTCTCTCCCTTTCTTTTCTCTTCCTTATAATTCTCCACTTCTTTCCCCTTTATATTTTGTCACTTGAAATGAAAAAGAATATTTATCTAGAAAGTACACCCCACCCCTTTGTCCAATTAATGCTTTTCTGCATTAGAAAAAGTTTTCATTGTTGTCCAAGTTCATTACTCCAAACTATATGTGCAAAAGCTCCACAAGCTACATCATAAAAATTTTTTAAAAAGAAACCTCAACATTTCTTAATTTTAAATGAACTTGTAGGTACATTGAACAGGTAAAATACATTTTAGAATATATATTGGACATGTAGGTGTATTTGATTATAAATATATATATCAACTCAAAAATGAAGAAGAGGCTATTAAGATGTCATTATTTTTATCATCTCTCAATTGCAATAATAGTTTCAAGTCAAAGCATTTGCTCTGAAATCACATGGCTATGAGTCAGTGTGAATTCAGGAACACCGAAGCTCTATTTTGGCGAAGGTGACACTGTGCATTTACATATATCTGGCTCCTGAAAATACTTTTATTTCCTTTAGTTTCTTATTAATGACTAGCCTCATCTGTTCCAAATGAGCTGACCCCCTTGCCCAAAGTTAGGCAAAGCAAATTTAGGTTTAAACAAAGAAGAGTGGCAAGGAAAGAACGTGAATGGTACTAAAATGTGCAGATGTTTTTTAAAAACAGATTTTGAGAGTGCATTTTAACAGGTTTTGAAGTGACTATATTTACAAGTTGGCTTATATCACCCAGCACAACTTTTTTCTTGAAACAGCAAAATGCAAGGAGTTGAAAAGTATCCTGATGATAAGAGAAAAAGACTGATTTGTGCTACAATGAAACTTTTTCCTCTGGATTGTGTTGTGGTTCTAAAAAGTCTTCGTAATGCAGTTCTTTGTGAATGTGTCCGCAGTATAAACTCTGACACTGCTTGTAAAATGGAGGGGGGGGGGGGGGTGGCTTTGGTAGAAAAACTTGTGAATGGATGAAGCTAAGAAAGAGAACACGGTGAAGAGGAAAGATAGGGTGGAAAACACTGTTCTGCTTCTCAGATTTTCCTTCTCATCTACAGCACTAATGGAGAAGTTACATTCTTCAGATATAATTAACTTGCTGTGGAGGTACACAAAAATACGAGATAAGCTGTATTATAAGATATATTTATAAAAGATATATACCTATATATAAGATCCCTGCATTATACTTACTTCTGTGGGTATTGAGTCTCTGCCCATAACTGTCACTGGCACAGACACAGAGAAACTGTGCATTACCACAGCAAGCAGGGGTTAGATACTGCTGGCCTTAGCTTTTTCTGCAATCCTTATTGTCCTAGAGGCTTTGTCAGAGGCAAGCTCTTGATTTAACCCAGAATCATAGAAATAAGGGTTAAAAAATCACACACCATGTTCGGCTTTTACCCCTTTTTTTCTCAGGTTCTCCCCACATCCCATCACATCTCCAAATGCATCTTTACCTCAGTGAGATTTTGACATTTGGGAAAAACTCACTTAAAAAAAAAAATACAAAAAAGGATGAAACAGTTTGGCACAAGTGAGCTGCAGCTCTTCAGTTTCCATTAGAATTTGTGAAACGACAATAGCTGAAAGGTTAGGGCAAAACCTATTAGAAAAGAAAAGTTGAGGTAAATCAGGTGAGCTCATCGAAGAAAATAGGGAAAGATTGGTTCCCTTTTGGGATTAGGTCTAATTAAGGTGAGCAAGCAGCTGTGCCTGTTTGGAATAACAATTGTGCTAGCATGTCACTTTTTTTCTGCTTAGTTGAAATTTATATAGTTTGGGAATGGTGGATGTAAGAAAATTAGAGCTCATTTAGAATCTGTTGAAAGGACACCGCGCCTTCATTATTAGTTTTGCATCTGAATTTTCCTGGGGCTGTCCTCTCACTGTTATAGGTAATGGATTTTTCCCCAGATGTAATTGGATGAGTTTAATTTTTTCTTTCATTACCTGTCTAGAAGCCCTCTGCCCCTATTTCCCTTTGTGTTTTATTAGGACTGTAACCTCTATTTAAATAAAGGCTTTGATTGTGATTATATATGTTCAATCAGCACTTTCTGATTGAATAGTTCTGGTCACACAACGCTCTTGCCTAGCATTTTTGCTAATTACGTTTTAGCCATGGTTGTGTACTGTAGAACTTAAAGCAGTGTTTATTTTACACCTTTAAACTCTGTCTGAAAGTTTGTATCTCCCATGGGCCAAAACACTGACAGCAAATGTAGGCATTTCCTGATACTAAGGTGTACAAACTGAGCTAAAGGTCATTCTACCAGGTTACAGTAGTTGTCCACTAAAAAGATACAACACTGATTCATCCTCTCCAGAGTCCTTGGATATGTAAATGAAGTCTGCTACTTTTTTAAAGTCTTCTGTATCTTGTTTTTGGTAGGTTTTATTTTTTGTTTCATAATTTTATGTTTATTTGGTTGAGGGGGTGTTCAGTTTCTAGATATATTTTTACTATTTATATGAACAGTGTCAAGCTCACTAAAATGATCCACAAAGTAGCATGCTACTGTTGGAGTCCAGATCCACAGTGCAACTTAAATTCATTTATGCCAATGGCTGCAATATGGGCAACAACCAGGAGTAGCTGGAAGCCATTGTGCAGCTGGGAAATCATGACACAAACGTGTCGTGGGTTCAGCAGTAGCAGCCATTTTTTCTCCTTCGTAGCTGGTGCAATGCTGTGTTTTTGACTTTTGGCCTGGGAACAGCACTGATAACACCCATGTTTTCGGTTGCTGCTTAGTAATATTTGGTCTGACCAAGGACTTTCTGAATCTCATGCTCTGCCAGGGAGGAGGGGCAGCTGGGAGGAAGCAGAGACAAGACACCTGACCCAAACTAGTCAAAGAGGTATACCACAGCACGTCATGCCCAGGATGTAAAAACGAAGGGCAGAGACCCGGAAGGGTGGGGATTCGCTGCTCAGTTGGGCTGGGTATCGGTGGTGAGCTGTTGTAGTCTCTTCCCTTGTTGTTTCCCTTGTCATTATTATTATTGGTGGTAGCAGTAGTGGTTTGTGTTAAACCTTAGTTACTGGACTGTTCTTATCTCAAACTGTGGGAGTTGCATTCTTTTGATTCTCTTCCCCATCCCTCTGGGAGAGGGGGGAAGAAAGAGGAGGGAGTGAGTGAGCAAACTGCATGATTTGCGTCTTAAACCATGACAAAACACCATCACAGAAATGTGGTAGAGTGATTTGCTTGATTGGAGTGCTGCAATGGATAGCAACAAGCTCTTTAGAAGTGATAAACAAGGAAAAAGAGGTGGTGGGGTTGCGTTGTATGTAAGAAAGTGCATCAACTGCCTTGAACTCAAGGCTGTGAGTGAGAAGGCTGAATATTTGTGGGTGAAGACTAGGGTGAAGACCAACCAAGCAGATGTCCTGATAGAAGTCCGTTATAGACCACCCAGCCAAGATGAAGCTACAGATGAAGTGTTCTTCAAACAACTGGGGGAAGTTTCATGACTGCTTGTCCATTTTCTCATGAGGGACCTCAACTTATGTTTGCTGGAAGTACAACACAGGAGAGAAGAAACAATCCAGGAGGTTCTTGGGGGGTGTGTGAAAGATAACTTCCTAACCTGCTGGTTAGTGAAGCCTGGTTAGATTTGCTGTTTGAAAACAGAAGAACTAGGTCCTGCACTTGTGCAACCCCACATAATGCTTCAGGCATAGGGAAAATTGGCTGGAAAGCTGCTCTTGGAAAAGGATCTGGGGTTGCTGATTGACAGAACTGAATATGAGTAATTTGTGCCCAGTGGCCAAGAAGGCCAACAGCATTCTGGCCTATACTAGCAATAGTGTGGCAGCAAGGCCAGGGCAGTGATCATGCCCCTGCACTGGACACTGGTGAGGCTGCACCTCGAATCCTGTGTTCAGCTCTGGGCCCCTCACTACAAGAGAGACATTGAGCTGCTGGAGCGGATCCAGATAAGGACAATGGAGCTTGTGAAGATTCTGAAGAGTAAGCTTTATGAGGAACATCTGAGGGAACTGGGGGTGTTTACACTGGAGAAGAGAAAGATCAAGAAGGACCTTATTTCTCTCTATAACTTCCTGAAAGGAGGTTGTAGTGAAGTGGAATAGGCCTCTCGTCCCAGATAAGAAGTGATAGGACAAGAGGAAATGGTCTCAAGCTGCACCAATGTAGGTTTAGATTGAATGTTAGAAAACATTTACTCTCAGACAGGCATATTAGGCATTGGAACAGGCCAACGGATAATGGCCAATTCCCATGGATTTGGTGGAATCACCGTCCCTGGAAGTGTATAGAAACCAAGGACCTCAGTGATATGGTTTAATTGTGAGCTTGGCAGTCATGGGGTAATCGTTGGACTTGATGATCTTAAGTCTTTGCCAACCCAGCTGATTCTATGCTTAAAAAGTACTATTACTATGTAAAAACACATTCAGTTTTCTGCTGTAGGAAACGACCATACACGAAATTATTTGTTTCTGACAAACATCTGATATATTCCGACATAATTCTGCTATTCTGTCATTTTCTCATTTCAGAAGCCACACCAGGGTGAGGAAGGTATTCCATTTAAGGCTTCTATGTTTTGCCAAACCCATTGGGAATAGAATGTCTTCCTGTAAATCCTCTTCAGTGTCCTTAGCTCCTTTAATTAGTATAAGAGATCTAATGAAAATTTTTCATTACAGGTGCTAAACCCAAGTCAGAAGTGCAACTTCAAAAATATAAGGACCTATCTCTGTCCAGTCTCATGAATTAACACATTAATTATATTTCTTTCCATGGTGCTTAATGTACTATGGCAGGTTAAGACTGCTTGAGTTAACAGAACTCAGCAGGAGACTTTGGGTCCGTTTATATCTCTTTAAAGTGAATGCAAGGTGGGTTGAACACATGACCAAACAAAAATGCTGGTGTTTGATAACATTCTGTATTAGCCTTTATAACTCAGGAAAAGTGATAACACAGGGCTGCAAAAAATCCGTATCTAGTTGACACAGCTTGCAGATGCTCCTTATACCACATCTCCAGATCTATAGTTAAGGCTAAAGAATCTGGCTCAGGATTTAACAGAGGAGAATGTACCAGAAAATCACAGTTTTTCTTGTAACTGGGAAAGGGACCACTTAGGTTTAGATTTCTAGTCTAAATTAGACAAAGTTATCACCAGCTGCAGGGTACCACATACTAACTTACAGAATTTGCTTTTTCAGGGTATCTGTGGTTAGAGATATTGAATAGACACTTTATTATCTATATATTTGCAGCATTATTTCACTATCTGCAGATGCAATTCAAGCAGATCTATTTCGCATTGCAGCTTTGAAACATTTTCATCCATCACATTATTACAAAATGACTAAACAGTGGGTGGTTATAAGAGATTGCTATTGGAAGTGGCTTACAGACTGCTTTTATTACCATCCTATTGTGCATACAAACAGCTTGTATGCCTCCATACATATTTATATAACTTAGATGCTTTTGAATTCTTTTATCCTGAATAATTTTGAAACCACATGAAAGCTATTTCAAATCCCATAGAAAACTTATACGTAAAGTGATAATTATAATAATAAGGCCCTGTACTTATAAGTAAATTAATAAATAGACAGATAACTAAGATTAAATTTCTCACCCAAAGAATGCTTTTCTTTGGAGATTTGTCATCACTCATGACATGATGAATTCACTACAACTGCCATACTTCTTAGTTTGAAAACTCAGAAGACAAAACATCAAGGATTTTTATGACAAAACAAATGTTGCTTCTAAAAACAGGAGGATGATAAATCATGAGAATATAGAGAAACATGACAGTAAATCATCAACTTGCAACATTCCCAATAAATACATTTTAGAAATTCTTGTACCCACTTTACCAGTTTGCTTTGCTCTACCTATTTTGCTCCTTAGTTGTCCCTACTGCTTTAGTATCTCCAATTCCCAGTAAGCCAGTAAAACCCTTTGGTGATGATTCTTAGGCTGGATCTTCAGGAATAACATAGACACATACTAGTTCCTCACAGCACAGGAGCAAACTTTTTCCTTGGCATAGATGATAAAGGCAGTGCAGAGCATTCACAGTCAAAGAACAAAGCGAGGGAAGAAAGTAATATAAAGGTAAGTTAGTTTGCAAAAGGAAGTCAGAGATTATCTTAGAACTACCAGCTCTATGAGCTACACTGGTTTCTCACCTTCCAGGGCAAGATATGTCTGATAATAATTCGTACAACATTTTTATAAAAGCTTCATTTTTTCTGAAAACAGGATGTGTGAAGATGGTATTTATGAAAATGATTTCAGAAGAAAATATGCTGAAGTTAAATGAAAGTTTAATTATTTTTTTTCAGTGATTCCTATGGAGCAGAATCATAGAATCATAGAATCATAGAATCATAGAATCATAGAAGAGTAAGGGTTGGAAAGGACCTCAAGATCATTGAGTTCCAACCCCCCCGCCATGGGCAGGGACACCTCCCACTAAACCATGCCATCCAAGGCTATGTCCAACCCCACCTTGAACGCCGCCAGGGATGAAGCATTCCCAACTTCCCTGGGCAACCCATTCCAGGGCCCCACCACCCTCACAGTAAAGAATTTCTTCCTCAGATCCAATCTAAACCTCCCCTGTTTAAGTTTAAACCCATTAGCCCTTGTCCTCTCACCACAGTCCCTAATGAAGAGTCCCTCCCCAGCATCCCTATAGGCCCCCTTCAGGTATTGGAAGGCTGCTATGAGGTCTCCACGCAGCCTTCTCTTCTCCACGCTGAACAGCCCCAATTTTATCAGCCTATCTTCATACGAGAGGTGCTCCAGTCCCCTGATCATCTTCGTGGCCCTCCTCTGGACTTGTTCTAACACTTCCATGTCCTTTTTATGCTGAGGACACCAGAACTGCACACAATACTCCATGTGAGGTCTCACGAGAGCAGAGTAAAGGGGCAGGAGCACCTCCCTCGACCTGCTGGTCACACTCCTTTTGATGCAGCCCAGAATACGGTTGGCCTTCTGGGCTGCAAGCGCACACTGCCGGCTCATGTTCATTTTTTCATCAACCCACACCCCCAAGTCCTTCTCCGCAGGGCTGCTCTCAATCTCCTCCCCGCCCAATCTGTAGCTGTGCCTGGCATTGCTCCGACCCAGGTGGAGGACTTTGCATTTAGCATGGTTAAACTTCATCAGGTTGGCATCAGTCCACCTCACAAGCGTGTCAAGGTCCCTCTGGATGGCATTCCTTCACTCCAATGTATCAACCGAACCACACAGCTTGGTGTCATCGGCAAACTTGCTGAGGGCGCACTCTATCCCACTGTCCATGTCACCCACAAAGATGTTGAGCAAGACCGGTCCCAAAACCGATCCCTGGGGGACACCACTCGTTACTGGTCTCCAGCTCGACATTGAGCCACTGAGCACTACTCTTTGCGTGTGGCCATCCAGCCAGTTCTTTATCCACCGAGTGGTCCACCTATCAAATGGATGTCTCTCCAACTTAGAGAGAAGGATGTCATGGGAGACAGTGTCAAAGGCTTTACATAAGTCCAGGTAGATGACATCAGCTGCTCTGCCCCTGTCCATCAGTTCCGTAGCCCCTTCATAGAAGGTCACCAGATTGGTCAGGCAGGATTTCCCCTTAGTGAAGCCATGCTGGCTGTCCCCAAGCACCTTGTTGGTTTTCATGTGCCTTAGCATGCCTTCCAGGAGAATCTGCTCCAAGATTTTGCCAGGCACAGAGGTGAGACTGACTGGTCTGTAATTCCCCTGCTCATCCATTTTTCCCTTCTTAAAAATGGGGGTTATATTTCCCTTTTTCCAGTCATCGGGAACTTCAGCTGACTGCCATGATTTTTCAAATATGATGGGCAGTGGCTTAACAACTTCATTTGCCAGCTCCTTCAGGACCTGTGGATGGATTTCATCCGGTCCCATGGACTTGTATACATTCAGGTTCCTAAGGTGGTCCCGAACAAGATCCTCCCCCACAGTGGGCCCAGGGTCCCCACCCTCACCATCCCTGCATCTGCCTTCCAAGACTTGGGTGGTGTGGTCAGAGCATTTGCCGGTAAAGACTGAGGCAAAGAAGTCATTAAGAACCTCAGCCTTCTCCAAATCCAGGCTAGCCAGTTCTCCCGATAGCTTCTGGAGAGGGCCTACGGTGTCCCTGACCTGTCTTTTATTTGCAATGTACCTATAAAATCCCTTCCTGTTATCCTTAACATCCCTAGCCAAGTTTAATTCTAAGTGGGCCTTAGCTTTCCTAACCTGGTCCCTAGCTTCCCGGACAACATCCCTGTATTCTTCCCAGGCCGCCTGACCTTGCTTCCATCTTTTATAAGCCTCTTTTTTCCTTCGAATTTTGCTCAGTAGCTCCTTATCCATCCAAGGAGGTCTCCTGGCCCTCCTGCTGAACTTCCTTCTAGTTGGGATGCATCGCTCCTGAGCTTGCAGCAGGTGAGCCTTGAATATCAACCAACAGTCTTGGGCCCCCCTGCCCTCTAGGGAATGATATAAATAACAAGAGTTTTAGAAAAATGAAACAGGAAATTCTGGTGCTAGCAGGTTTCTTACTGGCTTTTTCTTTTTTCAAGGTATTATCACATGTGAGAAACAACCATGTCTTGTCTCTCCAGCATGTATATTATAAGCATTCATCCTTTTACTTTGATGAAAAAATACTGAAAATAACCAATTAATTTTTATGTGCTATTCATAAATAGCTAAAAAAAAGCTTTATGAACATATGAGTAATGAAGTCACATCAAACAAGCAAGTAATACATTTTTATTGTATTTTATAATTTTATTTTATTTTATTTATATATGAATTTTCATTTTTTTTTTTCTCTCCTAACATTGAAAAAGGACACCTCTTACTAAACATAAGCTTCAGTTAAAAGTGAAAAGAAAAATAGAAGGCGAATAGTTTTCTCAGGGGAATTTAAATTAAAGTGCATATCTTTTTTCATATTTTTATCATGTTTTATGAAGTAAATAATAACAGTAAGTTGGAGGTTTTTTGGTTTTTTTTTGCTTGTTTCCTTAGCTATTCTTTTTATAATATTTTTTTAAGGAATTGTTTCCCAAAACTTTCAAATCTCTCATGGCAGAAAGAATAATATTTTCTTTTTGCCTTTAGGAGCACATTCTAAACATTACTTCTAGCTTATTTGGTTGGTTACATCTCTTAGTATCTAATAATGGCATTGATATAATATTTTCAGTGCAACATGTAAATGGAGCCTGTTTTGTAGAAGGAATTAACAAATTTACTCATTACCAAGTTCTCCATGGAATTATGGCCACCAATGGATAGTGAAAATTAGGGCAGTTATCTAACCTAAGTCTATAACACTTTAAAGAAATTATCATCCACCCTCCATTAAGCCTATTGGGGAAAATTTAACTTTAGAAGAATATAATTACTAGGGATATGCAAATAATGGATTTTTTCATGAACATTCAAATAGAAAGCAATCTCTGTGATTATTTTGTGATCTTTTACGACAAAAAATCAGGAGGGTTTATTTTGCTGACATTAACATTTTCAAAACTTAAAATGTATTGTACAGGGTTCATTTTTTGGACTATCATGCTGGTTTTCTATTCTTCACTGAGGAACTTATACAAGTTGTTAGGATTCATATCCAAGTTCTCAGGCTTCATATCCAAGTTCTCAAGTGCTCAGTAAGGTTATATCACTTTTACATTATTTTAAGGTTAAAATTTTAATGATGCAAATGTTTTAGGATCTTCTACAATATTTTGCAGGTGTAGTGTAATCACTGATGGGTATTAAAGTAGTTTCTGTTAGAAAAAAATAAAGGAGGGATAAAAAATGAATATCTATTTCTCACTGATGATGCTCACCCAAGGGCAATAGATAGCATCATAGAATTATAGAATAGTTAGGGTTGGAAAGGACCTTAAGATCATCTAGTTCCAACCCCCCTGTCATGGGCAGGGACACCTCCCACTAAACCATGCCATCCAAGGCTATGTCCAACCCCACCTTGAAGACCACCAGGGATGAAGCATTCACAGCTTCCCTGGGGAGTACGTCTGCTGGCAGATATAGATGCCAAAATTTAAGCAAAATATACTGCAGGAAAAATCAGTGTCTAAACACCCATTGCAGTTAGTGGAAATCTGGTCAACACAGAATCTATAAAGATATTTAGCTGAAAAAAATTGCAGAGGCTTGCCTTAGGTGCCTGTATTGTCGAGCAGGTCTATTATAATCAAGGATTGGAACAGGCTTCCCAGGTAGCTGGTGGAATCAATACCTGGGCAGTTGTTCAAACACCTTTAGTTGTGAGTGTGGCGATTCTGAGGGAATGGGTGGGCTTGATGATCTTAAAGGTCTTTTCCAACCCAGTTGGTTCTATGATTCTCTGATTCTACTATTTGAGAGGCAACATCTGCATTTTTTTGCAGATGTTGGCCCAGTTCGGCTCAGGTGTGGTGTGGATGTCATGTTCCTGGTTTGAGACACTGATATCTTTGGGCAGGTTGCCTTTGGACACCCAAGTATAGGCAACTAAATTGAGCCCCATGACTTGACATGAATACCTTTGTCCTCCCCTAATCCTGAAGAAAATGTAGGATATTGTAGTATATTGCCTGTAGGCAGGAGTCTGCCAATCAGACAAATATATGCAAATTAAACTTTTTTATTTTTCAGACATCCATGTTGTATCTTTAATAACTCATCACTTATTTAATTAAAAAGAGAAATTTTGAGTATTCTCCAAGTTGTGAGAATTATCCTGACTAGCAACACACTGACTCTAAGGAGTCAACTTAAACAATGAATAACCAGACATTTAAAATTATGATGCATTATTTTTGTCAACTTGAGTACTATACAAGAAAAGAATTTGGTATTTAGGTAGATTAAACAAAAAAAAAAAAAAAAGAAAGAAGAAAAAAGAATCAAAAAAGAAGTGGCTGCAGCACTATGGTTAGAGATCCCAGGTGAAAGAAGATGGACCTGGAAGATGTCTGTTTTGCATGAAGTTGGCAACTTGTCCAGTGTGGAATACGTGAAGAGTCTGAAGAACCACAGATATAATGAATCTCAATGAAGAAATAATAGCAATAGTAATAACAGCAGAATAATTTATAATCCTAGTAACTTTACATTAATTTGAAATTTCAAAGTCTATATTAACTAATATTTAATGCCTCTGGTATTAATAGAAGTTAGAGTCCAAATACATTATCCTTCTCTAATGAAATCCAATGCACGTTTCGCTCCTGACTGTATTATTCAGAGAATCCCACTCACAGCAGATAAAACTCAGCTAACTTCTACTCATGACTTACAATGTCTTTGACAAAAGCTTATAACCAGAACTATCATGATGCCATATTACGTCAGGAATACGTCTGAGACTTTTTAATGAATACCATTTTAATTTGGGAAGACCTAAGCAGAGATACTGTTCAATTTGCTAGTATATGTTGTCTGTGTAATTCACTTCCTGAGGTTAATAATCAGCATGTACAGCATATTTACAATGTAATAAAGGTAGCTAACATTTCATTCATACATTTCATTACTGCTTTGAGACAGGGAGATGCTGCAAATCATCATCTACTTCATAGATAACAAAAAAATAAATTTGTTTTATAGTATTTTCTTATTTACTGCAGACATATCTCAGATGATGCTTACAGACCTGGCCCTTGACAGAATGCATTCAGAGGAAGAAAATGCAACACATGGCCACAACTTTCATCTAGAAAAAGCAATGGATATGTGTCTGGAGTTGAATGAACATCTGGGGGAATACTTTTATTTCAACCCATCATCCTACCCTCAGTCTGTAAAAACTCTGGTGCATACCCTGAAGGAAAGTCAACACCTGTATCTGTGATTTACAATTGGGATGCAGCTGAAGCACACATAGCTGCAACTGACACCATAAGAAGGAGAAGGGTGCTGTATAGCACATAACCGGCATTGTATCATGGAACTGGGATCACTTATTGTAACTGCAAACTAATGGGGAAGGTGAGAAGAAACAGTTACCGAAGTCCCTCTTCACTCACAATACATTAATGCCTGTGGTGCACGCAGTTTAACTTAAGGTAATAACAAAGTCAGTAATCCAACCTGCATCACTTGAATCTTAGGTATATTTGGTTTTTACCAAAGTGCATTCCTCCTCCTCAAACTGCATTACTCAGCAGGCTTGAGTCGAATTGTTGCGCACTGCACCCAAGTGCTGAGAGTCTATCAGTATTTATGAAGGCAAAATATTATAGATTCTCACAATTTGGATCAATGTGATTTGTTGGATTCTTCAGCAGAAGTTTTCTAAACAGGATTTGTCAGGTGGGAAAGAAATCTAACAAAACAAGTCTGCATTTCTATTTCAGTTGTAACACACCACCTGCAAGTTTCATCCTTCTGATTTCCACTTCACAATATTCATCCCAGAAAATAGCATTATATGTCAGCTAAGGCAATAGGCCTGTACCTAATTAAAGAGGTTTCTCTTCCATTCAGAATCTCTAGAAATGAAAAGATCACAGAGTTTTGCAGGATAAAAACATTTGGCTCAATTTCCAATTCTTTCTTCTTACAGACATGATTTCTGAGGGGCAATGTTCTTTTGAGATGGTAAAAGGATTACTCCAGTGATGCGTACCATCAGCTTATATTTCGGAGCAAAGCTGGAAGTGACTTGGAAAGAATGGAATTCTGTTACCTTACTAATTGAATTGGAATGTCTTATTAGTATCCTGTCTCAGTAATCTGATATGAAAGTCACTAATATGGTACGACTGCAATATTGTATTAGCAACAATATATTCTGATATAATATGAATGCTAATGCAATACAAAGGAATGTTGCAAATGTGCTAATCGGATATGATATTGCTAATGAGATATGAGAGACTCCAGTAAAAAAAAAAAGTCATATTACTTCCCCTAACTTTTTGACTATAGCATTGACCTTATTCACTAGAGATAACGCAAATTATCCTTTCGCTCTTTCTTGGACACTGAGGGTTCCGTCAGTCCACATTTCAAGTGTGTAGGCACTGTGTTGTTACTGAGAGAGTATTCAGCCACAATAATAGAGTAAATAAGTGCAGAGGAACTGTGTGGTGCCAAAACAATATATAATGGCTACCCTGGATTTGGAGAAGGTTGAGGTTCTTAATGACTTCTTTGCCTCAGTCTTTACCGGCAAATGCTCTGACCACACCACCCAAGTCTTGGAAGGCAGACGCAGGGATGGTGAGGGTGGGGACCCTGGGCCCACTGTGGGGGAGGATCTTGTTCGGGACCACCTTAGGAACCTGAATGTATACAAGTCCATGGGACCGGATGAAATCCATCCACGGGTCCTGAAGGAGCTGGCAAATGAAGTTGTTAAGCCACTGCCCATCATATTTGAAAAATCATGGCAGTCAGCTGAAGTTCCCGATGACTGGAAAAAGGGAAATATAACCCCCATTTTTAAGAAGGGAAAAATGGATGAGCAGGGGAATTACAGACCAGTCAGTCTCACCTCTGTGCCTGGCAAAATCTTGGAGCAGATTCTCCTGGAAGGCATGCTAAGGCACATGAAAACCAACAAGGTGCTTGGGGACAGCCAGCATGGCTTCACTAAGGGGAAATCCTGCCTGACCAATCTGGTGACCTTCTATGAAGGGGCTATGGAACTGATGGACAGGGGCAGAGCAGCTGATGTCATCGACCTGGACTTGTGTAAAGCCTTTGACACTGTCTCACATGGCATCCTTCTCTCTAAGTTGGAGAGACATCCATTTGATAGGTGGACCACTCGGTGGATAAAGAACTGGCTGGATGGCCACACGCAAAGAGTAGTGCTCAGTGGCTCAGTGTCCAGCTGGAGACCAGTAACGAGTGGTGTCCCCCAGGGATCGGTGTTGGGACGGCCTTGTTCAACATCTTTGTGGGTGACATGGAGAGTGGGATTGAGTGCGCCCTCAGCAAGTTTGCCGATGACACCAAGCTGTGTGGTTCGGTTGATACATTGGAGGGAAGGAATGCCATTCAGAGGGACCTTGACATGCCTGTGAGGTGGGCTGATGCCAACCTGATGAAGTTTAACCATGGTAAGTGCAAAGTCCTCCACCTGGGTCAGAGCAATGCCAGGCACAGCTACAGGTTGGGCGGGGAGAAGATTGAGAGCAGCCCTGCGGAGAAGGACTTGGGGGTGTGGGTTGATGAAAAAATGAACATGAGCCTGCAGTGTGCGCTTGCAGCCCAGAAGGCCAACCGTATCCTGGGCTGCATCAAAAGGAGTGTGACCAGCAGGTCGAGGGAGGTGCTCCTGCCCTTTTACTCTACTCTCGTGAGACCTCACTTGGAGTATTGCATGCAGTTCTGGTGTCCTCAACATTAAAAGGACATGGAACTACTGGAGCAAGTGCAGAGGAGGGTCACGAGGATGACAACAGGGCTGGAGCCATATGAAGATAGGCTGATAAAATTGGGGCTGTTCAGCCTGCAGAAGAGAAGGCTGCGTGGAGACCTCCTAGCAGCCTTCCAGTACCTGAAGGGGGCCTATAGGGATGCTGGGGAGGGACTCTTCATTAGGGACTGTAGTGATAGGACAAGGGGTAATGGGTTTAAACTTAAACAGGGGAAATTTAGATTGGATCTAAGGAAGAAATTCTTTACTGTGAGGGTGGTGGGGCCCTGGAATGGGTTGCCCAGGGAGGCTGTGGATGCTTCATCCCTGGCGGCGTTCAAGGTGGGGTGGACATAGCGTTGGATGGCATGGTTTAGTGGGAGGTGTCCCTGCCCATGGCAGGGGGGTTGGAACTCGATGATCTTGAGGTCCTTTCCAACCCTTACTATTCTCTGATTCTATGATTCTATAATAATGTGGTACTTAGCATTGTGGTAGTGTTCGTATTTCGGCAAATGTTCCCTAGACTCATAGAATCATTTAGGTTGGAAAAAACCTTTAAGATCATCTAGTCCAGCACTGCCAAATCCAACACTAAACCATGTCTCTAAGAACCATATCTACACATCTTTTAAATGCATCCAGGTATAGTGACTCTACTACTTCCCTGGGTAGCCTGTTCCAATGCTTGACATCCCTCCCAGTGAAGAAATTTTTCCTAATATACAATCTGAACTGCACCTGGTGTTAACTGAGGCCATTTCCTCTCATCCTATCAGTTGTTACTTGGGAGAGGAAATTTACGCCCACATTGGTACCCACATTCCTTTTGGGATGGTGACACTGAATGCGGCGGGAGAACATGGACAACGCAGCAACGACCAATGTGATCGAACGTTGACAATTTATTAAACGCAAGCATCAGCTTTTATAGAAAAGTTACAAAGTACTGGAACAGTCGTTATCTGATTGGTTAACTTGTGAAACGTCCATAGCAACAGGCCCAGGCCTTGCAAGCAAGGCCTGCTCCGCAGTAATCTGATCTGGCGCCGACATCCTGCTCAGTGCCTTTGTGGCAACCTGAATCAGGTGCTCAGTGCCTTTGTGGAAACCTGAATGCAGGTGCTCAGTGCCTGATTGCGGTGCTCAGTGCCTTTGTGGTAAGCCTGCTCAGTGCCTCCCCAAGGCAACGTCCTCTTCTTGTCGGCACGTAGGCATCCTGTGTTGACCCTTTCAGTAGCCTGCGAAGCCCTCAGCTCACTACTCGAGTGAGGCTAAGTCAGAGGCTGGATTGCTCACAACAAGAAACTCTGCAACAATTCCCTCTTTTTGTTTTTGAGCAATCCAAACGTGTTGCATAGCTTCAGATAATGACCTTTTAACACAACTAAATATAATTCTACACATAATCAACATGACAATCACAATAACAAAAATTTTAGATTCATACAACACATTCCTTCAAAGTCAGTACAACCATGACCCTGTGCTAGCAGCAAAAATCAATGGCTGCACAATTTTGCAGCAAGGCATGTCAGAAAAGCTAAAACATCAAAGAGCAGAATTCCCAATAAACAAGTTTTAAAGGGATCTGTGGCTGGCTGCATGACAAGGCAAAATGCATCTTTGCCAGTTTCATTTGCCCAAGTGATCCACTGATTTACTCGCAGATTTATTCCATGCACAAAACTTGTTATAACATTAACAAAATTTAACAAGATTAACCCAACAAACTTAGTCAGACTCGTCATGATCCATTACAGCGTCCACAGTGGGTGGCATCTTCCACGGAGGAGTCCAACGGGTAGGTACCCAACGAATCCTGTTATCTGTAAGTAAACACATATATCCTCTGCCTGCTAATTTAACCTCTGCAGGACCTTTCCATTGTCCTGTATTTAAATCTTTGTACTGAACTAGGATTTTCTCAGTTTTATTATCTGTTACTCCTGACTGCATGGCTAGTCCATGAATGACCATAGGCGGTTCATTCCTATCCCCTGCTAATCACAAAAAATTCAATACATACAATGCTTTGGCCAGTCTCTCTGCAGGTGGGAGTACCTCTCCCCCTTTTTGTTTTAAAAGAAGAGATTTTAGGGTTTGGTGTGCCCGTTCCACTATAGCTTGTCCAGTAGGGGAATGAGCAATGCCTGTAATAATGTTTAATTTCCCATGTTGTGCAAAGCTGTAGAAATCCTCGTGATGTATAAGCAGGACCATTATCTGTTTTAATACTTTGTGGAACTCCAAGCACTGCAAAAGACATATAACGATAGCGTTGTATGTGTTTAACTGTTTCACCTGTCTGAGCAGTTGCCCACAGTGCCATAGAAAAGGTATCAATACAAACATGAACATATTTAAGTTGACCGAATTCTGGAAAATGGGTAACATCCATTTGCCACAGTTGCAGTGGTTGCAAGCCTCTAGGATTAACTCCAATTCCTAGACCGAATCCAAATTTTTTGACAGGATGGACAAGATTTCACAATGCCTTGTGCATCACTTAGAGGAATGGCAAACTGCCGTGCAAGCATTTTTGCAGATTGATGCAAAAAGGAATGTGATTCGCGGGCTTGTGCAAAACTATTAGTGGGCAGTCCAGCCCAAGCAGGAGAAACTAATATATCAGCCTTATTATTACCTATGGCTAATCCATAGTTTGATTGGTGGCTGCGAAGATGGGTAATAAAATAGGGAAATTCACGATTCTGCAATAAACGCAACAACATTAGTAACAATTGATATAACCAGTTGCTTTTGACTTCTTTTAGAAGTGATCCTTCAATTCTGTGTACAACTCCAACAACGTACAATGAATCAGAGACAATGTTAAGTGGTGTATCATTCCAGTTTTCAAAGGCCCAAATAACCACGTCTGCAAGGAGTCATCAATAGTACCATTAATCAAATGTCTCTCCCACTGCTGGTTGTTTTGCCAAACACAAGCAGCTAATTTTGAATGCTTGCCAGTGTCTGTAAAAACAGTAGTACCTGACACAGGCGTTTCTGAATGCTTTGGAAATGTTTCAAACTTCTGATTACTCAACATTGGCAACAGTTTATATGAAGGATAGACATTGCTTATTTCACCTTCAAAGTCTGCTAAAGCACTTTGTAGGGACAGAGAAGTGTGTAACAACCACTCTAAATATTCTTGAACAACAGGGATAACAATTTTTTGAGGATTTTTCCCAGATATTTCCAATGCTCGACTACATCCTTTCATAATTAACTGAGACAAAATTTCTGGTTTTGTGGTGATGGTTTTCTTTGGTGTAACAGGAGTAAATATCCATTCTAATATTCTAAGGCTACAGGCAACGCTACTATCCCATTGCATAATAAGTGCAAAAGGATATGTGCGCTGATTGTCAATATTAATAATCATTAGAATTATGGGAAGTGATAACACAATTCGCTGAGCATGATTATGACAAATTTTCTCACTGATAATGTCAAGCGCCTTTTGTTGTTCAGGGCCTAAAGACCGGGACTCATCAGCTTTTGTAGAGGTTCCTAACAATTGTATCAAAGGTTTCAAATCATCATTAGTAATGCCAGAAATATTTCTGACCCACTGAATATCCCCGACCAGTTTTTGCACATCATTAAGTGTTCTAACTGTGGAGGTAATTTTTATCTTCTGAGGTTGAATTGCACTGTGGGCAACAACCCAACCCAGATATTTCCATGGTGTAGAATCCTGAATTTCTTCAGGGGCAATTCTCAGACCTCTTGATTCTAAGTCAGATTTTAAGATGGTCAAAATCTTATGCTTTTCTAGTGTTTCTCCACAAATTAATATATCATCCATATAATGATAAATAATCAACTGTGGAAACTTTTGCCGAAAAGGTTTCAAGGCCCAAGCAACAAAGTTGTTGACATATCGTTGGTGAGTTTTTCATGCCTTGTGGCAACACAACCCAATGATATCGTTTTGCTGGCTCAGACTTATTGATTGAGGGAACAGAAAAGGCAAACTTTTCCATATCCTCTGGATGCAATGCAATTGTAAATAAACAGTCCTTTAAATCAATAATTAGAATTTCCCAGTTTTCAGACAACATGACAGGTGAGGGCAGACCAGGTTGCAAAGTTCCCATACCTTCCTCTTTATCTTGGTACGTGTGCTCGTGTTCGTCGGTGCGGGCGCGCAGCGGCAGGCGCAGGAGAAGCAGCAGGAACAGCGCGGGGGCCGCGCACAGCTGCAGCCCGGGCGCCGCCATCTCGGCCCTTGGGGTCCGCGCACACGCAGCAAGCTGCCCCCCGGAGCCAGCCCGCGCAGCCAACACCTTGAGGAGCCGCGCCGCCCTGCGCCTGTGCGCCTGGCCGGCTCCTCCGCCCGCTCCTCCGGTGCCCCCCCTCCGGGGGAGGGTGGAAGCGCCCCGACCGCCGGGCTGGCGGCGCGCGGCGAGCGGCGGCGGGGGGCAGGTGCCTGGGACAGCCGCCGCCGCGGGGCCGCGCTTTGCCCGCGCCGGCCTTAACCGGGCCGGGGCCGCCGCCGGCTCTGGCCGGTCCTGTCGGTCCCTGCGTCGGGACTTACCCCGCGCCCCGCCGCCTGTTTCCATAGACAAAGTACAACCTGGACCAGATCCCTCTCTTGGCCCAAAAGTATTCAGCTTCTCAATTACCTCCTGTAACAAAACTTTCGTCTGATCGTCCTCCTTGGGCTCTCTGGGGGTTTTTCCCCCCGGGGTGGTTGCAACAGAAGTTTTAAGGGAGGACTCAGACGATGAAAAGGAAAAACAAACAGGTTCCCTTGGCTGGCAGCAATCTGCGTCCTGTGGGCTAGCCAGTTCTTTTTCAGAGTTACTACTGATAGCTCCGATAACATCTTTACTCCTCTTTTCCTTCTTTCCTTTGTCTTGCGGTGGGTTGTGAAAGGCACTCTTTGCAGTTTTAGTTAATTTCCGAGGCCCCGGGGCAGCAAGACGGTGCTCAAAGGGATTCGCGGCAGCAACGGCAAGCAGCACTAAAGGCTCATTTTCCCACTGGGATATAGGAGGTGAAAGAGCACTTGCGGCAGATGCTACTGCAGCTCGCTCTGATTTCATTGTCCGTAAAGTCTCACGAATAAGCTTCCATAACGGGGAACATTTCTGTGCTTCCTCTCCAGCCTCGCCGCCATCGCTAACAGTGTCCCATAGCTGCACCCCTTTGGCCTCCCAAGTACAAGTATAGAGTTCAAGAGCAGTGCCTACACCATCTAGTAACCCTTCATCTTTACTCCATTGTAACAACACCCTCAGGGTGTCCTCTTCATATTTAATCCCTCTCTTAGAAAGGATATGTTTGAGGAGCTTAACTACTGCCTCTTCTTCCTTTGAGAGTGTAGACCCCATCTCCTCTCCGACCGCTCACCTGATCAGGGTGAGATTCCGTCACAGCGCGCTTCCAGCCTCTTTCAGCTCAGCAAGACTCCACTTCTTGCAGGGGCAGCAAGGAATTCACTTCTTACTGCTTCTTCTTCTTGCCGGGGCAGCAAGGATCTCCGGCCGGCTTTCCCGCTCCCCTCCTATTCCAGCCGTCTTCAAAGCTCCGGAAAGCGACGACAAGAGGGTCCCTGTTCGGGCGCCACTTGCGGCGGGAGAACATGGACAACGCAGCAACGACCAATGTGATCGAACGTTGACAATTTATTAAACGCAAGCATCAGCTTTTATAGAAAAGTTACAAAGTACTGGAACAGTCGTTATCTGATTGGTTAACTTGTGAAACGTCCATAGCAACAGGCCCAGGCCTTGCAAGCAAGGCCTGCTCCGCGGTAATCTGATCTGGCGCCGACATCCTGCTCAGTGCCTTTGTGGCAACCTGAATCAGGTGCTCAGTGCCTTTGTGGAAACCTGAATGCAGGTGCTCAGTGCCTGATTGCGGTGCTCAGTGCCTTTGTGGTAAGCCTGCTCAGTGCCTCCCCAAGGCAACGTCCTCTTCTTGTCGGCACGTAGGCATCCTGTGTTGACCCTTTCAGTAGCCTGCGAAGCCCTCAGCTCACTACTCGAGTGAGGCTAAGTCAGAGGCTGGATTGCTCACAACAAGAAACTCTGCAACAACTGAAGGCCTTGGGACCATTGTAGGAGAGGATGAGGTTTGAGATCATCTTAAGAACCTGAACATACACAAATCCATCAACCAGTCCTGAAGGAGCTGGCAAATGAAGTTGCTAAGCCACTGTCCATCATAGTTGAAAAATCATGGCAGTCAGGTGAAGTTCCCAGTGACTGGAAAAAGGGAAATATAACCCCCATTTTCAAGAAGTGGAAAATGCATGAGCTGGGAAACTACAGACCAGTCAATCTCACCTCTGTGCCTGGCAAAATCTTGGAGCAGATTCTCCTTGAAAGTATGCTAAGGCACATGAAAAACAACAAAGTGGTTGGAGACAGCCAGCATGGCTTCACTAACGGGAAGTGAAGCCTAACCAATTTGGTGGCCTTCTATGATGGGGCTATAGAACTGATGGACAGGGGTAGAGCAGTTGAAGTCATCTACCTGGATTTGTGCAAAGTATTACACACCATCTCACATGTTATATTTGTCTCTAAATTGGAGAGATATCAATTTGATAGAATCATAAAATTATAGAATTATAGAATAGTTAGGGTTGGAAAGGACCTTAAGATCACCTAGTTCTAACCCCCCTGGCATGGCCAGGGACACCTCCCACTAAACCATGCCACCCAAGGCTATGTCTAATCCAGCCTTGAACACTGCCAGAGATGGAATATTCACAACTTCCCTGGGCAACCCATTCCAGTGCCTCACTACCCTTACAGTAAAGAATTTCTTCCTCATATCCAATCTAAACTTCTCCTGTGTAAGTTTTAACCCGTTGCCCCTTGTCCTCTCACTACAGTCCCTAATGAAGAGTCCATCCCCAGCATCCCTATAGATGGACCGTTGAGTGGATAAAGGACTCGCTGGATGAATGCATGCAAAGAGTTGTGACCAATGGCTCAATGTCCAGCTGGAGACCAGTAACGAGTGGTGTCCCTCATGGATCGGTGTTGGAACCGGTCTTGTTCAATATCTTTGTCGATGACATGGACAGTTGGATTAGTGCACCCTCAGCAAGTTTGTTAATGACACTAAGCTGTGTGGTTTGGTTGATACGTTGGATGGAAGGAATGCCATCCAGAGGGACCTTGGCATTCTTTGAGGTGGGCCGAACCCAACCTTTTGTAAAGTTCAACCAAGCCAAGTGCAAGATCCTACACCTGAGTCAGAGAAATCCCAGGCACAGATACAGGTTGGGCAAAGAAGAGATTCAGAGCAGCCCTGCAGAGAAGGACTTGGAGGTGTTGATTGATGAGAAAATGAACATGAGCCTGCAGTGTGCGCTTGCAGCCCAGAAAGCCAACCGTATCCTGGGCTGCATCAAAAGCAGCGTGACCAGTAGGTCGAGGGAGGTGCTCCTGCCCCTCTACTCTACTCTTGTGAGACCTCATTTGGAGTATTGTGTGCAGTTCTGGTGTCCTCAACATAAAAAGGACATGGAACTACTGGAGCAAGTCCAGAGGAGGGTCACGAGGATGATAACAGGGCTGGAGCCATATGAAGATAGGATGAGAAAGTTGGGCTGTTCAGCCTGCAGAAGAGAAGGCTGCGTGGAGACCTCATAGCAGCCTTCCAGTATCTGAAGGGGGCCTATAGGGATGCTGGGGAGGGACTCTTCATTAGGGACTGTAGTGACAGGACAACGGGTAACAGGTTCAAACTTAAACAAGGGAAGTTTAGATTGTATATAAGGAAGAAGTTCTTTACTGTGAGGGTGATGAGGCCCTGGAATGGGCTGCTCAGGGAAGTTGTGAGTGCTCCATCCCTGGCAGTGTTCACGGCCAGGTTGGACAGAGCCTTGGGTGAGAGGGTTTAGAGTGAGATGTCCCTGGCCATGACAGGGGGTTAGAACTAGATTATCTTAAGGTCCTTTCCAGCCCTAATTATTTTATGATTCTATGATTCTCTGGTACAACATACGTTCAGATAAGGATAAGATCTCCTCTCAGCTTCCTCGTTCCAGTTCTCTCAATTGCCTCTCATAAGGCTTGTTCTCTTGTTTCAGGTAATTTTCAACAGTCTGGCAAAAAATTAGACTAAAGGCTAGAGCATATAGGTAAACGAGAGTAGCACAATTCCCCACACTATAAAAGAAGAAACAGAGGCTTAGAAAAGGCAATTGTCCATCATATAACTGGATGTGAATCTGGATGGAACTGTATAATTCCTTTATACAAGTATATTTCATTAATTTTTTTTTCTTTTCTCTGCTTCCCTTCTGTAAATTCTTTCCCCTTCCTTTCCCCCTTCTTCTCCTTCTCCTTCTCCTTCTCCTTCTCCTTCTCCTTCTCCTTCTCCTTCTCCTTCTCCTTCTCCTTCTCCTTCTCCTTCTCCTTCTCCTTCTCCTTCTCCTTCTCCTTCTCCTTCTCCTTCTCCTTCTCCTTCTCCTTCTCCTTCTTTCTCCTTCTCCTTCTCCTTCTCCTTCTTTCTCCTTCTCCTTCTCCTTCTCCTTCTCCTTCTCCTTCTCCTTCTCCTTCTCCTTCTCCTTCTCCTTCTAGCTTTCCCTTCTCCTGTGTCCTATGTGCAAGCCTGATAAACAGACACACTGGTTTGAGAAATGGTTAATATGTGTTGATGGCAAGAAAGAAAGACTTTAGCTTAGTGTTAATCTAAATACTTGAAAGAACTCTAATGTCAATTTTTCCATGGCAGGCTTTTTTTATTTAAATAAATTTTGCAATAAAAAAAAAAAATACATGAACAACAACAACAAAACAAACAAACAAACAAACAAACAAACAAACAAACCACCAGCATCCTGTATGGATTTTAACCAATAGCTTTTAAAATTAATTTTGGCTATATATAAATATAACTAGTGTTTATATATAACAGACATTAAGTGGTTTTCTTTTTATTTATCCATAATCGGGACAGATTTTGTTTTAAAAAACTAAATGCTAAAGCAGCTGAGTTACAGTCTGCATTGAAGTTTTCTCGCTATTGTTATTTAAGACAAGAGAAGTATTAAGAAGACCAAAATGAGGCTTGGTAAATCAATGAGATTTCAAGTTGTCTCAGATTAATCCTATATTCCTCCCTCTCCACACATTTTAGAGAAATTGCTATCTGCCCATCGACTTTGCTGTCCTACTCATATTCATTTATTTTGGTCTTTTTAAGAGATAACATCACAGTCCCCTCCAAAAGAAGATCTGTGCTTTCCCCTGCTGTTCGTCAGTGTCAGGCAGCATCCTCAGAGCACTATTTAGGATGTGCCAGTGGCATGTCAACTGATAGGTAGGCCAAAATTTATTGCAAATAATTTTTAACTTATTGCTGCCTCATGCCTTTGATAAAATAACCAGGGAATTCATTCATGAGTAGGTATTCCTCTAAACTCCATTGCAAACTGGAACTCTTCAATGACATCTATTTTTGTTTGGCTAGATAATGATCATCCTTACTTATTGTAGGAGGACTGCTTCATTAGGTGCTAACAATTTCAATTCCTGTTAGGGAACTAAATACAGCATATTTAACTGTGCACTGTGTTCCCTCTTCTTATTTTTATTTTTTCACTGCCTTAATTTTCTTCTTGAATGAATCTATATGTTATCCTTTTCCACCAGGGAAAACAAAAAAGGGGGAGGGAGGGAAACCCTCCACAAAAATACCCGTCCACAGCAGCCTTTTCCCCTACACACTTTTTAACTGTATAACAATGGATTTTAGGAGAAACAAATTAAAAATCATTTGTACTCTGGTTCCAGCTTTATAATTTTGTTTTCAAGAATGCAACGACTTAACGAATCAAACTACCAGTTATGGCAAAGAAAAAGAGCAAGTATAGTTCAAAATAAAGCACAAATTTTTTGTTGGCTTGAAGAAAGGTCCGGTAATGCACATGCTTTCCCTGAGATGAAGGTGAGTTAAGTAGTCCTGAGATGCATATGCATCAGTAGAAATTATGAATGTAGCACCTACACATATACAAAAAGTGTTAGAGTCAACAATTGTAAAGTGATATTGAACAGGAGGAGCTCCAGTAGAAGAATTTACAGTTGGGGGCAGATCTATGAATCATTAGGATTGGAATTTCGTTAAATTAGTTAAAATATGTAAAAAAAAAAAAAAAAGTATTGTTTTCATGGACTGACAAGTTCTTACCTTAAAAGCAGTGGGGTTTATTCCTTTTTCATAGATATAACAGCTATTGTAAGGCAAAATGCTTACGAAAAGGTATCATGTATGTACAGAGAGTATTTGGTTTTTTTTGGGTTTTCATTTTTTTAAACTATTCACTATGTAACGTCATATTTTCATACTCAGTTATACTGACATGATTTTCACACAGTTTCAGCTTTTTTAATGCCTGGCAGTTTGCAGGTGGAATCTGTCTTCCCAAGAACAGTGGTAACGAGTTAAACAGGATCAAGAGACAGGCAATATAGCCTTTCTTCTTCTCTTGCTTCTTGCCTCCCTTTTTTGTGACATTTTGGCAAAGTTATATAGTATTTTGTGGTTAAGATTATCTGTAAAATGGGTGTTAATAGTTACCTTTTTGCAGAGGTAATTATAAACTGTTTAATACCGATTAATAATTAAAAATGTTTTAATCCCCTTCCAGGAAGGGAATTAAATGCAAAGTACTATTATGACTGTTAATAATGCACAATGAGCTTCCAGGTGTATATGTAGTTGTTTCCTTCTTTATCCATTTTCCAGCTTAACACTTACGTTTTAAATTGAAACTATATTAGGCAAGGTTATTCAGGAGAAAGTAGAATGCTCTATGTAAGGGGAAATTCGAGGTATGGGGTGGGTTATTGAAGGGAAATTAAGCCACTGACTTCATTTTGTCTTAGAATAGAATGAAAGAAAGCAGCACAAAAGAACTATTAGTATTAATATGAATAATGACCTATAAATATTCCACTTGTTAACCATGTAATCAATTCTCTGGTCTCAATGGATGTCTATCTTCACTTTTGTATATTTGTATATTATAATTTAAATGCATGCATTATAATCACTTTTTTGGCTTACTGGTTGAATGTATGAGAGATTATTTATTTAGCAGTCAGATATTTGTTCATTTATATTGGGTTGGAATTGCAAAGTCCTTGCTTAGCACATTTAGCACACTAAGTACTTATTCCATAGGGTAGTAAGATTAAAAGTGATATGACACAGGGGTTTCTAAAGCTGACAGAGGCATCTGGTGCTCAGCTTTGGGTACTGCTGGTAAACACATTGTTTAGACAGGTTTCAGCCATACTGCCTTGTTGGATCTCCTGTGTTGAATGTTCAAGGTCCACACCGGAGGAACATAAATATTTTTTAAATTGTAACCTGGTGACACTCGCTGAGTGTTTACAGTGTGGCAGGCTAAAAATTGAATGTCAGTATATTTATCATGCTGTCCTTGGTGACAGTATAAGCAGAATCATGCTCATCAAAATAATTTAATTGTTATGAACTTTTCACCATCTCTTTTGTCTACCCAACAAGATTATTTGAGCCCAGGTAGACTGTCTAACACATAAGAGATTTGGGATCTGGCTTGTGACAGCCATTGAGGTAAGAAATCTAGTGCCTCTAGCCTTGTTATTCCCTCATCTCCAGGTTTTGAATAAACACTGTGGTTTAGTAGGCAACTACCCACCACACAGTCACTTACTCTCCTAGCATGGGATAAGAAAGAAAACTGGAAGGGTGAAAGTGTGAGAAGTTGTAGGTTGTGCTGAACAGTTTGAAAGCAAAAGCCACATGGACAAGCAAAGCAGAATTAGGAATTCATTCACTATGTTCCTTAGGCTGGGAGGTGTTCAGCCATCTCCAAGAAAGCAGAGTTCCATCACACGTAATGGTGCCTTGGGAAGAAAAACACTGCACCTTTGGGTATCCCCACCTTCTTCCTTCTTCCTCCAGCTTTTATTGCTGAGTGTGAATGGCATCGTATAGTATGGAATAATATCTCTTCAGTTAGCTGGGGTCAGCTGTCCCAGCTGTGTCACTTCCCAACTCCTTGTGCATACCAAGAGAAGGCCTTGATGCTGCATAAGCACTATTCAGCAATAACTAAAACATCCCTATGTTATAAATACTGTTTTCATCACAAGCACATCACACTCATACAAGTTACTAATGAGAAAATGGACTCTAGCCCAGTTTAAACCAGTGCATTAGGTAAACTAGACACTGGTTTCAAATATAGAGACGGGATTAACTTGCTTTCTATCTTCTTATGGGTAAATGTCTTTCCCAGCTAATGGAACTGTGAGACAAGGAAATCATGACTATAAGCAAAAATAAGTAGTCTATGGATATATTTCTCCAGAGGGATTAATGTTGAAAGTTGCATGAAAAAAGCCTAAAAAAAAAATCCAAAACCAAACAACTTTACACCATCTTCTACCTCTCACATTGTTGTTTTTTGTACCAGAAGGTTTCAGCTGCATCTTCAGAATATAAGTGTCTATAGAGTGTGTGCTTTATTCTGGATATCCTAGCCATCTAAAAAGTCACCAAACTTCCAGGTAAATGAATGGTCAGAGGTGTTTGTAGAGATGGAAGAACAGAGTAAGATCTGAATAAACATCTGAAAGTGGTCCAGCTGCTGACCTTTGCTGTCTCACAGATGTTTGTCTACTCTTCTGCCTCTAATATAGGTGTCTGTATAGGAATAGATGGGCAGAAAGACATATGGATAGCCACATGTTGTTGGATGGTTGGTTTGATAAAGCTGACAGTAGGCAAAATGGTGATGAATAATTTTCCGAGAGATGAAAGCTAGTAATTTTGAGCCTTGCACATTCTGGAAGCTGGAAATCCTCATCATCATTACCAATGAGGAGACAACTTCCCAAAAGATCATCCCAGAATAACATGTTACCCAGCTTTTACAGGACTGTTCATTTTTAAATGACCTTTCAAGTCTCCAGCTTCTTTTGTTTTGGAAAGAAGGAAAAAACCCTAATACCTGTGTCCCACCTATTTGACATTTCAGTTTGAAAGAAGGAGAATGGTGCTTCAGTCTGGAAGAGAACTTAATAATTTCACTTGTAACACTATCCAGCTTTCGCATAGATTTTCATTACATGACGTTTCAATAATGTCTCTCGCTCACTCCCTCTTGCTTGCACAAACTTGGCTTTGGTTCCATTTATTCCTTTCGTTCTGATAGAATAAAGATTATGAATCCAAAGTCATAAATCCTCATTAATGAGATACACAATAGATATTTAGGGATTTTGCATTTTGGGTCCAAAAAAGGCTTCTGATTCTCTTTTGATAACATTAAATCCCTCCTTTTCAATTTCTTAGCAGAAACATTTTCTGTAAATTTGAAATCTTTTATCTTAAACCCATAGATCCTAGTTGTGACCTTGTACCCTTTAAATACGAGTAAAAGCCACTATTAAATGTTACCTTTTCTAATTTGCCTGATCATGTCACAGAATTGTCTACTATTTCATACTGCTTAAGAAGTAGCCATCCTCTGCTTATCCACAGTAGTTAATTTTCTTTATGGCCCCAGGGAGCTTAAAGGAAATTTCTTCCACATGGTTTGTTTTTTTCTCTTATGAGTTTGGTTGTGGTTTTTTCCCACTGTGAGTTGGGATATCAAGGTTATTGGAATTACAGTTTGGATTTCTTTCATGTCTTTAAGATAAGATAGTGTTACTGCAGTTAAAAATTGTTGTTTAAAATAAATATGACTTCATGTTCTATTTCGACTATTCTGTGGTATTTAATCAGGGGATTCTCAATGTCAGTCTATTTGCATTTATATTATAAAAGTTTATAAAACTTTATTCTTAGGAAGTAGAATAAACTATTAGCTCAACAGCTACAGAGACAGACAAGTCAAATTTGAGAAGTTTCAACCTGTTTGCTTCATGAAATTCATGTATGAAGCATTGCTCATATGGATGAAGTTTTGCTCATTTTCCAGCTGTAGAAAAATTTCCTTTTTCACAACTGTCTTAAAAAAAAAAAAAAAAAAAGAGGACTAATAAAACTACTAACTATAAAAAATTACATTTGATACAATACACTAGCAGATTTTGTTTGATTTCTCTTGTGTGTGAGGAGCCGACAAGGAGAGGTGTCATGCTTGACCTCGTCCTCACCAACAGGGAAGGGCTGGTTGGGAATGTGACGCTCCAGGGCAGCCTTGATTGCAGCGATCATGAGATGGTCGAGTTTGAGATCCTCAGGACAGTGAGAAGAGCGTGCAGCAAGCTCACTGCCCTGGACTTCAAGAGAGCAGACTTTGGCCTCTTCAGGAACCTGCTCAGTAAGGTTCCATGGGATACAGCCCTAAAGGGCAGGGGGGCCCAAGATTGTTGGTTGATATTCAAGGCTCACCTGCTGCAAGCTCAGGAGCGATGCATCCCAACTAGAAGGAAGAGCAGCAGGAGGGTCAGGAGACCTCCTTGGATGGATAAGGAGCTGCTGAGGAAAATTTGAAGGAAAAAAGAGGCTTATAAAAAGCAGAAGCAAGGTCAGGCGGCCTGGGAAGAATACAGGGATGTTGTCTGGGAAGGTAGGGACCAGGTTAGGAAAGCTAAGGCCCACTTAGAATTAAACTTGGCTAGGGATGTTAAGGATAACAGGAAGGGACTTTATAGGTACATTGCAAATAAAAGACAGGTCAAGGACAACGTGGGCCCTCTCCAGAAGTTATCGGAAGAACTGGCTAGCCTGGATTTGGAGAAGGCTGAGGTTCTTAATGACTTCTTTGCCTCAGTCTTCACTGGGAAATGCTCTGACCACACCACCCAAGTATTGGAAGGCAGACGCAGGGACAGTGAGAATGAAGACCCTGGGCCCACTGTAGGACAGGATCTGGTTCGAGACCATCTTAGGAACCTGAATGCATACAAGTCCATGGGACCGGATGAAATCCATCCGCAGGACCTGAAGGAGCTGGCAAATGAAGTTGTTAAGCCACTGCCCATCATATTTGAAAAATCATGGCAGTCAGCTGAAGTTCCTGATGACTGGAAAAAGGGAAATATAACCCCCATTTTTAAGAAGGGGAAAATGGATGAGCAGGGGAATTACAGACCAGTCAGTCTCACCTCTGTGCCTGGCAAAATCTTGGAGCAGATTCTCCTGGAAGGCATGCTGAGGCACATGAAAACCAACAAGGTGCTTGGGGACAGCCAGCATGGCTTCACTAAGGGGAAATCCTGCCTGACCAATCTGGTGGCCTTCTATGAAGGGGCTACGGAACTGATGGACAGGGGCAGAGCAGTTGATGCCATCTACCTGGACTTGTGTAAAGCCTTTGACACTGTCTCCCATGACATCCTTCTCTCTAAGTTGGAGAGACATCCATTTGATAGGTGGACCACTCTGTGGATAAAGAACTGGCTGGATAGCAGCAAGCAAAGAGTAGTGCTCAGTGGCTCAATGTCGAGCTGGAGACCAGTAACGAGTGGTGTCCCCCAGGGATCGGTGTTGGGACGGCCTTGTTCAACATCTTTGTGGGTGACATGGACAGTGGGATTGAGTGCGCCCTCAGCAAGTTTGCTGATGACACCAAGCTGTGTAGTTCGGTTGATACATTGGAGGGAAGGAATGCCATCCAGAGGGACCTTGACATGCCTGTGAGGTGGGCTGGTGCCAACCTAATGAAGTTTAACCATGCCAAGGGCAAGGTCCTACACCTGGGTCAGAGCAATGCCAGGCACAGCTACAGATTGGGCGGGAAGGAGATTGAGAGCAGCCCTGCGGAGAAGGACTTGGGGGTGTGGGTTGATGAAAAAATGAACATGAGCTGGCAGTGTGCGCTTGCAGCCCAGAAGGCCAACCGTATCCTGGGCTGCATCAAAAGGAGTGTGACCAGCAGGTCGAGGGAGGTGCTCCTGCCCCTTTACTCTACTCTCGTGAGACCTCACATGGAGTATTGTGTGCAGTTCTGGTGTCCTCAACATTAACAGGACATGGAAGTGTCAGAACAAGTCCAGAGGAGGGCCACGAAGATGATCAGGGGACTGGAGCACCTCTCGTATGAAGATAGGCTGAGAAAATTGGGGCTGTTCAGCCTGCAGAAGAGAAGGCTGCGTGGAGATCTCATAGCAGCCTTCCAATACCTGAAGGGGACCTATAGGGATGCTGGGGAGGGACTCTTCATTAGGGACTGTAGTGATAGGACAAGGGGTAATGTGTTCAAACTTAAACAGGGGAAGTTTAGATTGGATATGAGAAAGAAATTTTTTACTGCAAGGTTGGTGAGGCCCTGGAAGGGGTTGCCCAGGGAAGTTGTGAATGCTTCATCCCTGGCGGCGTTCAAGGTGGGGTTAGACATAGCCTTGGATGGCATGGTTTAGTGGTAGGTGTCCCTGCCCATGGCAGGGGGATTGGGACTCGATGATCTTAAGGTCCTTTCCAACCCTAACTATTCTATGATTCTATGATTCTATGTTAGGTAGATGGTATGTCTCTGGTTTTTTTTTTCTAGTTTCCAAATGATCTTCATTCTTCAAAATAAAGCTGATCTTAGATATCATATTCTCTCCCTTGTTAGACAATTTGGGTTTAATGGTGACACAAATTGCAAAATTGCATAAACAATATACGATTCTATTTTATACATATATTATATATGATATATGATTCTATAGCATATTTTATAATCTCATATTTTAGTACTGCTTTTCTAGAGTCCCACTCAAACAAATATTCTCAGAAGTCCCAATCTAACTTTCAAGAATATCGTTGGGTTTCACATCTTATAATGCTATGAATTCACAGGGCATGTTAACCTGGGCTAGCACGGGGTGTCATTGCATATTGCATTGAAAATTATCATGCAGTGAACTAACCCTCCCGGGTAACTGCCCCCAGTTTATAGAGTGGGCATGACGTGCTGTGGTATGGAATACCTCTTTGGTTAGTTTGGGTAAGGTGTCCTGTTTCTGCTTCCTCCCGGCTTCCCCTCCTCCCTGGCAGAGCATGAGACTAAGAAAGCCCTTGGTCAGACTAAACATTACTGAGCTTCAACTAAAACCATCGGCGTTATCAGTGCTGTTCCCAGGCTGAAAGTCAAAAACAGAGCACTGCGCCAGCTACTAAGGAGAAAAAATGACTGCTACTGCTGAACTCAGGGCAATGATATAATTTCAGAGTAGTTGAAGCAGCTTGCAATAGCTGTCTTATCATTTTCCTGGACTTAGATGGGTATGTGCAATCAGACAATTGGAGAGCTAGACACAGCTTTGTCGTGGAAGGCACTCCGAGACTCACAGGTAACAATTTCTCTATGTTTGTTATGTTATGTAAATGTAATAGAGCTCAACTTAAAGTGGATTGAATGTACAGCAGAGGTCAGAGAAAAATAAGTACCCAGGTATCCATGAAGCGTCTCAGATGGGTTAGTGAACTTACCCTGAGCATGCAACCTCAGTCACGGTAGCAGAAACTGGGGACCAGCCATTCTCTTGAAAGAGATTGCTTGTATTTTTTAAAACCAGAGGTAAGACAGAGTGAATCCTCCATTGAGCAATTTGAAAGAGCATCCTTCAGACTTTTCCTACTATTGCACCATGACTCCAGAGTAGATTATGAATAAGTTTGAGAATAAATGTCAGCAGCAGTGCTGCTTCATACTGTGTGAGAATCTGGAACCTGGGGTAGCTGCTCTAGGACTTCAGTGTTTTTCATAAGATGCCTCTTTGACAAAGCTGAAGAAAGGCAGCTGTGCACATTGAGAATTAGGACATGCACATCTGAAAACATGCAACTCACAAAGCAGACCAAGAATTATCATGCTGCTTCTTGACATTTCTTCCTAATTCCAAAAGCTTTTGTGGACCTTTATTAGAGCTGCCTTTCAGTGGTTTAGATTGATGTCAGTTTTCATTGGAGGCTTTCTCAAGGTTGCTTCAAAGAAGCGCCATAAACAGAGAGTAAAAGGGAGCAGGGAACGCACCCACCGCCAGTGCACCACCAAATGTGGAAATCACCTCAACACGGGGCCTATGTAAAACTGTTAAGTTCTTTCGAAATAAGAAACAACCTCAAAACTAACACAAAAAAAAAAAAGAAAAAAAAAAAAAGAAGAAAAAACCAAAACCAAACTAAAGCCCTTATGAACTCCCATTTCACCTTTGTCCCCCTAAGGCAGCCTAGCGAAATAAACATTGTGATTGTGAGGGGGGAGAGGGAGGGGACAGGAAAAGAAAAACCTTTTAATCTGTAAAGAGATTGAGTATCTTTAAACTGTGTGCCTCAGTGGGTGAAGAAAAGCATGAACTTCATGTGTTGTTTTCTCCTGTTATCCTGAATTAGTCTCCATTTTAGTTAATATACTGTTGCTTGCTAAGATCATCACTAACTGAATGATTTTCCTCCATCTGTCTAAAATGGCAAGAAAAGCAATGATAAGGTTAAGTCATCCTCTCACCCCTAGAAAATGCCCTTTCCAGGTCAAAGTTAGAGCCAGAATGGTAAAAGGCGTGTGCAATGGGAGCTTGTTTCTATTGTAATTGCTGGCAGACTAAGCAGACCTGAGCCTCCAGGGAAGTCAGTCCATCAGTGATAAATTGATACAAAACATTCTTGAAAAGTTTGTTTTGCTGTCATTATGCTAATATTTGCTTAGTGGATATGAGTTTTGCATGAAACACCTGCAATCCAGAGGACAAGGCACTTTAAATTAATAAATAATAATAACAACCATGACATCAGGGTCAAGAGAAAGAAGGGCTAATGAAAACCATCACCTGATCTCAGCCAGAGCATGAGACTGAATCCAGCTTGCTGCGCACTGGGGAATTCTGGGAATTTAACAATTAAAGGCTGTTTCTTCAGAAAAGAGAGGGCTCTATCTTCCTCGACATTGCTAATGAAGTGTAATTCATTTTGCCTCTTCCTCACCTTTCAAAATCAAAGTTCAAGAGGCCGTAGCAGACAAATTTCAAAGGAGAAGCATGCATACCTCTTTCAATGCTACTCATGCTCTTTAGGGAATATCCTCATGTTCTATTAATTATTGTACTTCTCTGGCATTATTATTCATGGACTAGCATCTCAAAATACTTGACTTAGCAGTGGTTCTGGAACTAATACTAATAAGTACAAGTCTGCGCCTTGGGTGAAACATTTTTTTTCTTATGGGTACAACAGAGGGTAATACTTTTCTTCACTTTTCAGCCAGTTGTTTTGTTTTTTTTTAACATCCATGAGTGGAAGGCAGTCATTTGGTTAATTATATTGGTTTCAGTATTTAAGAGGCAGCGTTGGGAGCATATCATTGGGAACACTGGTGGATCACCCGTGTACACACAAGTACATTGCTTGTATCACCTTAAGCGTGCTGCCATACAACCCGCAGCGTATCAGCAGACAGAAGTGTGACCAGATAGCCAAGTCCCACACTGTTGTCAAAGATGTGAGCCAAGCTGCTCAACAAAGGTAACAAGCTGCTTTGTTGGTTCACAGAGAGGTAATCATAGCTGCATGCAGACTTTTTCGGGAAATGGGCTGTCACACACCCATCTTGACACAGCAATTGCGTGGAAATGAGCTCAAATTGCATTGGAGTATTCTTATCTCAGACAATGGAAGTGATGGGAAAGTAACTAGTGAGTGGCTGGGAATTAATATCGTAGTTTGCAAGATTTCAGACCTAAGAAGGATGAATGAGCTTTAGCTTGAGTGGCTGGAAGAAATTCCCTTTTGAAAGTCTTTGACATTAAACTAGTTTGTTCTGCAGAACTTAAAGTCCAAATAATCAATATTTTAGATCTAAATAAATGGAATTAGGTTAAAACAATAAATAATTTTTCACGCTTTTAGGCAACTCAAGATTTTCAATGCAAAATAGGACAAGCTCTGTATTTAACTGTATTTTTTAATTTTCCTGCTTCATTAATCTCATTTCAGGGACCTGAAAAACCTGAAACTTCAGTCATGTTTCACTAAATATTTCTAGCTAAATTGGAAAGTTTTGCCACCTGGATTTGGACACTGCAGATATTTGTCCAAGCTGCAAACAAGTTTCTGAAATGAGCTCCAGCTCTGAGGTTTTCCATGACGTAAGGGCATTCTCCTTTGGGATGGCTCAGTCTTTGGTCTTACATCAAGTGAATTAACTTACCGCCTGATGCTGATATATGCATCTTATAATTCTAAGAATATTGAGTAGGTAAACTTTCAAATTTTTATTTATTTAAAAACATTTCCAAGCGCATTAAAGTTTATAAGTAATTTTTAATTTAAAAAATAGGCAAGCATTCTGCTATCCAGTAGTCATCTAGATTAATTCCAATATGAACTGCACAGCTAGGAGAGAACAATTTCTTTCTTATTTTACAAAAAGCTGATTTCTTCCTCTGACTACATAATAAATTTAGAAATATATATAAATTCTGGAAAGAAAACAAGGAAGAAAAAAACCTTCTTAGCTTTTGATAATAGGCATTTCGTGTACTTATCGGATATCAGTCTGAAGAGCAGATTGCAATATTTATCTGTATAATATATGTTGTGAAGGGCTTCATTGATATTGCCATTTTGAATTGTTAGCCATTAAAAGTCTTTCACATTACATGCATTTCTACTCACTGTTACTATAGATTGCTATGTTAGGATAGCACAATTTGGTGGATGTAAAATAACAAGGAATATATATGACGCTTTATGTATACGTTACATGCATCAAAAATGAAACAAGGTACAATTTGATGACACATAATAACACACTGTGTGTTTGTGAAAAGTATATGACAATTAGCACTACAGTTGTAGAACAAAGTGTGCTGTTATAGATTTACTTCCAAAAATACACACACTTTAATATGGTAGTTGTCATCCCAGAAATATATGTGCTATGATAGTTGTCATTATAGAAATATACATACTGTGATAGCTGTCATTGTGAAATACATACTCAGTAATAGATGTCACAATGAAATACAATAATGTTAATAACATCTGGCAATTTTTCATCCTGGGTCCAAAAGATCTTTAAAAGTACAGTATCATAACCAGTTTTCAGAAGGAGGAACTGCTGTCCAGAGAGGATAAGTGACTTGCCCAACTTCATGAGGCAGACCCATGGTAAAATGTAAACACAAAACAGATTTCTCTTTCTTTGGCCTTGATGTTGTGTAACCTCTCATTAAAATCACTCTGCATGTGAAAGAAGTGGATATTTCCCTACAATGAGACTTGAAACTCTTCAGAAACCAGCAGGGCTAGCTCAGCACCTTCCAGAATCAAGTTTTATTCTCCTGGAACAGAGATAACAGAACAATTCACAGCAAACTATTTATCTGACAAATTAGCTTCCTTCTACTTCCCAGCAGATCACAACCTTCTCAGATTTATTTGCTATCTGAAATGATTTGACAGACTTTTCTTCCATATTTTTTTATCATTAAGTCTGTGGAGAGACTGATTTTTTTTTTTTTTGTTTTTTTCCCCCTGGTGTTTAAACAGGGTACTTATTTGCAATTGGTCAGAGAAATTTCATAATCTTAATACTGGGTAAGAAAGCAAGTACATCTCACTGAAAATATTTGCATCTTTAAAACCACTACTATTAACAGTAATAAGTGTTTTTATAAACACATTCCTGGCAGAAACCCTCAATGTTTTGAATGTCCATAGAAAAGTGAATATCAGACAAATAAATTCATGTGAAAATTCACACAGAATTTTTTACAAAATTGGACTCCAATTTGTATTGGACTCCAGAAATGAGATATATTAACCTGTAAGATTAGTCTGCACACAAAAGCTGATGCAATTAGGAGCATTCAGTATGAGAAATACTGGTAACAGAACGTGAATGTTCAAAATTTGTTAGGAAAAATAATGATTTTATAATAGTAATACTGCCATTATAAGCCTTGGTTGTAAAGGGTATGTATGAGCACTGTGTGGAATGATATACTTATTCAAAATGGCCTTTGAGATGTTAATATTTTTAGACAATTATTCTTGTTTTCATGCAGAATATTGCTGCCAGGTGAATTCATTTACAGAATGGGAATGGAAGTCTTCTTCTACTGGGACTCCAGCAATTCATGGAAAAGACATGTTCGAGAGACCAAAAATTCCCCAAGTAAATGCTTGGAGAATCTGCAAGGAGACAGTTGGGTATCAACTTGTCTATAAAATGTTTTTGTTTAGTTTCTATAAAAATGTTTAAGTCTGAATTTCATTCTTTGCCCCTTTCCATCTTTATACAAAAAAGTGATGACTGAAAAGATAATGAGACAATCAGCCAAAACCATCAGCTTTTGTTTTTCCATCTTCCCTTTTTTAAATATGCTAAACTGCTGTTACTATTATTGATACAATTAAAAGCAGGCACTTTCATTACTGATATAGGCAATGCTAACATGAGGCTAATACATTACAGTGAAGATCATAGAATATTTTTACAAATTGAAGAATGTAGAAGAATAAAATATATATGTAAAAGTTACTGCCAGAGTATTAACTATACAATTATAACGTAGGCAAAATGGGGAAAAAAATCCTCTTAAATTGGAAATCACTAGCATATCTCCACATTTAACTCCAGAAGAGATAAGTTAAAATCTAGAATGGTCAAGGAACATTTTGCTTAAATAAAGAAGGCAAAATTGCAGTGACATTTATATTTCCTGTGCTCTCCTTCTTCTCAGAGTGTGATAGTAGATCTATTTGGTCTTTGGATATTAAGGGAGCTCCAGGTAGCTTAGAAGCTATGTTGGGGGGACACTGAAAAGCTTTTTTTTACCAGTTACTCTTCCTCAGCTATGTTGATATGTGTTTTCTGAAAACCTTTTGTTTTTCCTGACAAACAAAGTCTACCTAGCATACAAACACTGGACACAACCTGAGCTGACAAGTGAGCTAAGCAGCTTTCAGGTCTAGTGAAAGAAAAAAAGAAAACTAAAAGAAAAGAAAAAGGAAACTAAAAAGAAGACAGAATATAAAAGAGGAGATCAGACATTTTCTCAGTTCTGCTGTGAGTAATGTTAATGCAAGGCCATGTTAGCTTTTCACCTGTTTTCCTCATTTTCTATTTAGCTTGTCACATTTGTTTGCTATTTGTCTTATTTTATAATTTTCTTTGTGGTTTCTGTCCTTTGCCAAACAAACTTGGAATTTATTTGCAATTCAAAAGATGTATTGCTGGTGAAGTGGGACAGTTTTTGATGGGTACCATAAAGGGAAAAGAAGAGACTTCTAAGCACAGAAGAGGAAAGAAAACAGGATGGGTAGAAACAAAATATTCCCCCTTGCTCTTCAGTTGCAGTAAGGGGAAAAGTATTTATTGTTTACAAGAAGTTTAGTCTTTGTGCAACAGAGAAGGGACAAATTCACTCAGAAGAAGAAGAAGAATTATAAAATCTCTCCTCATCCACTCATACCTTTGATAATAACCTAGCATAGTCTCTCATGGAGTTGGGAAGAATCTGGTACAGGTCCTTCTCTTTCATGCATATAACGCGTAAGAAAAGACAGTAAAGTCCTTTTTTTTTTTTTTAATACCTTTATATTCAGCTATTTAATAGATTTTCTAAGGGATTGAAATATGCTTGTTTTGAAACAGTGTTCTGCCTGGGGAAAAAAAAAAAAAAAAACAACAAACAAAACAAAACAAAAAAAAAGAACAAAAAAAAAAAAAAACCAACAAAAAAACTCCAAGAAAAATCCCAACAAAAAAAGCCAAACAAGCAAACAAACCAAGAATAGAATTGAGAGGAAAAACATACACAGAAACAAATGCCTAGTGGTATTAATTCATTTGAAGTCACAAAAAATATCCTAATATGCACCAGCTGTGGATCAGGACCACAAGATTTAATATGTTCTAGAATTATTTGGAAACTGTTTGCATTAACTTGCTTCTCTGGCATATGCTAGATTTCAGCAAAGAATTGCTTTTGGTTTAGAGTTTGTTTTAGGAATTAGTCACGGATCTTATTATTGAATATAAAGGTTACCAGATCTATAATGTAACATGGTAAATGAAGTGGTAAGTGAATTCATGTTTGGTGATTTCCCATTTTAATTATTATGCATTAAAAATGTTATTTTCCTCCATATTACCTCTTTTTCTGTGCTGTAATAATATTGAATTTACACAAAAGCCTGTTTTGGTGGGTATTTGCATTGTTTTAACTGCTGTGTGCACATGACACATGAGGCTGGTGGAAGGGTTGCTTTACAGGGTCATAAAAAAGTTATAGTCGTGGCCTCCTGTGATTGCTCCTATCCATCTTTTTGTGAGAGCCAGAGGGGGTCACCTCCAGAGCCAATGGCCATGTGCTAGCAAGGCTCAGTGTGATCCTTTCTTCTGAATTTCTTCTGCACGTTCAGCTGGCTAAATTATGCTTCCCTGCTGTTAGCTTATCCAAACCTGCAGAAGTCAATGAAAAGGCCCACGTCTATTTCAAAAAGGACCAGGCCTTCAATTTGCTGTTGATGATTTCACCCCAGAAGTGTCCTCACTGTGTTGCTCTGAGTTTATCATTTTGCCGAGTCCTTTGCATACTTAGTAATTTATTCAGATTAAATACACTGCTCTCTCCATTTACATGCCTGTGAAAGTACCCTTACATCTTGCTACATATAGCAATGTTAATTTGGCTACACATAGCAGCGCAGTAAATCTTTTCTGGCTCCGTCTTCTTCTTTGTGGTAATTTCTCAACCCTAAATTTAGGCAAGCCACTGTGCTAAAGAAATGCATTTTCCGTGGGATTTCCTAAGTTTCGGTATTGTTCTTAATACTAGACTTTGCAAATGATTCCTGTTTCAAATCAGTTGAAGCATGTACTGCGCTGGTACCTTCAGTGATAAACTTCACCATGGAGCAGAGTGTGCCGCAGGGGATAGAATATGCATGCGTTATCGGGTACATCACTGATTTTATGAAAGGATCTAAATATATTCATTTGCTTCTGAATGTGTGTGAGAGATCCAGAAAAGAATGCTGCATTTTAAGAGGTGACTCAATTAATCTGTATTATTTAAATGTGTGGTTTTGCTTCTGAAGGGTAAATTTAGCTGACTAGATGTGTATTTGTATGTGTATACATTAGTATGTGCATTTGTGCATATATGCAGGCATATATATATATTTAAATGTGTATATTAAAAATGTAAGAATCCAAATCATATGACATAAAAAGTATGCAGTGCATTGCATAATGCATCATATGTTTATAAATATAGTTTAGCATGTATTTATAGTGTAGTTTGCATAATGAAAATAATAATAATTCCTCATCAATATATCATGGTTTAAACCCAGCTGGTAACTCAGAACCATGCAGCCATTCGCTCACTCCCACCATCCTTCCTCCTCCCCAGCTCCCAGAGGGATGGGGAGGAGAATCGAAAGAATATAACTCCCACAGGTTGAGATAAGAACAGTCCAGTAACTAAGGCATAACACAAACCACTACTGCTACCACCAATAACAATAATGACAAGGAAGTAACAAGGGAAGAGAACACAACTGCTCACCACCCCCTGACCAATACCAAGCCTGAACGAGCAATGAACTAACCCTTCTAGGTAACTGCCCCCAGTTTATAGAGTGGGCATGACGTGCTGTGGTATGGAATACCTCTTTGGTCAGTTTGGGTCGGGTGTCCTGCCTCTGCTTCCTCCCGGCTTCCCCTCCTCCCTGGCAGAGCATGAGACTAAGAAAGTCCTTGGTCAGGCTAAACATTACTGAGCGTTAACTAAAACCATCGGTGTTATCAGTGCTGTTCCCAGGCTGAAAGTCAAAAACACAGCACTGCACCAGCTACTAGCAAGGAGAAAAAAAATGACTGTTACTGCTGAAACCAGGACACAATATTACCCATGTTTATTGTTATTGTGATGGTTCTTCTGTCATTATCATTACAACACTGTTGCAGCATCTATTTTGCTTCCTGATCCCAAACCAGCTATTTTTATTTCACTTAAATAAAGATATTTGAAGCAGCTGAAGATTCATAAAGTTACAGAAGGATGAGTATGAATGATTTGCCATGCCAAAATAGTTTAACATTAACCAACAAAGAAATAAGAAACAGAGGTCCTAAGAGGTGAGTGGGAAATGCACCCTGGAAGTGACCAGTGCAGAGACATGTAATTTGCCCCTTCAATATATAGAGCTGAGAAAACCAGGACTGCAGAACAGAGTTCAGTGTGGAATGGGAATAATTATTTTGCTGAAGTCTATTTCTGTTTTTTTTTTTTTTTTTTTTTTTTTCCTGGAAAGTCAGGAATTGATTTAATAAGAAGCTTACATGTGGAAAGAAAAAATAAAAATAAAGGTTAAACAGGGGGAAATTCCTAAATTGACAGTAAGTTTGGACGGTCAGTTCAATCCCTTTTCTCAGTTCTGAATTCATATATATCCTTTGGAGGTCTGTCATCTCACAAACTCAGGAGAGAAGAAAGTAACTTAATCCAAAGTCTGTTTTTTGAGATTGCTTTCTCTTAAGTTGCGTTAGTAAAGTCAATAGCAATGAAATACTGTTAAAAAACTACATTGTCTTACTGAATGATGCAACATTCAATTCACAGATTAACAATTAATAAGCAGGGTTAAAGTGGTTTCCAATCACCCTTTTTTCTCCCAGTCATAAGGTTAAACAAGTGGCTGGAAAAGATTTCAACAGCATTTTGAGATGCCTAGATGAATTAATGGTGCAATATGGCTGCTACACTCTCCAGAAAGTTTGAACACTAGTTTTTCATCTAATTCAGAAATGTTTGTGTTGTTTTAGGCCTGCATTAGACTGGAAGTCAGCAAAGATAATCATAATAGCTTCTACTAGTTTTAAAATGTAGGATTCACCTGCTTATCTCTCTGTTTTTATAAGCTTGCAATATTGTGGGGATACTCTAGGAAACATCTATAAAATCTCCAAAGGATCTATCTCCATCGACTTTTTTATTTAATAATAAAATGATTTAATCTGTATTTCACAGCTATTTCAGTGATTCTATTCGCTCTCCACAAAGCAAACTGAAACAGAAAAGTAATTTTTTTCCTGAAGCCCTCCCTAGCAAGTTACATTATGATTTCCTTTCTCAAAAAAGAAAACATCTCATTCTTTCTCTCCTGACCTGAGCATTTATACCTGATGTTGGGCTTGGACCCAGATATTTTCTACCTTACTAACTTAGGTTTTGTTAATTTCCTTTCCTGTCTCTCATATGATACTTATCTCTTCAGCTGTACTTTATCTGCCATTTAAACCACAGTTCCTTATTTGATTTCTCTTTTATCAAGCACATGTTAATTTCCTTCTCTCATCCTCTCTGTCACTGCCTCTCCTTTACCCTAGCAAAATCCTCAGGGCCAAAAGTTATGCCTTTGCTGTTGAGCATTAGTAAATTTTACAGAACTTTTCCTGCTTCCCTCTGCTTCAGACTTATCCATCTTACCTAGTGTGAGACAATACAGCTGAATGATTGATGCTCTTCAAGTTCTGAGTTTCTTTTCCTCGTTTATTCACACAGTCACCTTTCTGAGTTAATGGTTTCAGTTGGTACCTGCCATGGTGACTAGAAAAACAAGGGTAAACTGCCAAATCCAGCTACTGTTTTCTTGTTCTCATATTGCATTTCCTTATCAGTTGTGACAATGTGCCACAATTAATGATAGCAGAAATACCTGTGTTTGATACCATATGCATCATACTTAGTGGTGATGGATTAGCAATCAAGAAAATTAATTCTGCCTTTACAAAGTAACATCTGAACTTTGAAGTTGGGCAAAAGCTTTATAGCGTAGTACAGATAAATATTCTCCTGGAAATAGGATAGCCATGTTTCCATTGTACCTACATAATTTGTTCTGGACTGAGCCCAGAGAGAATGGTGTATATCCCAAGAAAATGCAAGAATCACTTATAAAAAATTGAATTTCATGTATCTCTATGATTCTTTGGCAACACTTCAAATATTCCCCACTAGTAGGAGTCTGAAAAGGGGTTCGGAACAGGAGAGTTTGGTGATAAGAGCACATCCAGATCGCCTGAATGACCTTGGATAAACAGCCACGGTTATTCTGAACCATGCTTTTTACTATATAAAGCAGACCCTTCCTTAGTTCATAGACAAATTTTGTGAATACAATTTGTTAAAAAAATTGAGAAACTTCTGTATTGTAAAAAGAGCTATGCATGTACCTTGATTGCTAGAATACCAAAACCTCAATAATAGAAAAAGCTATTCAGTCACTCAGGGCATCCTTCTGATGTCATAGTCTGCAATGTCTTTAAACAACCACATAAACCAGCATCTGATGCAGTGTTGAACACTGATTTATCCAGGTCCCACTAAGCACAAGTCATTTACCTCCTGGAAAAGATCATAGCAACTGAAATTGAGGCGCAAAATTTTGTACAATATTTCTGTTTCCTGATACCACAGTAAAGCAAGCTGTATGAATAAAAATAATGAAGGTTATGACCAATTTATGATCTCAAAAATCACTTTAGAAAACAGAATAGATGCCTTCAAGAAGCTCAGACCCCTTGGAAGATCATTGTCCAATTGTGACTCTGGTATTGATTTCAAAAAATGCCTTTGTGTTCACTGTGACTCCTATTTGTTGTTCTTTTCCTTTTGGTGCCAGGTCTGGAATTATTTTTTAACTCTTTTCAGGCAGGTACAAGCTAGATATCACCACTGCAGGCAGACACATCTCATTGTCTTTACTTTTCATGGGTTAAACTTGTGATGTGGGGAGAGCATAGAATATGTATTTGCCATATTTTACACATACAGTTGAGGGCCAGTTGAATCTGACAAATGAAAATGTGGTTACAGAGCTGGTGCCACAGCCAAGAGTTTGGCTACTTGGACCATGGGACTTTCTTTGAGAAACCTGTTTTGCTGGGGACTGGTAGGGTTCACGTGCCAGAGAAGGGGAGCTTCATCTTTGGTCACAGACTGGCAAAGCTGATGAAGAGGGTTTTAACCTAAAGTTGAGAGGGGAGGGGAACCTCAATGCATTCATTCTTACCAATCTTGTTGGGGGCCCAGAGCCTGAAGAGAGAGATCACAAGTCAGCAGGGGAGCATGTGGAGAGCAGCACACTGCCCCTGGAGTGGCTCCTGCCACTCCAGCGAGCAAGTCAGCTTCATCAGGGTGGACAAACTTAAAGGCCTCTATTGAAACACACATAGCATGGGGAATAAACACTGGAGGAATTAGAGATGTGCACACACCGGTGGGACTGCAATCTTACTGGAATCACAGAGACATGGTGGCATGGTTTCTATAACTGGAGTGCTGTGATCGAAGGATGCAGGCTGTGATGGAAGGATGCAGGCTCTTCAGGAAGGGCAGTCAGGGAACACAAGAAAGAAGGTGTCTCCCTCTGTGTCAATGACCAGATGGGGTGTAAAAATGCCTGGGAATGGATGAAGAGCCAACTGAGACCTTTTGGCTCAGGATTAAAGGGAGGGCAGGGACGAGCGACATTACAGTGGGGGTCTGCTACAGGCCACCAGATCAGGAGGACTGCATGGATGAAGCCCTTTATAAAGAGCAGATAAGAGCAGCCTTGTGTTCTCAAGTCCTTATCCTCATGGGGAGCTTCAGCCACAGTGATATCTTTTGGAGGAACAGCACATCTGGTTCTGTGTTTATGATAACTTTGATAGCTTCCTTCTTTTCATGCCAGAGGAACCAACGAGGAAAGGTGCTATGTTGGATCATGTTCTCAGCAAGAGGGATGGGCTGGTGGGGAACGCAAAGCTCAAAGGCAGTCTTTACTGCAGTGACCATGAAAGACAGACCCAGAAACTACGGGCCAGTCAGTCTCACCTCTGTGTTCTGCAAGATCGTCGAGCAGATCTCCTGGAAACTATGCTAAGGAGCATGGAAAATAAAGAGGTGACTGGTGACAGACAACATGGTTTCACTAAAGGCAAACAGAGCTTGACAAATTTGGTGGCAGTCTACAATGAGCTTACAGCATTGGTGGATATGGAAAGAGCAACAGACATCATCTACCTGGGCTTGTACAAAGCCTTTGACGCCATCCTGCACAACATCCTTGTTTCTAAAATTGAGAGACATGGATTTGAGAGATGGACCACCCAGTGAATAGGGAATTGACTGGTTGAGCTCAAAGAGCTATGGTCAATGGCCCAATTTCCAAGTAGAGATCAGTGATGAGTGGCATTCCTCAGGGCTGGTGCTGGGACCAGTGCTTCTGAATGTCTTTGTCAGCAACACGGACAGTGGTATTGATGCACCATCGGCAAGTTTGCTGGTGACACTAAGCTGTGTCGTGTTGTTCACACACTGGAGGGAAGGGATGCCATCCAGAGGGACCCTGACAGGCTTGAGAGATGGCCAATGACAACCTCATGATGTTCAACAAGGCCAAGTGCAAGGTCCTATACCTGGGTCTGGAAAATCCCAAGCAAAAATACAGGCTGGGAGAAGAACGGACAGAAGCCATACTTGAGGAGAAAGATATGTGTGCTGGTTGATGAGAAGCTCAACATGACAAGGTATCCTGTGCTTGCAGCCCAGAAAGCGAACGGTATGTTGGGCTGCATCAAAAGTAGTGTGAGCAGCAGGTCAAGGGAGATGATTGTTTTGCCTCTACTCTGCTCTGGGGAGAATTCCCTGCAGTCCTGCATCTAGATCTTAGGCAAACAACACAAGAGGGACGTGGAAATGCTGGAGTGAGTCCAGACTAGGCCATGAATATGATCAGGGAGGTGGAAAACCTCTGCTATGGACACAAGCTGAGGGTGCTCAGAGAAGCATTAAAAAGAGCTTATATTGTGATACAAAATTGGTAAGAGGAAAGTTTTCTACAGAGGAAAATAAATGCCTGAAGATAGAAGAGCAAGCAAGTGAATGCAATGTTTTGGCAAATAAGAAGGCACTTCTTCCTTCAGGTGGGAGTTTGGGAATAATATTACATGAAGATATAATGCTCTTTAGCAAACAACAACACAGAGAACTGTGGGGTTTGAATTTTTTATATGGTGTGACTTCATGCATTTATTTATTTATTTAATAAAAAGTCACAAAAATGTATGGGTCGCTAATAATTAGGTGTGCTTTTTTTCCTTTTTCTTTTTTTCCTGTCATATAAATGTCCTGTTTATTTTTCCTTCCTGACGTATTTATTTATCAGAGATTGCTTTTATATAGACAGACTATGGTGATTAGAATTTTCTAAAAGAGTTTCCGTCACCAAAACTACTGATAGTTTTAACCGGCTGAAGAGTTGTTTGTAGCAGTTTATTTTCATAACTGTAGTCCATAAGTCTGACTTTCAGAAACAGCAGGGCTGATAAACCATGAAAGAGCAATTTATGGAAGATCCTGTAACCTGGAAAGAAAGGGAAGTAAAGAATTTTAAGAAATGACCACTATTGATCGCCTTATACAGTGGATGGCATTTTGCCTTCATCTTCGGGATAATTGGACTGGGGGATTACAAATCCATAGCAATAGGAGGCTTTCCTTACTAGACAGTTAATGCACCATAAATCAGCTAGTAGGAATAGCTCCTATGTTGCAGTCTAAGTATGTTTTCATTCAGCTCATTTGCACTTCAAAGCTGAAGTCGATAATTCAGCTCCAAGTAGGTGCAATTGGGGGATATTTACCTTTTGTAAAATATGAATACAAGCTGAGAAAATCTCTAAATTCATTTGCACAGGACATTGCCGGTCAGAGTCTGCTACTCAGACAAGTCGCCCAGCTTCCAGCTGAAGTCAAGAGGTGAGCTTGTAGCTGCTCATAAATCCCTCAAGGTCTGTGTGCTGTGGTTAAAGAGTGTTTACTCACTATTGGTGATCAATTGTTTTTTGCTTAAGAGGTAAGCATAGGCTTTGTTTTTTAAATGTTAACTGCTAAATAAGTTGTCCTTTGCCTGTTTTGCTCCTGCAGAGTAACTGGAGGTGGATGCCTTGAACCCAGTGTATGCAGTGTCCTTCAGAAGGGAGGAGGGAAGGCAGCTCTACTAAGGCAAAAATGAGCTCCTCATTTTGTGTGTCAATGCCAGATAAAGTTCAGCGAGGTTTGAAATAAAGGAAATACAGTCAACAAGGAGAGAAAAAAATAATTGAAGATGGTTCTTTTTATTTTTCAGTCAGCATTTTATGACATTTCTTCCAAACAAAACTCCCATCATAGCAGCAGTGAAGAAAATCTTTTATTTGTCTTTCCTTATGCCCTCACTCCCACACATACACACACTCACACACACACATATTAGATTACTTATTCTTTTGCGGCACCTGGGCAATGTTATATTGCAACACATTGTTTTGTGGGTTTTCTCCTAGCTACATTATGTCTCAGAGAACAAAGAAATATGCATCATTTTCAGTGCAGCTTGCAGCTTTGAATGAAGTGAAAATGTTGATAGTTTTATCATTCCCACCTGGCTCCATTTCTACTGTGATAAAAAATGGAATTGAATCCAGGTTGGGCAGGAATGATCTGAAGTATCATCTCCAACAGAAGATAAGGCTGTTTTTTGTTTTTTGTTTTTTGTTTTTTTTTTTTTTTTTTTTTTTTTTTCCTGTGTGATGATATTTCTTAATATTTGAATGTTTCTCAGGTTTAGGGAATGAGAAGGAAGATGCACATGGGACTTCATTCCATATTTTACAGATGGGAAATGAAGCTCTTCAGTTCAAACACCATACCTTTCTCTCAGAGCTCGGCTTTGCACCAGTACAATCTGAAGCTCGCTTCAGTCATTACAGGTGGTATTTGAACACTAGTTTTCAACAATCTGTTCTACTTGATGGCCTTTAAAACTTTCTCCAGGAAATGTATACCTCCTCGTGTCAAGGTATCAAATGTGATGGCAACAAACTTGGGGTTTGGCTTTTATTTTTACTAACTAGGTAATGGATCTTTTTTGAATAGTCTTGTAATTCTCCCAAGAAATACAGGTCACAGTTCAGTTCAGTTCAGTACTGAACTCCCATTAGTCTAATAAGAACAATCCAATTTATAATGGAGTGAAAGTATTGCCTGTGTCTGTAAGCTTCCCTTAAGAAACAAAAAAGGAAAAGTAAAGCAGCCAAAATTCCTGCTCACATGGCATCACTGGGTTACTGGAATTAAGGCCTTGCCTAATGGATATAGCAGTAGGAGGTAATTATGGGTTCAAGCACTCCTAGCTGGGCACAGAAAAGGAAGGAATTCAAGCTTTGGGAAAAAGTACCAAAAAGTTAGCAGAAACTGAGTGCTATCCATCTTGATCTGCTAAAGAAATTAATGCCTGTTGAGAAAAGTTTCGATGCCACTGAGTTTGACAGGATATAGGTGGCATGCTTAGATATCTCTGTGGAGTCTAGTCTTGAAAAGAAACCCTGGGAAGTCTCAGGAGGCTGAGTGGGTAAGTAATACAATATATTATTAATGGAAAAAAAAAAAAAAAAAGAAAGAAAGAAAGAAAAAACCCCATAAACATGAAAGACAAGTCAGTCAGGTGCCATAACAAATGCAGCATTATTTGAAAAATATTCCAGCATCTACCAGAGACTGCTACATACCCCAGAACTTTGAAACTCTTTTGCTACATGTGTTTAGTTTTTCTTTTTCTCTTCCACATATGTCTCATCACTCCAGGCACAACTCAGTAGACTTGTTTTGAAGTGAAGCTAGATTATGTGGATATGTAACCACTTGACTCAGTATCTCTTCAATATCATTTCCACATACCTACCAAATGTGGAAATAAAAGTCCCATATTATACCAAAAAAAATAATTTTATATCAAATAGGTGTAAAAATTACAAGTAGCTATCTATTTTATTTTCAGGACTGAAATTGTTTACTTATGAGTCGCTATTCAGCTGAACTACTCTTCATGGGTATCAGTGGTAAAGCCAAATCCATAGTTATAATTTAATCCCTGTTTGACAGAGATGTCCACATCAAAAAAATTTCCTCTGTATGAAATATTTAATGAGCACTCAGACTGACAGGTTTCTCCTAGTGTACATAAAATGTAAGATCAGCTAGATTGTTATTCCCATAATCTCTTTGGCAGGGATAATTTCTGAAACAAAATGTAATGTTTCTTCTTCATGTAAAAGCCTTGGGTACTGAAATCTGGCTCCTTGTGACCGGGTAACATTTCAGCTGCTCATCACGTATTTTGTCCAATGATACTGTGACAAAGCTTGAAGGGTGGGATAGAATAAATGTAGGTTTGCTGGCATTTTATTACTAACTTAGACAAAAGTTCATCCCCTGAAGTGTGCTTTTACTAATCTCAACCATCATCCTCAGCATGTCTTTGGAGGAAAATGGTTGGGCAATTCATTCTTCTAACCACCATAATATCCACTTACTGTGTTGAAAGCACAGGGCTCCAGATATAAGCAGATCCATCCCCTGTTCTGCAATACATTCTGGCCAAAAGCATCTTTAATCTGCAGTGATTCCAGTTCAAGCTTCAGGTAAGAAAGGTCTTTCCAGAGTCAGCCCTGTGCTAGTCTGGTTATCCTTAATGCTTCAGCCCAGTCAGGGCAAACTCAGCCCTGAGACACATGGTGCTTCCCAAACAGTCTCAGCTCTTTCATAGCATTTCTGATGGCCTCATCTCAACCTTCAGATTGTGTTTAGAAGTGCACATAACAAGTTCCTCCTCTTTGAAATAAAACTGACAGTTTTCCAAAAATTATTATATGTCTCAAAAATAAATCACAACTTGCTGACTGCCCCTGCTGTCCAGCAGCAAACGCCTAACTCCATTTAGGAATATATATCCAATTTATATTTTCAGTTACTTTTGGGACCTAGCCCTGTATTCACCAACCAGCCAAAAAAACCCAAATCTCTGCTTTCAAGATTCATACCTATAAAGACTGAGACATAATAAGTTGAAGGGAAGACAGCACTGCTGTTCTTGTAAAAACAAAAATTTCAGGGTTTGCTGTTTCTGAGACTCAAATCTAATTCTCATCTTCTTCCCCCCACCCTCTGTGGCTTAGGTTTTATGTCCGATCCTGCTCACTTGTGGAAGAAAATTTAGTGAATTAAATAATAGTCCAGACTTGAGCACATGTGTGACTTTCCTAGCCCTCTGTCACAGGCTTTGGTTATGGTGCATAGCTGATAAAGCTTTTATGGTTTTTCCAATGAGGTTGCAAGTGAGTATGAGTAAAAAAGATATACAGCTGTAGTAGTAATGGAGGTAATTTACTTTGTATAGATCTTTTAAATTTAGGTCCGTATTTTTCAGTTACTAACTGCCTGAATTCCACGTAATTTAATAGGCAGTTTTGCTTAAGTAGAATCCTAGTTGTAATGGTCTGGTACAGAAATGGTAAACGCGCTGCTTTACTTAGAAAATCATAGAATCATAGAATCATAGAATAGTTAGGGTTGAAAAGGACCTCAAGATCATCGAATTCCAACCCCCCTGCCATGAATGGATCATTTATTTCCCAATTTGTATGTTTTGTTTTTTTTTTTTTTGGGGGGGGGGGGTGTGGAGGGGAGGGAGAAAGGACAAGAAAGTCCTGATTTAACAATGTACAAACAAGTTATATTGATTATCTGTCTCATTAGGCTTTGGTACAGTTATAGGTGTACACATAAACATCACCCCTATTTCTCTGCGCAAAAGAGTAAGCTAACATGTTTTAAGCTGTTGTGACTTAAAAACTGAAAAGTCTTCTTGACCTTGGGAAAAATATGCATAAGTTGAAGAACGAAGGACACGCGGAATTAGAACTTGCTAGAATCTAAAAATTAGTTCTTCAAGTACATTTATAAATTAGATATGTTCAAAACCAACTCAGGACACTTTTTATTTTTCATGAATCCCTTAATTTGACTGCTTCATTTTCTTATTTCTTGTGTATGTTTGGCTTCTGTGTAGGTTACATCTCACATAAGACCTCAAAACTTCTATTTTATTTAAAGTATTTCCATATGTATAATGAATGTCACAGCATATTATGAGATACTGCTTAAAAAACAGAAAGAGCGAATTATATTCCAGTGATATTGCTAAAACTGAATATACACAAATGCTGATAAAAGACATATATTTTAAAAATATTTACCTTTTATTACTAAAGCACATGATAACTATTAGTTATGCATACAACTTTTTTAAAGATGGTCTAAATTACAAAGCAGTTATTTTTGTTTAAAGCCAAAATCCTTAAAATTGACATCTAATCTATAAGCAGATCCTGAGAGGGAAGAACTTTTTGAGGCAGTGTACTGGGAAACAATCCTTACTTTTAATCGGTCATCTTTAGTGTAAAAATTCAGTATTTTGTTTTTTTTTTTTTGTATTAGAAAATGACACTTACATTTCAGCCACATTTTAAGAAGCAGGAATACATTTTTGGAAAGATTTCTACCTCTTTGTTCCTATATCTTTGCTAGAACACACACACATTTTAAAATCGCATTTCAGACTCCCAGAACTAAAAAAAAAAATAAAATAATAATAAAAAAAAAAACCAAAACAAAAAAAAACCAAAACCAAAACAAAAAAAAAAACAGGCCCCAAACCACAAGAAACAGTGATCAAAAAAAAAAAAAAAAAGAAGTCTTCAGACCAAAGCCAAACATCTATTCAATATCTCTTGAATACGCTTTAGAATTGTTAGGTCAGTACTCAGTGATGGGCATCTGCGAATAGTGGAGATAGAGGTAATAGGCTCTGGAGTCTTACAGACTAGCCTTCAAGTCAGAAAACCTGACTTTTTGGTTAGAGCTAGACTGTTGCTGATCTAGTCTGACACCATGACTATTTCATCTCCTACATTTTATTCTAATTTTATTGTGAGTCCATTGGTCCAACAATTATTTATGCATCCATAAAGAGTCCAACACAGTTATAATAATTCATTTCTCTTTTGAAGTCAGATTCGTTGACCTAATGAACCTTCCAGGCTATCAGCTCATTGAGTAATGACTGCTTCATAGCAATCAGTACCAGCCTGCAAAGGATAGTTAAAGAATAGAAAAGGCTAAATTCATAGCAAATGTTATCTACATAAAATGATGTGACCAGCACTACCCTGATTATTTTCATTGCCCATCTCTCCAATGTACTGATGGAATCATTATATTTGCAAGGTGGGTTGCTGGCATTTCCCTTTGCTATTTCTGACAAGCTCTTTTGTATCAGTGCCACTGCTTTTCAGGGATGTACAACCAGTGTTTCCTTTTGTAGCAAGTGTGCTTGAAAGCAGCCTTTGATGTGTCCAAGGATAGCGTCATGCATGCTGACATATCCTACCACTTCAGCAGCGGAAGCTATGTCTGTCACAAAGTTTTGGCAGAAGTTTTCTGACAGTGTCACTCCCAGTGTGAGGGGTTTTTTGGTCTGGTTTTTTTTTTTTTTTTTTTTGGTTGGTTGGTTGGTTTTGTTTGTTTGTGTTTTTTTTTTTTCTTTTAATTTTTGCCATTGTCTTGCATTTAGTAGGGTTTTTTACTTTTCTGTGTTCTTTTTTTTTTTCTTTAATATTTTAGCTTAATGCTGTGTTTTCATACCACAAAGAGATGAAAAAGTGCTCTTGTGGCTCACTCATAACTGGCTCCCTTCCAGAATTCAATCCCTGCTCAAGTAACTGACTTACAAGATAAGGAAGGATAGATGTTTAGGGACTAAATTTTAAGTTGTTGAACAGTCAGTGCCTATTACAAATAAATAATTTGGTTTACAGCTTCTCAGTAAACCAAGGAGACATCTTTCCCATGATCCATTTCAGGACCTGTGAAATTATTCTGATAATATAAGTTGCTTAAAATGCCTCAGGCAAAGAGGTGAAATCAAGCAATATTTCACTCAAAAAACCCTTGAAATTCTCATAGGAATGAGTCTGAACACACATATAAAATGACTATGTATGTATGATGTATATAGGAAAGTTACCTTTTTGTCAAATTAACATTATATTGGGAGCTTCTGTAAAACAGGAATCTTGTTTCACTATTGTTTTTGTTTTATTAATGAGTGTTTCATATTTTTTAGATTAACTTTCGACAGAAACACAAATATAAAAGCAATAGAAGAGGAAGGGACAGCAAAGGAGCTGATTGTCTAAAAATGGAGTTCAGTTCTCTGATCTTCAACTGATTTATGCTGTGGCTGTGGAGCAGGTAATTCTCTATTCCTGTATCTCCAATACTTACTAGCACTTCACTCTTGTGAGGCTAAACCAGCTGAAAACAGGGATGTTGAGGCAGACATGTCTAAAGGAAGACTCAAATAACCAGCTCCTGTACCAAATGCTACAGCAATAGGGACAGAACTTGGAGGTGTTGGTCAATTCAAAAATGAACATGAGCCGGCAGTGTGCACTTGCAGCCCAGAAAGCCAACCGTATCCTGGGCTGCATCAAAAGGAGCGTGACCAGCAGGTTGAGGGAGGTGATCCTGCCCCTCTACTCTGCTCTCAGGGGACCTCACTTGGAGTATTGTGTGCAGTTCTGGTGTCCTCAAGACAAAAAGGACATGGAACTGTTAGAACAAGTGCAGAGGAGGACCACGAGGATGATCAGGGGAGTGGAGCACCTCCCGTATGAAGATAGGCTGAGAAAATTAGGGCTGTTCAGCCTGGAGAAGAGAAGGCTGCGTGGAGACCTCATAGCAGACTTCCAGTATCTGAAGGGGGCCTATAGGGATGCTGGGGAGGGACTCTTCATTAGGGACTGTAGTGATAGGACAAGGGGTAATGGTTCAAACTCAAACAGGGGAAGTTTAGATTGGATCTGAGGAAGAAATTTTTTACTGAGGGTGATGAGGCCCTGGAATGGGTTGCCCAGGGAAGTTGTGAATGCTTCATCCCTGGCGGCGTTCAAGGTGGGGTTGGACATAGGCTTGGATGGCATGGTTTAGTGGGAGGTGTCCCTGCTCATGGCAGGGGGGTTGGGACTTGATGATCTTGAGGTCCTTTCCAACCCTAACTATTCTATTATTCTACGATTTTATGATTCTATGATTCTACTTCACAGGTCTGCAGTGCTTGCTCCATGCTCCCATGTGTCAGCGCAGCCAAGCAATCTACTGCTGAGTTGTGGCTTCTGTGGAGCTGTGCATCACAGGGAAAACTTGTGGATTTGTGTCCATACAAAAGTGTCGCTCCAGTGTGTGAGTAACAGTGGGTTTTTGTTCCTTAAAAAGGTCAGGAGAATTGATGGTCACTGATGGACTGTAGTAACAAGCAGCCCCTGAGTTGGTGATCACTGTTCCCTACAAGGCTAAAGGATGCTTTGGGTCTACTGGTTTGTTATATAGGCAAGGGTCATTTAATTCTCAGATGCATAACAAGCCAGTATACTGTGTAAAAGGTATGTGTA